>JACTAT010000048.1:2087844-2229080 GCA_014526335.1 Chrysaora quinquecirrha | reverse complement strand
GAGAGCATCCTGGTATGCTTTTCTAAATCTGTTGCAAATTCCTTATGACGAGTGGATTGTTTGCTCTGACTGCGGAGAGTGCCCTGATATCATTGTCTGTGATGGAACAAGTCTAGGTTTTCGAAAACAATTGCTGTCCAAATTGAGCAGAGAAGGAGAGAAGACAGACATTCTCAAACGATGTTCGTAAGTAGATGTACTTCATATATGCTCCTCGTTTTGAAGCTTAACAATGTATGCAATATATGCAATCTATGAATCTGCTTGATGTTAGTGTTTATTGTCACTGTTGTAGCTAAAAAATAACGTTGAGCAATGTAAACCTGCAGTTACAGTAAGTACAACTGCAACTGAAATAGGCTTCCCTTCAACCGCTGAAACGGGATGAAAGTCCCTCTATACTTACTTATTTTGTTGCTTGAACATTTTAGATTTAATAACTATCAATTAGCACTGTTTTACTTGTTCTTTATTGTTTTGAAGCAGTGCACTACTCTTTGCTTTTCTTGTCCTTGTAGCCTTTACAGGAAAAGATTGGCGATATCTGAGCCTAAAGTAAGAAGTATGTTTGAAAAGTGGACAAGACTTTGGCTGTCAAATTAAAAAAAGCAAATTGACATCCAGGATGCTGAGAGGCTTACACACATTCTGTGTACAGAATATCCAGAGATATTTAAATTGTTCCGGTGGGCAAATGACAGCAGAAACCTGACTAAGCCGATGCTTGAGTTCTTCTTGTGTTTAAGCAGTGGTAGTCAAGTCTGTTCCTACCTCCCACTGTTGGAATCATGCAAAACACTTTTGCGGTAGCTCTGCACACCACATGTTAAAAAGAAACCATTCTTGATTCATGAGTTGCAGGATAGTATTCCACTTCTTTACAACGTCTTGTGCTCTGTGAATGAGATGCAATTTCCACCTTGTTTGCAAAGCTTCTTTGACTGGCTCTACTCCATCGCATCTGCACCATTTGTGGCATGCAATGCAATCACAGGGCCTGCATTACAGAAAGTAGAAGAAGAACTAGCCTTTTTCCCATCTCTGCCAAAACGTCGTGAGAGAGGGAATTATGAGATGGATTATCGTCTGAGCACAGTTAAAGAAGATGAACCATGTACAAAGCGAAGCCATGGTCATCCATCGTTGACTTGTGGAATATTCACAATTTACTGTCCTCATGGTATGTAGATCATTAAGACTTCAAGCGAATACTGAAGCAGTTTTGTTATAGGATACACTTACGCTTCTGCAGTATTTGCTAGAATTTAAGCTGAAGCTCAGCTCAGCTGGAAAAGGATGAATACCCCTGATTTAATGTGCAATTTGTTGGAAATGAACGATTTCTTATTTTCACAGGACTAAATTATGGCTTTCAAGTGATGGAGTCTTCAGAGTCACCCAATATCCCATTCACTATCTTCCTCTAGATTCTTGAAAGGTATCGTTAACGTTTAAGCTAGTTTCCTTCTGGTTAACGCTTTTTGGATCATCTTCTTCACTACAATCGCAACTTTGTCACTTCGTCAGTGCCGTGCGCTCGTTGATGTCTTCTGTGCAAAAAATTGTTTCCTACTCTATTGTTTAACAAATAAGATGTGATTCCGATCGCTGGGGCACTCACTGTACAATCAACATGATGTTGATATTCAAATTTTACTACAGCTTTACTACAGTTTTAATAAATTGGCTTGCACATTGCTGGAACATTACTTGAATCATGTGGTTCCTAAATATTTTCTCTGAAGCTTACAACTATTATGTATTGAGATATCGAACCAGTCTTTTTCACTGTCAATATTTATTCGTTTGTAGCTCCAAGTACCATTATTTACGACAATGCTTGCAACCTGCAAACGTACTGCCTTAATCGGGACCCTGTCTATTTCAAGAATACAAAATTCGTTGTAGATAGATTCCACTGGAAAAATCACTCATGTTTGTGTCTTAACAGGTCATATGGAATATGAATTATCGTTGTTGAGTTTGATTCTATTGTTGAATTGCAAAGTTATTTGTACGTTTACATAATTTACTTATATCGAATGGACAAGTTTGATAGTAATTCTGGATAATTTTGTAACGCTTACCTTATATCGTTATTTCTCAGGTTGCTGCTCAGCCTACAACATTTCACAGTATCCTGGTTTTCGGAGTATTAATAGCCAAGTGAATGAACAGCAAAATTCTACCTTGAAAAGGCTGCCCTCTCAGTTGTCTTATATGGGTCCTGAAAGTATTATGGCCCACTGCAAATTTTTGCTGTGGTTTAGAATTTCTGAAACTGTTAACAGCAAAAATCTATTGTAGCTCGATACTAAATGTCTGATTTGTTGATACATGAAAACTATGTAATGATAATTGTTACATGACTTGTATTTGTTGGCGTTTGCTAGCTTTCCGTCATGGTTTAGCCCATGCGCGATCAAAGCTCGCTTAGTTTGTTGTACCATTAAGACACATGGCTATTTTTTCTATTTTTTCTATAAGCCTATTTTTGGAATGTCCCAAGCTCATATCTACCTGGGTCTCTTACATGCATGCACGTAAAGTATATAGATATGCAACGCTGCGATGTCTTTTCTATAAAAAAGGCATATGTCAATTAATACAGTAAAACCTTCAGAACAAGTCAAACCGGGGGAGGGAGGTACATAATATAATTTGGGTACGGAAATGTGCTGCTGAAACTGCAGAAAACTTAATTTGACTCAGAATAATATTAAAATGGCATCGCACATGTTTATAGTGCAATTTCAGGCAATAATATAGGCTAGAAAGCCTTTCTCTCCTATTCTGCCTGCTATTACCCATAGCGTAGGTTTTTTACCCTGTCTGTGTGTACGTTATAAGTGGATGGCTGTGTAAAATCTCGGCGGCACACCCCCACCCATCCATAGGTCATGTACCCTCACTCGGGATTTGAAACTGAGAAGATGCACATGCAATGACATTACGTACATGCAGGTAGCTTTGAAATAAATCTGCTACACCATTGCAATGCATGTTGACAAACTAATACAAACGATACACAGCAAAGGACGGCACTTTTGAATGGCAACGAAAGCAGACCCTAACAAGTTACAATCATTTTTATTTAAGGGAATACCATACTGCGAAGCGTGAAGTCCCCCGCGAAGTGCCGATCATAAGCCCACTGTGTATACACCAACCCGAGAATAGACGCATCCAATTCCAATAGCTTCTCCGTTTTTAAGCACACCTGATTAAATGCCCAACCCATGTTCGTCTATGTGGATTGAACCTGATGTACATATAAGCCGTATAGGCATAAAATTCTTAAAGTTTTCATCCCTCCTACATTTTTGACACAAAATCTTCTCGAGTCTAAACAAAAAACAATACCGTCTGCTAGCCCCCCCCCGAATTCAAGCCCTCCTGATTACAAGCCAACTTAAAGAGCTTACGGATGAGTCTTTAAGCTCACGGCTTATAATTGGGACTTTATGGAATTACTTTGCTTAATAGCCCGCTTCTGTTAAACGTCCCCTTTGAAAAGGCACCACATTAGTAAATTAGTAAATTAACGCCTTTTCTTAGAAATTTAGAATTATAGAATGATAGAACTTTAGAATTATAGTGGCGTGGCCCCGTTAGGGTCTCAGGTATACAGGATATCCCCAGAGTGGCCCAGAATAAATCAAAGGGTTATTAGATAACTTTCAAAAAGGAAAGAGTAAGTCGGGGGGGGGGGGTAACTTTGTATGGGTACGGGATGTGCCATTTTTTGAGGTACCTTTTTAAGGGTGTAAAATAAATTTTGGGGTATAAAATTTGCGAAAATTACCAACTTGGGGATATCATTTTGCCGAGGTGATCAATTTTGATAAAGTCACAATAACTGCCAAATAAATTTTAGCTGTATAATTCTTGAAAAAGACTTTATCGGCCCTTTTTACGCCGGCCCTAAATGGCGTTAATTTTAGCCTAGAGGCGTTATAAGGGCCGGCGTTAAAAGGGCCGGCGTTAATAGGGCCAAAAATTTGGAATTTTTCTCAAAAAGCGGCGTTAATTTCCAAGCACCTATTTTTGCTACCACGCACTATATTTTAAGGATTTTCATAAACAGCATGAAAACAAAGCCATCTTAGCAAAAATGGAAACTTTCATCAATAAGCAAGTTGAAAAGATGACAGAGAAATTTGATTTTGAACAGCAGCGATTGATAGGAGGGGAAACTAGTGTAGAATATGAAGATGAAATAGACGACGATGCAATAGAAGTGAAGTTTGATGATGAAGAAAACGTAGATAGCAGTGAGACAATTGTAATTTATTACCATGAATTATATTCAAGGCAATAAAAAGTAATAAAAGACGCAACAGTGCGTAAAAATATATTGTTGTTTTTTCGTTGTTCTTCGAGTGGCGTAAAACACGGCCCTAAATGGCGTTGAAGCAAATTGTAAGGCCGGCGGAATTAGGGCCGGCGTAAAAACGGCCGGCGTTAAATTAGGGCCGGCGTAAAAAGGGCCGATAAGGTATATTATATTCATATTTATTTATGAACTTTGGGGTATACGTTTTACAATTTTCATGAATTTTTGGGTCAAAATTGTAATAGGAAAATAGCACACCCCAGTCACTGATCTATTGAAGTTACCCCCAGGGTCCGGGAGGAGTAAGTGGGATATTGTTTTGGAGAGATATTTTTAAAGAAAACGCTCAGAGGATAAGGGATATGTTTAGAGAAAATTGGAACTTCTCGGATATTCGGCATGCTTAAGTGGTAATCCTTCCTTACTTAGCATTGCAGGAATCTCTGCAGCTTTAAATCTCATATTTGGCCCCTATACAATTACAATACGGATTGAGGGTGCTCTTTTTGAAATGGCTTTTACCTCTATTAAAACACATACACTCTTTTAATTGTTCGCCTTTTCCTGCCTGGAATTTTTTTAATCTGTTGTTACTTCCTCGGTTGATTAGAAAGTAATATTTTTCATTGGAATTGGGAGTGGTTGCTATTAAGTTTGTGACAAATGCACTATGCTTGTCTATTTCTTGTTCGCTTCATTTTTACGATTCAGCCGATATTCTTGATGCTTATGAAAAACGCCAGCCTCTTATCGGTATCATCTTCAGTTACCTTATTACTATCATGGCTATCATTATAATTTGTTGTTGTCAACATCAGCATCATAATTATATTATTTTTTTCATCAGTGTTATTAGCTTGTTATTTTTGTACAATTATCATTACTAAACGTTTACAAACATGCTACGATTAGCTTAACGTACATGATATGTTGTTCCACTGACTATCTCTCCTTTTCAATCATACACTAACATTGGAAGACAATATTATTTTGCAACTAGGCTACTCAATGCAGAATACTTATTATAACTGTGGGTTTGCTACGGTATAAGGTAGAAAGAGAGAATATAATCAGCCAGAAGCTGAAAAAATATTGTTACAATAGATAGACGTCGAAGAGTTCCATAACCAGTTCTGTGGCTGGATTTCGTATATCATAATTGTTCACAAAAACGTAGTAGCATAAAAGATTACAACAAAATAGTTCATTGTACATGCAGTGAATATGATTTTACAGTGATGTTCCCAATGGATATTACTTTGAAAAATTAATTAAGCCTCTCCCAGCACTCTTTGAGCGACTCTCTCAGCAAACAGTCTTGTGGTAGCTGTTTCTTTAGTAACAAGAAATATCAAGACCTGTAAAAATAATGCAACGTTCAGCATTAATAATTAGTATTCAAAAAGTAGAAAAAAGCAAAAGGAATAGGGAAGTTACCTCTGGAACAATAACATGGCAAAAAAAGTCCGGGCCGTGCTGAATTTTCTCAATTGCTGGCATCTTTTCAAACCAGCTCGCCAGCTCGTCCACCAAATAATAATGCTGAAAAAAGGTGAGATGTAATGATTGAATTATGAACATGAAGTTAGGGCACTTCTCATTCACTCAAAGGAAGCAGTTTGACAATCACAGTACTTACAACATCCATGGAAACACCACCAATGAGAAAGTTCAACTGGTGCCTTATATTTGCCTTCCTGTTTTTCCGACAGCTTGGAGAACCCTCGCATAACTGCTGTACAAGTTCCTTGGAAAATCATAAATTTGCTTAAAACACTCTTACAAATTTGACGACAAAATCTAACAGCCCTTTGCTGAAAAAGCACAAAAATTCAAATATAATAAAATGCTTCCAACGCGATTGTCAATATCATCACTAATTTTTCTCAGTTACCTTTAGCTCTGTTATGCACAAAGCAAAAAGTTCTTTAAACCTTTTAATATCATTGAATGCTTTAAGTCTATAAATAACAAGACAGCAAAATTATTGCATAGGGTATACCGTCAAACAATTGAACACAGCTCATATTTTACAGTTATTTCATCATTTTGGTTAAGCAAACACAAGACAGGGCAGTCTACAATGACACTCGGAAAAGGCACAATGCCAATACATAGTAATTACATAGTAATACAATAAATACAATACATACAATACGCACAGTACAAACGAAGCAAACATACACATATGTACACACACACACACACAAACACACACTCACACAATAGTAACTGATAACATCTCATTACAACAGAAACAAAATTACCTATACTTACCCTTTGTTGGCTCAGTGAAACGTCCCACAGTCATCATCCAGGCTTTCTTCAGTGATGCAGTAAGGATGGTATCTTCCCAAGCAATGTCTGCAAGTTACAGTTGGCTCTGTGAAACGTCCCAGCCTGCAACGAATCTTTGCAGAACAAGTAACTCTCCCGTCTGACAGATTATCATGACAAGGAAGGGCCAATGAAAGAATACTATTTGACTGAGCATCAATTAAGAAGTACAGCTCGGTATCATTACTTTGATTATCGAAATTTAATTCAACTTTATCAGCCCCGTGTTTGAAAAACAAGGTCACTGGACTGCAGATGAAATGGCAAAGCGACAAGGCAACAAACACAATATCTTTCAAACTGTCCAATGCATCTAAAAGTAGAAATTAACAATGCACTACTATCATTATTTCCGTTCCAGCTAAAAACTAGAAAGCATTAAAACATAGCAGAAAGCACAATCTCATTTGTGTAATGCACATAGCGTTCGCTATTACTACCGTGCTCAGAGGGGTCCAATATGTTCCTTTGTAGATGCTCAAAGAAGTTTTCGTTCTCCAGCGACAGGCTGTTCTCATGAAACTAGAATACACAAATGCATGCAAGTTTAAAACATCGATTCCAAACATCACAGCAAAATGAGTGAGTGAAATTTGAATAACATATCTATTTCGAAGAAACGCAATAAATATCATCCTGGTCTCTTAAACATCACCTTCTTTATTATCACATCTTTTTCATGAACACAAGTTGCAATGCTGCCGATTTTAAGAATTTGCCAATGTCGCTCGTCACCAAACAGAAGTTTGGAGGTAACTTTAAAGATTCTGTCTCTATCGAATGAAAATGCTACTGGATCCAACGACATTTCACGCACCTCCAACGGCATCTCGTACCTTCTCCTTAAAAACAAAGCAAAAAACTTGACTTTTTACCTCTCGTGGGCTTTTAAACACAAAAATACCTACGTCACTGAAGTCAATGACCACAAGTTGAACGTATTTCAGTTGGAGTATAGGAAACCTTGATTATAGTGTTGGTTTAGGCATACCGTAAAAACCAGACCCTAGGACGTGAGACCCCTGAGACCTTTAGGACCATTATGTACTGACATCAAAAAGGACCGTTAATACCAGAGGGTATTCGCCTTCTAAGAACAATAGAAGATCACAGTAGGCTGTCAGTCCGGGTTTTCTTAGTAGTGGTACTTCCGCTAGTTGGCTGCCTGCCCTCTCTTGCGTCTCTCAGTAGTCAATGTTTTTAATTATTGATTTTTTGTTGTTTGATTGAATACCTCACTGTCTTAGAGCTATGGCCCAACAAAAACATTTATTTTCAGGTTAATGCAATTTTTTAAGTTTCGAAAGATGTCTGTTATTTTAGCGCTCTTTTTGGCTGTCTGCCTTCAGGTGTTTTGGTCTCAATTTATATCAATTTCCCTTTATTTGCCTTTATTGCAGCGAAGACATTTCTTGGGATTCCTTGTTTGGCTAAAACAATGTTATATAGCGACCAAAACAAAATAAGTTTTAAGAGAAGAGATTTGCTGTTGACTTCTATTTATTACTGCATGATTAGAGCCAGAGCGCATGTCGAAAATTTTCACGTTTCAAAAAGATTTTTACTAAGACAACAGGACTTCCAAAGATTTCCGTGAAAACGATAGCTTTCCAAGCAAGGATGTACGAGATTTTCAAGGACTGAATCGCCCCTCTGTTCGATTTCTTAAAATGCGTAAGATAATTTATACGAAACATAGGTATCGTGAATTGTCGATGTAAAGTAGAGGTGCGATGCTGCAATGCAGAACTGGACAAGATTGATTAAATTTTCACAAAAGAACAAAGCAAGTTTCGACAAACTGTTTCAAGATTTTTTGTTTCAAAATCAGGATTTTCTCAAAAGCAAACCAGACCAAAACAAGACTTTGTTGGGTGATTCTTCGTTTGGCCTCGCGATGCAATATGTAAGCTTATGGATTTGAATGAAAAGCGGCTACGACAGCTGCACACCTTGATAATATCTCAAGAACCCAGAATCTAGTTTTAAGGCATCTATCGATGCTTAAAATTGCATTAAACTGAAAAGAAATGTTTTTATTTGGGCCGACAGTTAGATATTCAAACAACAAAGATTAATTAATAAAAAGTATTGACTGAGAGACGCACGAGAAGGCAAGCAGCTAAATAGCGGAAGAACCACTACTAAGAAAACCTGGACTGACAGCCTACTGCGATCTTCTATTGTTCTTAGAAGGCGAATACCCTCTGGTGTTAACGGTCCTTTTTGATGTCAGTACTTAATGGTCCTAAAGGTCTCAGGGGTCTCACATCCTAGGGTCTGGTTTTTACGGTATGCCGTTGGTTTATTTGTCTGTTGTTTACTAAAACAGTTTGTCTGCCAATAGTCAATAGAAAAGGTAATTCTTTCTATTGATTAGGGCCCGTAAAGATGCCAGTGTGCATCAATCAGTGAATCATAGGTGTTACAAACCATATCATAACGCTCTCTTCAAGGATGGGCACCTGCGGCAATGAACAGCAAATCTCCTATGATTTTTGCGCTACTCCCTCTGAAGCAAGGTTTAGCTGAGACAATGACATTGAAGAGATGCTCTGAAGCACTGATTCTCCTTCTTCAAAAGTCATCATCTGCGAAGCAAAGTTATTGGTATTGTAAATTAGAAATTTTACAACCAAAGAAACTGCTTCGATCTAAAGAAACATGATTTGGTGAACAATTTAAGTTTCAGGTTGAAATCGGTAAATACATGATGAAAACTAAGTACAGCCAAAATGATACAAATTGGGATGAGACGACAGGCTGAGCTAATAAATTATCATTGTGGCCATTTTACTCCGTTATAACAAACTTAGGGACGGACAAAATTGTCCGTAATAGCGGGAGTTTGCTATACAGAGAACAGGAAATTTCAAACAGAAATGGGTCCTTTTGACCCATTCCAAAGTTCTCATGTTTAATTGGTCCCTGGAATGGTTCAAAGAAGTTTTTATATTTTACATTGAAAATCATAAGCATGTTTTTGTTGCTTTTTTGTCCTCATCGTTACGTCATAAAATATAAAACGGAACATTTTGCACATTTATTCATTCCCCATTTCGGTAAAAAAGACTAGATGTTTAAAGCACATCAAGGGCGTGATGACCTTCACTATCACGACCTTCAAATCTTTGTAAATTTGCGTTGAAAAACTTCTACCTCTATAATTTCATGCTCTTCTTCACTTCTTTATCTTTCAGTTTTCTAAAAAATTCGTAACATCGAGGGTATTTCTGATGACGGGAATGAAAATTTGGTTCATCCGTTGTACAGAGGGTTAGTTATACAAGGAGTACTTACAATAGGATTTGATTCTCAGAATCCAAGGGACCGGACTTTTGGTTCGCAATAGCACGAAGCTCGTTACCATGTGGTGTGTTATAGCCAAATTTCACTGTATTTTCAAACTTTCAATTTTGGGAAGTATTAAGCATCTAATATACCATTTTCCAGCCAAGATTACAGCATCATATTACCAAAATTAGAATTCAGTTATTATTCTTATGTAAACTAAACTCACTGCATTTATTTTGCTGCATACTGCATCTATATCTTCATCTGGCTGATCATCTGCATTTTCATCTGCATCTTTATCTGGTATATTCTCTGCTGTTCGGCTTTTAATAAAGGCTTGAATGATGCGAATCAATCCATCAGGCTTAGGACGACCCTCTTTGCAGTTATTGTTTGGGTTGACAAATTCAGTACCAGCAGGCCACCAGAAAGATTTCTTGGAATCAATACCCCAATGTGGTTGCCTTTTTCCTTGAAATTGCATACTATTTTGAAATGAACTACATAAAGATGATTCAGTTCTAGAGCTGATGGATCAGAGGTAAAAGAGAACAAATTACCTTTGTGGGTTATAATGTCCTGAACTAAATTGCGCAGATATGCCACATTGTTGCTTTTTCAATTGAATGGAATTTCAACTTCCGTTTCTTCATCAGAAAACATAGCTGCAAAACAACAGAGATATTGAGTGTCAGTGCTGATTAGCGATGCCATCTGCATCTTGAGAAACTAGAAGCAAATTCAATCCAGCTAATCAAATTCATTTAAGAACCATCTAGTTCATGTTGAGGAGCAGCATTGTCACAGATGTAACTGGATATCAGCTGTTGTATTTCCTGATTCCACGAAGGTCTGGTGAGGCTAAAAAACAAATTTGAAGATATCAAATATCTATTGTGAGAAAAGTTATGGGCTTGAGTGTTCAGAAATCCCATGGCTCCATCAAGAAAGCTAGCTATTTGTAAATGATTTAATGTTTGATACAGTCTGGTCTCTCAATATGTATCTTCCAAATGGTTTCCAAAAATATACCACAAATATACTATATGCTATACATCACAGAAAAGCTAAATTCCTAGCTTTCATTCATTATTTCATAAAATTTAACATAATATCAAATCTGAATGAAGGTTGACCAAGCATCTCCTACTGAAAACACGCATCCAAGTAACTAAACCTAATTTTTTGTATTCTGAACACAGATAAATGAAGTATGGTTACAAAGGTAATATAGGTTTTCATATACTTATAAAATTAATTCGGCCACTATAGAACACAAAGCAAGCTATTGGTGCCTTTGTCTTTACATGCCACTCTTGCACCTACAAAAATAATGTGTGGGAATGAAACACCATCTGGATAATCTCATCTAAAACAAATTGTTTCTCTACCATATACCAAAAACAAATTTAGCATATTCTGTTCATGCAAATGACAAACACATATAGTATTTTTCTAATAACAGGTACCTATTAGCCTAGTTTCTCTGCTATAACCTCAAATCAAAAACCCTGTGGGGCCCAATTTTGTGGTTGGGCCTTTGCAATCAAAAGAGGCCCTGCTGTACAAGAAAAGAAAAATTAGTAAAAACTGAACATAAAATATCTGTTCAACTCTCTTTAAATTCTCATTCACACTAGTTTCCTTTTTGTCCACTTTCCCTTACTTTGTAGCTGACGGATGTTGTGAGCATCAAATCGCCGTCTTTTACTCGGATTTCCAATGAATGATACCTTAAAAATTATAATAAATTATTTTGCGATTAATATTGCTTAATTAATCACAACTAAAGCATACTGTAAACAACATAGGATCAAGATGACTCCAACCACATGACTTCGTCTTGAATGGTGTGGTATTTGATTTTCTCCATCCCTTTGTTATTGATAAAGTAATTAATAACACTTCAGCTTTATAAGTGTTAGAAATTTAATAAATTAATTAAGATTAAATTAATCACAATTGATTAATAATCTCACAGTTTAACTAAGAGTGGTCTACCCTGAAGCTCTAATACAGGATACTACCAATTAGTCTTCATTAGGGTATATACTTACAGTTTTTTTCCAACTCGTTCTTGCTCTTTTAGCTGCAGATGCAGTAGAAATTTGTTCTGTTTCTGAAGCAGCAGACATTTTCCTTTTTATTTTGTTGCTCTAGGCTAGATATCTATCACAAGACAAATCGGACACAACTTCCACAAAAGACTACCTGGTCAAGGTTGGTGGGAAGAATGTTTTTGGCGGGAAAAACTGAGAGTAGACGGTCCATTGTGCATATGTGCACCAAATTTTGGGCAGACAAATATGTCTCAGAAATAAGATTTATTTGCAGAAATCAACACAGTTATGTACGATCATAGACTGGTAACACTTCAATTCAATTAACAACATATTGTTAATTCATAGACTTATTTCAGTATTCATAGGTACTCCATAATTCGGTAGGCCTATCAACGCTGCATAAAGCAAATCCAACACATGAACAGGTTCCAGGTTTGGTCCGGGCATTGTTTGGTTCATCTGATAAATGCTTAAGTGGAAGCTTATATGGAATCGGGGTGGGTTGACAGTAGAGATATGCAAGGGAATGATTTATTGTTGAATAAGTGGGATAAAAGTGCCAATGACCCACACTGTCTCAAAATAAGGCTACCAAGTACTACTCTTAGCAGTGGAAGCACAGCTCTAAAAGCAGTAAGTGTGATTTCCAATTCCTTTTGGATAACCTATTTTGAAAACACACAAATTGACACACACATTCATTACATAAGCACTATCTTTTTTCCAAACAGTTGCTCAAATATATCACCTGACCACAAGCTGTCAATTAACAATGAAATAAAGGCATCAAACTTTAAACCATCAATCAACAGCCTGGTTTCTTTAATAAATACTGCATTGGCAACAATGACAAGTATGTAAAGGTAATTTATGTTCATTTCGAATTCCTTGGGTTATGCATCTATATATTCAAATTCCTGCAGTACTAGTAGCTATTTATTATTGTCGTCATCATTTTTAACTAATTATAGTTATCATGGGTTTTTAATATAATTTTCATCACTGTTGTACCATTATTTTTTTAGCATGACTATCTGTGGTGATTCTTGACATCAATCGAGCGCTTCCACTTTTGTTCATGTCAACATTAAAATAATCCCTTTTGTTTATTTTGTTTATACGCTGTTTTTATGATTGCTTCTTTTGTAAATATGTTTCGCAATGCTGATTTTTAGTTAGTTGATGTTTGGTGAAGTTCAAAATACATGTCGTTTTCTCTTTGAGTTATTTCTTGCTTGCGATAAATAAAATTATGATATTAGTGAAATCAAATACAAAATTAAATTCACTAAATTGGTGAGCAATTCAATTTTCATCGCCACATCTGCGTGCCTATTTGTTTTGTGAATTATGATCGCTGCCATTTTTTTTTTGGAATTCACTATGTCCACCGAAGCTTCTACTTCTTCATCTTCAGCCCCACAACCTGCTGCTGCCGCTGTCGCTTCTCCTGTAGCCAGCGTTACGTTGAAACTTCCGCCTTACTGGCCAAATGATCCCATGATATGGTTTGCAAGTCGAAGCCCAGTTCACAACCAGAAACATTTCTGCTCAAGCAACCAAATTCGCATACATTGTTTCCGCACTACAACCTGAAATAGCACAAGAGATTCGAGACATTCTGCTCACTCCACCGACAGACACACCCTACGATGTTTTAAAAGCTGAGTTAATTAAACGTACATCGGCCTCTGAACAGAAAAGGTTGCATCAACTCTTAATATCTGAGGAACTTGGAGACCGAAAGCCCTCTCAATTGTTACGTCGCATGAGACAGCTGCTTGGTGATCGAAGTCTGGAAGATGGGATTTTGAGACAGTTATTTTTACAGTGTCTATCAATGAATGCACAATTGATCCTTGCTACCACGGCTGATAAACTCCCAGTTGATCAAGTCGCTACGATTGCCGATAAAATTTTGGAAGTTGCAACCCCAGCATCAATTTCCACTTTTCAACCCCAGCCACCCTCTTCAAGTAGCCACTCCAATGAACTTGCAGACCTTCGTTCCAGGGTAGACACCCTCACATCACAGGTTGGGTCTTTGGTCAGCCAACTACAGTTAAACAACCGCTC
Organism: Chrysaora quinquecirrha; assembly: GCA_014526335.1. Taxonomy (NCBI): domain Eukaryota; kingdom Metazoa; phylum Cnidaria; class Scyphozoa; order Semaeostomeae; family Pelagiidae; genus Chrysaora; species Chrysaora quinquecirrha. The sequence continues at coordinate 2,214,974 of JACTAT010000048.1, read as the reverse complement.
TCGCAGTCATTCAAGAAGTCAATCTTCACAAAATCGGTCCCCAAGTGCTCCTTCCCAGTCCCCTACCATGTGTTGGTATCATCGCCGTTTTGACAATGATGCACGAAAATGCACTACACCATGCACCTTCACATCATCAGCTACACCATTGGGAAACAGACCGACCAGCAACTAGGGGCGATGAGTCCTGCTGGGTCCCACTTCACCAGTTGCCTATTTCATATTACTGACCGTACCAGTGGTACCCGCTTCTTGTTAGATACCGACACTGAAGTGAGTGTTGTACCCCCGAACCATCTCAAAAAACGTTGTACATCGACACTGACTTTGCAAGCTGTAAACAAAACGTCTATCACAACCTATGGTGAAAAATCCCTCGCTTTGGATATCGGTCTTCGCCGAACATATCGTTGGATTTTCATTATTGCAGATGTTCCCTTTCCAATTCTTGGTGCTGACTTTCTGTCCAAGCATGATTTGAATGTAGACGTTCATCGTCGCAAACTCATCAACTCAACTACCAAGTTGTCAATCCACGGAATTCAGTCGCATGATCCATCACCATGCCCAGTATTTTCAATACCACAAGACAACACTCCATATCATTCACTCCTAAAACAATTTCCGGACCTCATTCATCCATCTTACAATGGCACTTCTGTTAAACACTCAATTACCCACCACATTCGTAAGGTCCTCCTGTTGTTAGTCGTGCTCGCCGCCTTTCCCCTGATCGCTTAAAAATTGCAAAAGCTGAATTTGATCACATGCTGCAGCTGGATATCATCAGGCCGTCTGACAGCAGTTGGGCAACTCCACTACACATGGTCCCAAAACCAACTCCTGGAGACTGGCGTCCATGTGGTGACTATCAGGCCCTCAATAATATCACAATACCAGATCGTTATCCAATACCGCATATTCAGGATTTCTCCTCAACACCACATGGTAAAACCATTTTCTCGAAGATAGATTTGGTACGAGCTTACCATCAAATACCAGTTGAACCAAACGATATTCCTAAGACAGCTATTATTACTCGTTTTGGCCTCTTCCAATTTCTTTGAATGCCTTTTGGATTAATAAATGCGGCACAAACCTTTTAGTGATTCATCCACCAAGTCCTACAAGGTCTTGACTTTGTGTACGCATATATCGTAGATTTATTGATTGCCATTAGTTCAGACTCTGAACACTTACAACATTTGCATCAAGTATTCGCTCATTTATCTGAATACGGAGTTTTCATCAATCCAAACAAATGAGTTTTTGGACAGTCATCATTAGAATTTCTGGGTCATTGTATTTCCTCTGATGGCATATCACCAATACCAACCAAAGTTCAAGCCATCCTTCACTTTGTGCCACCCTCATCTTCAAAACAGCTTTGTGAATTTCTTGGTTTAATTAACTTTTATCGTCGCTTTATTCGGATTGTACCAAAATCGTTCAACCACTCACCGATTTATTGTCAAAAAAATGTAAAAAAAACCCTTTGCGATGGACGAACCTGCCTTGTCTGCTTTCGAAAAGATCAAATCTTCATAGGCCTCTCCAGATTTGCCCCACCGGTTGATGTTGTAAACCTTACAAGATATACCTTCTTGCCAATGACATGCTCATGTGAGGTACATTTTTGCATTATTATTTTTTTTTTACTATTTGTTTTTTTAATTTTTAATTTTTGATATTGTTCTTCTTATTTTTATATTTTTATTATTTAATTTGTTATTTAATTTTACTAATTTCTTTGAAAAATGGAAATAATTTGTAATTGAATGCGCAAAATGTAGTTTTCTTGTGTTGATAGCAATGGGCCACCATACATCTCAGAGACGATTTGAACATGCTTGAATTTCCATTATTTTCCACATCAGACTTTTATTGAATCCATTGAATACTAACAATATACTGTTCCAATGGGAATGACGGTTGAGCCCAGCTTGGTATTATACAGGCCTGCAACACAGTTAGCGTCACTCTCTAGGATATGTGATATTTAGGGATCTAGAAACACTGAAGGAATCAAAGGCATCTACTAAAATGAGGAACGACTTACAACCACCCGCAACCACCCAAAATGATCTGCAACCATCCGCAATGACCTGCAACTGCCCACAATGACCTACAGCCACCCACAAACCACCCACAATGACCCACAATGATCAACAACAACAACGCTAATTATTATTACCACAACAACAACAATCATAATAACTAGCCTCAATTCCCTTCTCAGTCGCCTAATTTCCATTTTTCGCGCCATTTCCTGAATTGCGCATGTGCTCTTCCGGCCTGCCTTCACTCGTGGTCATCGTTTTGTTGTGATGAACAGAGATTTCTACGGTGATGATGGCCAGTGCGAATGAAATTATAGATGTAAGTATTATTCGAATGAAAGCTCAACCCAAATAAGTTCTCTTGTTTTATTTTGCTTTCTTTGGAGGAATTGTGCATAATTGATAGGCCTAGACATAGTATAGAGTGTAGACGGTACTTGGCCTTGGATTGTCCCAACCCTCCTCTCTTCTGCTGGGCCTACCCATTTGTAACAGCATACCGACTGTGCACTGCCGAGCATCTGACTATTTTGATTGTGAGACATCATGATTACGAAGAATGTTACTTGAAAGTTACTTGAATGTACTATATTAATATTACCTCAAACGTTATAACGCCTCGTTGGGGGAATGTTGGCCCAAGTCTCAAGAAATTGATTGTTTGTTTGTATAACTGTGGTTGTGGGTTTTTGTGGGTGGTTGTGGGTTGTTGTGGGTGGTTGTGGGACATTGTGGGTCGTTGTGGGTGGTTGTGGGTCATTGTGGGTTGTTGTGGGTCGTTGTGGGTGGTTCCTCACTTTAGTAAGTACGAGGAATCAAATTAATTACACTTGTAGGTAAATTAACTAAATAACGACTCTTCAATGAAGTTTAGATTTTGTTGACTACTTCGTGTTTGAGGTCACCATATTTTTACGGAATTTAAAGTTAGAAGAGAAGCTGGATGGAAGAACACTAAATTTTGGCTCCACAAGAAGATGAAGTCAAAAATAGAGTTCTATTATGAAAGGAGTGAAGCTGAAAGCTTCAAAAAGAGCAATAATTGGTTCCAAAGGTTTAAGAAAAGACATAGTTTGGACTTAGAAGAAGAACAAACAACAAAAAAAATTGTTCTGATCATGGAAGGGTAGTCATTCAAAAGTTCCATAAAAACTTTAGTAAATCTTTGAAAACACAAAGGAGGAGAACCAAATCATTCATTGATCCTAAATATGAAAGACGGACTCCTGAAAACAGGGTTAGGGTTAGGGTTACGAAAACGTTCCCCATAGCACCAGATTATTTTGATTTCACCTGACACTAAACTCATTACAAAAGTCCCACTCTTTGTAAACAGCAACTGTAGTCTTCAGCAACAATTTGCTTGAAAAGAATTGAATCAAATGATTGTACAGATATCGATATTAAACTTGTATTTACTTCAATTAAGCTTCGTAATATGTTTGCTGTGAAGGATTTTGTCCCCAAGTGTCTCCAGGCTCATGTAATTTACAAATTTTCTTGCGCTGGATACGGTACTGCATCTTATGTTGGCGAAACCAGCCACCATCTCTCTGCACGAATCTGGGAACATTTGGTTACAGATAAAAATTCACACATGTATAAGCATTTGCAGAACCCAGGGGGATACTCATATATCTTTACGATGCGGGTGCTCAGGCTACTTTTTTGGTTCTAAATTTGCAGTAAAATTTATTTTTTTTGGGTCAGTCAATTCTGCATTTATTTTTTTGGGTTGATGAAATTCAAAATTATTCTTTTGGGTCTCCAAATACAATCATACAGGACAGTAATTCATAAGGCAGAAGAACTGATAGTATATCATATTATAACAGTTTTTTTGACAACTAGAAACAGTAGTGTTGTGCTTTCATCCAAAAAAGAGAGAAAGCTGATCACACCCTTAAAAATTGCAGAAATTTCTGACCACTCCCTTGTCATACTGTAGTTTGCCAGACCCTTAAATGAATAACAATACAAATGACCATTAATGTATAAAGCAGTATACATGTTACCCAGGGTGTATACCGGTATGAGTAGTATCAAGTTTCCTTTGTTGCATAGCAATTTTCAAATTTTTGGAAGGGCGGCTGATCCCCCAAAAGTTTTCAAAAATGTTAGGGAGAATGGCTGAGATCACCCTTAGTTCCCCTCCACAACACTACTGTCTTAAAACAGGAATAAAATTGACCAAATTGTGGTCACCTACCAGCCAACCAAATCTCGTTATGAAATAACAACCAAACTGAAATGAGGCAGGCTGGCCGTTTGGCCAGCCTGCCACTTCACAGCAAACAAGGGAGAAGAAGAAATAATGGCGGACGAAGATGATAATAACAGCGATACTGTAGAGCGTCAACAAATGATTATAAATGTAAGGGCAAGACCTGAACTAGGCTTATCCGCTGCCAGTGCCTTTCCTGAACCAAGCTTCAGTCATAGGAGGATGACTGGTAACGAAGCTATGGTGCCCAACGCTGACTGTCAGGTGTTGAAAATTAGTGGTTGTGTCGCTGACATTCCTGCCTACAACCTTTCACTTCTTTCGAAAAAGGTGTCGAATCGCAAGAGACCTAGAAATGTAGTGAGACGGAGAAGAATCGATGCGTTTAACACCCAGCATAGTTCGCAACTGGTACAGGTTGAATTTCCACTAGCTGCAGCTTCAACACCAGTTGCAGTGTCTCCTCATCAGGATCAATTTCTAGAAGACGATGACGGTCACGAGGAAGGTGTGTATAGAATGTAGTAAATTCCTCTATTTAGTAGTTTCATTATAAATAAGCAATGTAAATGTGATATCTTGAGTTCTCTGTTGTTGAGTTTGTGTCTGTCTGTCTGTCACAGCGTTTTATGGGCTTACAACACATTGTATGTTCCTATTACAACATTATTATATGTTCCTGCTTTATGAATTTTGTTGGGAGTTTAGGGCAAGCAATGGGTTTTCTCTGCAGCCTTAATGTTGCAGATCTACAGCATTTCATCCAATATAAATGCCACTTTATGGAAGGAAGAAACAATTTTGTATCGTGAGTATTGAATTGTTTAGGCCTACATGATGATAAACCCTAGGCTAGATTTTTTGACAAGCTGCAGTAGATAGGATTCAAACCTGGACAGCATGGTCAGAGAGCCACCGATGTTTTCACTGAGCTATGGAGCTCATTGAAAATCACCAAATAACTCTCCAAGTCACACAGCCTCGGGCTGTACTCCCTTAAGACTCCAAGCGTATTGTTGAATTGTTTACATAAAGGTAGATAAGATCATAAAAATGACCCCACAAGTGAGTTAAGAGTTGTACATTTATTCATCAATTTTTTTTTGATTAAATAATTTAATCTAATTTGTTTCATTTTTGCAGTTGTTGCAGTGAGTGATCACGGTGAGAGTGATGGAGAATCTGTGAGTCACCAATTGCAAATTGCAGATATAGAGGTATGTGAATCATTAACTGTAACAACAATAGCTTTGGCCATTGAACTTGACCAATAAGAGAGCCTAAATTTTCCAGCAGCCTTGTCATAACAGTCACCTTGAAAGTTGAGTTTAACATTAGAGGTAAAAGTAGATAGAGTTTCAATTGGAAAATTGACAAGTATACCTTGATGCTTAGTAAGAAGCAATGAAAATTTGTTTTGTGAGAAAACAGCTCCTTAAGCCTTAAAATATTTTACATTTCTAGCTGGACTGTGGGGTACTGGAAAGCTATGTGTTTATTACTTTCATTGCACAATCCTTTGTTATCCTGGATGGAAATGTTGAGTTTCTGTTGCAAGATTTCGACTTTGATAGAAAAAAACTGAAGGTAACTTACAAATGTTATGAAACTGTAACATTCACTGTGGTTGAGCAGCCCCAAATGTGTTAAAAGAAAGTAACATTTGATTATTTTCTGCTAGTTTCCTAGTTGCTAAGGACTTAAGTATTTGGTTCTTCCCTGCTAAATTGTTTTCATATTTTAGTATCTACATACATGTCTTCAATGCAGATTTTAGAATGTCATGGTCATTTTGGATATTTATCCATGCTTGATATTTCTCCAAGCACCTACTTCTTAATAACAGGCTTGTAGCAAGTAGATCAAGATGTATCATACTGTGATTTACTTTTCATAATGTACAGTAGACTTTGTTTGTGTGTCTATTTCAACATCCGGCCATTTTCTAGGTTAAAAAATTTTCTTTTGTGAGAAGAAGGCCAGTTTCTTTTGTCAATGGCATCAGTTGGGTATATTGCTGCACTTGTGATAGTACACGCCATTCATATGTAAATGGACTCTTTCATACTCTTGACCAAATTTTAGAGGGTATGTTTTTTTTAAAGATTGTGATTAGTTTGCGTTATAATGAAATGTATAGCGAGGAGCTTAAATATTGCTTATAGATAACAAATGAAAGATGATCAGTGGAGAATTTAATGTTGCAATGTTTTTTTCTTGTGGCACACTTAACCATCGACTGCAGTCACTACTATCAAATTGAATACTGCAACTTTGAGCCATGAAGTAAACCATGTATCTATGGTAGGTGGTTATAGTAAAGGAAATATGTCTTATTACTGTAAGTTATTATGTTGTCAGCATTAGCAAGTGGTAACATGTTTCTCATTTTGCAGATTTTGAGCATCACATGGAGGAACTATACTCCAACTGTGTTCACATTCAGTTTTGTCTGAGAGTGTTGCCTCGCTTGGATGCTGTTAATAACGTTTTGCCTTCACAATATTTGCAAGGTATGTTTTGTCTAATTAAGCTTTCCCTCAAGAATTTAAACAATTGCTGAAGCATTATTGCAGTGATGTTTCAATAAATACAGATGTGTCCTTGAATTATTTTGTAATATTTATATCATGAATGAAGCTTTTCTTTCAGTCTTGTCTGCCCTCAGGGTATATCTGACAAAATCTAAACTTTTGCTTTTGATTTTGCTTGGTATATCATAAGGGCTATAAGCTGCCGGTATGTACATAGTGGATCAGGAAGGCGATTTCAACATCCCTGGCAATGCTGACGGCTGAAGAAAGCTTCTCGGTTGATTGTTGGTCTCTCAAAGATGCAACATCCATTCTTAAAAAGTTTCCTACTCTGAGGTAGCCATTATAAGAGCTTTTGATTTAATTTCTATTTTCAATGTGGTAATGATAACATGCAGCGTTCACTTTTTTAAATGTTATATAGACATTTATTTATCCATATTTCAGATGTTGATTCAGAACACTGGTATTCTCAGGTTTGTACTCTTATTTAATAAATTGAAATGTAATCTTCCATGGGTAAAATGTGAAAGAAAGATGACAGTTTGTCAAAGCTGACACACTGAAAAAAGCCAGACAAAGCTACAAGTTATAAAAGGATCAACTTGTTTTGGGGAAAATGGAAGGCTTGGCAACCAATAAGACTGTAATCTTGAAAGCAATAGTTTATTCATTGGTGTTGGAAATGCATAACGGAAGAAGTGGGAATTGTGCTTGTTGCTCTCATAACAATTGCCAATCCCAAATTTTCAGCTCTTTTGCCTTGGGCCTTGACTTTACTTTATAATATCCCTGAATTTATTTACATATAAAATTGAAGGGCAATTAGTATGTATTCAAAGTTGGGCTGAAATTCCTTGCAAATTATTTAATTACAAATGTTTCTCTTACTAAGTCATATTACTATAACCACCTACTACAGTAAGATCTGAGCCCCTCTGCCTTCGTTATTTGAAAGTGCCCTTTGTGTCGATATTGTAATGTTTTATGTACGATTATTCTTGATTGAAAGGAACGCCCGTTGGTAACAGAACTAAACTTTTGAAAGAGTCTATGGTGTGTGTTAGGCCAAGTACAAATGAATTTGGGGTTGTTGGCATAGACAGAAAGGGTTTCGTTTGTTATTCTTGTGATAACGGTTTCCACTCGTGCATTCATGTTGATGTCATAAACACATACATCGATGGTCAGATAGAAGAATGTCCAGACTTCCTCTTGGCAATGTTTAGACAGCACGAAAGCTTAAAGAGGATTCATCCGAAGACTTATACTCGGTATGCAGTGTCTGTTAAAGCAATTCCACAGTCTCCTATAGCATCGCAAAAGTGCATCTTCAATGGGTCATTTGCTGACACTTTTGATGAAGACAGAAAACTTATCCCAGACTTCTCTAGCGACACCTGCTCAGTTTGTGCTTCAGATATGCATCAAACAGTTGAATGGAGTCAAGAACCTCGATTGCTCTTTGCGTCAAAGATGGTTATTGCTGTTCAGGGTAAAGTTGTCTCTTTCTCTTCTCTTCGAGAAAATTTTTTAAGTTGCAAGGAGAAATACAGTGAGACGTTCATGGGGCAATTTGCATGGGTCTATTTATCACGGTAGTTGTAAGGATGCTCGAATCTTGAAAAGCGCTCACAAAAGCTGGGAATGAAAATCTGTTATGTCTTTCGTTAAGGTTTATTGTAAATCATCGTTTCATCGAAAAGAAATTGACGATTAAAAATGCTTTGAGCTGGTGTTATCCATTTGATTTTAACAATTTAACATAAACATTCTTTGTAGACTTACCAATGCTCATATCGCTTTAATAATCCTTACGTCAATTTATAACATGAAATGGATAACTCATGGACAGCTCTTTCTTTTTCCCTAAGTATTGTAATGCCATCCATTGGCATTTTTGAAGGGGCACGGAACGTGTGCTTAATGGTCTTTCTTTTAGACATAATGATGTATCGCCGATGAATCGCACTGGTTTGCATTTGTACTTCCTGTAATGAAGATCGATATATAATAGCCACTATCAATCTTTTCTTCTTACAGTACCCTACAGAAAGTGCAGTAATGAGCAATGTGGAAAGCTTCAGCATTACGACGGCTGTTCGAAGGGAATATTGAATATGGACAACTTCCTAGTCGGACATGATGTTTTAAGAGACTACATGAATCATTTTCTTCATGGTCACAGGTATTAATTCGTCTACAGTTCATCGTATTTATTGGTAACCAGGCAAGGAATCATTGGATTCGATACTTCATGTAGGGATGGATGGCTATGAATTGTTTGCTTGCCCTTCTCCTGGTGCTCCCAAAAAGCATCCTTGTCGTTTGGGTGTCTGACTAAAAATCTTGAATATTCAGTTACTTCAGATTACTCATCAAACACAGTTTGAAATGAAATTTTTCATCCTATGTTGGGCCCATATAATATTTGTATTTACACACTGTTTGCTTCGCTTGGTGGGCCTGGGAATTCCCAGGAAATCCCCAATACGCTCTGAAACTTTGCACTAAGGCAATACCTTCAATTTTACCGATGTTACTCAAGTTTTATTGAACAGACCTGTTTTTTGTTGCGACTTTTTCTAAGTTGTTTATTGTTAGGTGTCACTGAAATCTTCCGTGCCATTTATATATTACAATGCACTCTCTTTTCAGTAAGTGACAATGTGCAATGATTATGACAATGCATTGTTTCCCTCGAACTTAGAAGAGCTCGCTTTTCATGGTTGCCGTTCCCTCAAAGATCTCCAGGGTCAAGGTTTCTAAACTTTCTCAACATTCCCAAGGTTTAAGTTCATAAAACTATGCAATTATAAATTAATCTGTATTGTTTGTGTTATAATTCAGACGTAATAAGTATTGCTTCGTCTTCTAACGTCCTTCCAGATCGATGTATGTGGATGACACAAAAGAGTTGAGAAATGCCATAAAATACATGAGCTATTTCTTCTTCCTTTAATTACATAAACAGTGCTTCTTTTTGTAGTCAAAGTCTTGTCAGCTTTCTGGAAATCTGGAAGTTAAACCTAAATGCATCTTGCCCAGACACAATTCATAACTTGAAATACAACCAATGGCGCATGTCTTGGTATTCATTTCTCCGCCTATTGGAGATCGATTTCGTAACCGACTTTTCATGCTCCAAGTGTGGTCAGTACCCATCCGTTGTGTTGTTTGATGCTACTACACTTGGCTACCGAAGAAAATATGCAAAGCGTTTCAACGAGAATCTTCGTGAGCTGGGAACAGCTGACCTTGAAGGAAGATAAGTATTAAGCTATTGATCTCTGACTGAGCTTTAACCAATTCTTGAATTATTTGAATTATTACATCGAATTTCGAATTCAATCTCTTTTAGGCATCTATGTTGGAATTTCACCTTCAGAGAATGTATTTTACACTTTTCTATTCTAACCATCTCTGCTGAGGTGTCTTATAAACATCTCACGATTTAGATAATGAGTAAGTCATCCCTTCTCTTGTTATCTCTGGAACAGAGTAATGCTAATCCCCAGTCAGGGGGTGGGCACTTGCACTTCACTATGCAATGAAGTGGAATAAAAACTGCCGCCGGATGGAAGTCACCCTCGGATAGTAGCCAGACAAATTTGAGAGAAGAAATCATCTAAGCCGCCGTCCTCCTTTGGAAATCATAATGGATGTAGAATCAAAGCAAAAATAACTGAATGAAAAAAATAGAGACCGCATTTCTTATTCGAGGAATACTATGCTAGAAAAGTTATCCGGGTTTTAGAAAACCGTTCACCCATCCCCTCCCTCAGCACGTTGGCCGCTAGTTATCAATACCATATTTCTTGAATAGAAGCCCCGGCTTCTATTTTTTTCAATAGGAAACTAATGCGGCTACTAATCAAAGGCGGCTCCTATTCAAGGGCGGCTTCTATTTTTTCTTTTCACGAAATTTCTGCGGCCTTTATTAAAAGGCAGCTTCTATTCAAGGGCGGCTTCTATTGAAGAAAATACGGTATGTACTAAACAAAACCGAGTTTTCAAATGTTCCGTTATTCAGCTTTCATGCAAGTATTTTAAGTCTCCTCTTCTCTCGGTCAATGTAACTTTGTGCTATTGAGTACTTTTGAGAGTTCTATAGGAGAATTTTTTTCGAATAAGTTTGGCAAAGTCAACTAAAGTTTTAGCTTGTGATGCTAGGAACAGCCAAAGGTAAATTTAACTCATTTCTTTTCCACTAGTTTCAAAGAGAGGATATACATGGAGAGCAAAAAAACTAGAGTTCTTTTTCAAAACTGTTTTGCCAGAAAAGACTCAATGTGGATGAAAGGATGACACTGGAAAACAGGCTGACCACTGAGCATCCAAATCTCTTGATGGTTTTACAAGAATGCGAACAGCTGTTTCAAGGAATTGAACAAATGCCTAATGGTGTCTGTACCTTTTTTAAATGCATTGCATCCAATTCGCCCGTTTGCTCATATTTCCCTCCGACTAGCACTGTTGGTTATATAGCGGACCGCCTTTTTGCTGGTCTAATAATTCGAAAAGACCCCGAAACCATGTCAGAGATTCAAAATTGTGCACCTGTCATTTATGGTCTTTTGAATTGTTTTCCTGCATCTCCGCTTCCTGATGTGTGGATCGTATTCTTCAGAGAGCTCATTGACAGGTCAAAATACATCACCCAGTTCCAACCACATGTTCTTGAGGCAGAAGATAACACAAATACAAATGACATGGGCTATTTTCCCTCGTGGCGAAAACTGTGTACCAGAGGTAACTACGCAATGGATAAGAGAAAATCTGACACTCGTGATGAATGCTCAAAGGCGTATCGTGGCCACCCAAACCTGCTGCCTGGCATATTTACAGTGTATTGCCAACATGGTAGGTTGGCTTTATCATTTTTACCGGTATCTCGTTTGTTTGAGGTACCAACGTGTCCCACGGGTTTTCCTCATAGACAGAGGCGCATATTATGGAGGTTTGGGGGGACTGGTTTTTCTACTCAACGCAACATCTACCCTCCCCCTTATTGCAAAGAAGGGGGGAGTGGGTCACTGAGTGTTGCATAGAATTGTAAGCAGTCTTTCCCGGGAAAAGCCTGAAAATCCGAGGGGTGTTCAACAGGGGTGGCGCTAGGCTTTGCCCGATTAGGGTCTAGTCTCCCCGACGAGGGGGCTTATAACGTAAAAACATATTTTTATCTATGCTTGAATAGATTCTTTATCTTCATGTCGTGTTGGTCTTTATTGGTTCCTGACGGTGCATAGCTCTGAATCTATTGACAACCATTTCCAGATTAATTCTGCTTCTCCTTTCAGGGCCAAGTTGACCGATAAGTTGGCCGAAGGCCGATCCAGCAAACACCGAGATGTGTAACCCTAGCGGGGGATATGGGAAACTCCCCAAGAAAAATTTTGATACTGGATGCCCTTAGATGCGATATCCGAGCATCTGGGGGGAAAATTTCCTGATAAAATCACTCATTGTCGCGCACAAAATACTGTCGATTTTTTGGTTGGTTGTCCAAAAAAGGGGGGTGCGGCCCCCTCGAGCTCCCTCTTAATCCGGCCCTTCCTTTCACTGTAGAACTCATAAAGCGCTTTTCATTACTGTTTGCAAGTGATTCTTTATTGGCCGCATCGAACTGAAATTTCTCTCCATTCAGCTGACGAGACTAGTAGCGTGCACTCAATCAGCGTTAGACGCTCTAGCTCAAAAAATGCACTTTTTAGCTTTACAATATAGCGCAATATAGCTTTAAAGGTAAGGATGACAGGGCTCCTTTTTCCTTCTTTTTCTATTAATATTTTCTCGTCAAGAAGGTTCAGAGATCGATGTTGGTCTTAACAATGTATGCTTTTCCATGCATTATAGTTATTATATTCTTAGTGCCAAATATCCTCTCAGGTTCCATCTTAACTTAATTAACAACCGGAAAAGGAGGCAAAGTAACACAAATAACTCATCAAACGGTACTTCCCCGACATTGGGAGGATTTTCCCCGATGGGGGGAGGGGGGCTAGAGTTCCCCGATGAGGGGGCTGTAGCCCCCTTAGCCCCCACCTGGCGCCACCCCTGTGTTCAAAGCGATTCAGGCAGGCATTGTAGGTGGTTCTTGCTTTATTACAGTACATATCAATTCTATCCCCTTGTCACTACTCCAGCTCTAAAACCACTGTTCATAGGAAATGAAAGACATTTTAAGATGCCCGGTCGGTCCACAAAATCTTAGGGGGTCTCGTCACCCCCAAAAACATTTTGGATGTGTGCCCCTGTTGACAGGGTCCAATCAAGGCTTCTCTTGAGGGCCAAAGCTGAAATTAATGAAAAGTGCCCTCAAATGGTGTTGCAAAAATCTCCAAACATTACATACAAATCATGCCTTTTGGAGCCACGCAACAAATTACTAGTAAAAAGTTTTGTTTCAGCTTCGTTCGCATCCAAGTACAGAAAAATGTCGCAACAGAAAAGGTTGCAATCTAGGCTCATAACATCAGGAAAATAAAGCAAAGGTAAATCATAGCAAATACCAAAAGGCACAAAAGTACATTATTTTCTACATTTCTGTAAATTGGGTCTTTTAGTAGCCATTAAGTTGGGTAAGATCCTCTAGCCAACTAGACCCTTCTGTCAGGTGTCAACGAGACTAGCACCCGGCAAGAAATGTGCGGTGAATCCTTTTCATTTTCCTTTCCTCTATAATTTTGTATTATTGATTTATATCTGCAGAGATTTGCTACGGATTCCAAGTAATGGACTGCCAGGAGTCTGCAAATGTTCCATTTACAATGCTGAGAACTAGATTTCCCCAAGGTATGCCAAATCTTGTGTTTTATGTATTTTTACTCAGTAACGTTGTAATACTTCAATGGGGTGAGCTGAAAGTCACCATACTAGTGGGATTAACCCTATTAGGTATGGGGGCGGGCTCCCCTCCTACTTTTGCTCGTGTATCATCTGCAAGAACTCCTCAGTAGCTTTGGTAAGGATCTGACTTTTCGTAGAATTTATCATGGGTTGTGGTGTTGCAGACTTAGTCACTTGACCAGTAAATGCCCATATTTGGAAGCAGGTTATTTAAATGACCCTTAAATTGGATATATCTACACGGTCGCTGGGCAACGTATCACGTGACTAATTAGCAAACAATAGTATCAATTAGTTACAATTGGGTACTTGTACATGTGTACCAAGTTTCATCTCAATCAGACAATCCATACCTCTAATACATCAAAGGTTTTACGATATTCATTATAGATACAGCTCTGTAGATGTCTACAGTGATCGTCTTATTTACAGTGATTGTCTTACGAAATCTGGCAAGATTTGGGTATCTTGTCACAGGGTGGCTTGATCGAGAGGTCAATAACAAATGTTTGAGTTATTTATTTCAGTCAACAGCATAGAAGGTTCAATATTTTTGAATTCGATCGTAGCTCTTGCTGTAGTTATTTACGACAATTGTTACAATCTTCACCATTATTGCCTGAACAGAGATCCTGGGTTCTTCAAGTCCAGCAATTTCTTGGTTGACAGATTTCACTGAAGAAATCACACAGGTTAGTAGCTTAAAATAAGGATATTAGCAAGACTTGACGCTTGACGTTGCTACCTCTGGATTCTTCTGTAATCGTGGACTCAATTACCTATCGTTTAGAGTGTTGCTTTTTATCCTTAGTGGACGTCATACCGAAACCTCTTAAATTATACAGCACTCCAACCCATCGAATGATCATCTTGTCTCAAATTGAAATTTAATATCTGTATAAGATAAGTTGTCAATGAAACTTTGATCTTCTTCTAGCTTGTGCCAGTAGCTACAATGCATCCCTCCACCCAAAACTTCGCGGTGTGAACACAGAAATAAACGAGCAAAGAAATGCTACACTCAAGATGCTGAAAAGCCAGATATCGTACATGAATGAAGAAAACTTCATCAATCATGTAAAACTCTATCTCTGGTACAGCAATGTCAAGGTTTGTCAAAATGCAGAGCGGTAACTGTAATTAAAGACATTATTTTACATGTGCTTAATACGTACGCTTAACATTTTGTAGCTAGCAGAAATGTAAGACAGACTAAGATTCATATCATAATACCTTTTGTTCATTTTTCAACAATCGGCTCATAGTAGGCCAAAATTTGGTCACCTGAGAGCCAATACGAAAACAAAGGGATAATAAATGAGAGTTTCTACTGCCAGTCGCATGAATTGCAAGCTGAACACATTCTAAAACTCATGTCATAAGATTAAGCGAGTAAGTGATATCTTTTGTTCATTTTTCAACAATTGACTCATAGTAGGCCAAAATTTGGTCACCTGAGAGCCAATACGGAAACTAAGGGATAATAAACGAGAGTTTCTACTGCCAGTTGCATGAATTGCAAGCTGAACACATTCTAAAACTCATGTCATAAGATTAAGCGAGTAAGTGATATCTTTTGCTTATTTTTCAACAATTGGCTCATAGTAGGCCAAAATTTGGTCACCTGAGAGCCAATACGGAAACTAAGGGATAATAAACGAGAGTTTCTACTGCCAGTTGCATGAATTGCAAGCTGAACACATTCTAAAACTCATGTCATAAGATTAAGCGAGTAAGTGATATGTTTTGCTTATTTTTCAACAATTGGCTCATAGTAGGCCAAAATTTGGTCACCTGAGAGCCAATACGGAAACTAAGGGATAATAAACGAGAGTTTCTACTGCCAGTCGCATGAATTGCAAGCTGAACACATTCTAAAACTCATGTCATAAGATTAAGCGAGTAAGTGATATCTTTTGCTTATTTTTCAACAATTGGCTCATAGTAGGCCAAAATTTGGTCACCTGAGAGCCAATACGGAAACTAAGGGATAATAAACGAGAGTTTCTACTGCCAGTTGCATGAATTGCAAGCTGAACACATTCTAAAACTCATGTCATAAGATTAAGCGAGTAAGTGATATCTTTTGCTTATTTTTCAACAATTGGCTCATAGTAGGCCAAAATTTGGTCACCTGAGAGCCAATACGGAAACTAAGGGATAATAAACGAGAGTTTCTACTGCCAGTTGCATGAATTGCAAGCTGAACACATTCTAAAACTCATGTCATAAGATTAAGCGAGTAAGTGATATAGTCCAAAATTTTTTGCTTATTTTTCAACAATTGGCTCATAGTAGGCCAAAATTTGGTCACCTGAGAGCCAATACGGAAACTAAGGGATAATAAACGAGAGTTTCTACTGCCAGTTGCATGAATTGCAAGCTGAACACATTCTAAAACTCATGTCATAAGATTAAGCGAGTAAGTGATATCTTTTGCTTATTTTTCAACAATTGGCTCATAGTAGGCCAAAATTTGGTCACCTGAGAGCCAATACGGAAACTAAGGGATAATAAACGAGAGTTTCTACTGCCAGTTGCATGAATTGCAAGCTGAACACATTCTAAAACTCATGTCATAAGATTAAGCGAGTAAGTGATATCTTTTGCTTATTTTTCAACAATTGGCTCATAGTAGGCCAAAATTTGGTCACCTGAGAGCCAATACGGAAACTAAGGGATAATAAATGAGAGTTTCTACTGCCAGTCGCATGAATTGCAAGCTGAAGATATTCTAGAACTCATGTGATAAGATTGAGCGAGTAAGTGATATCTTTTGTTCACTTTTCAACAATTGACTCATAGTAGGCCAAAATTTGGTCACCTGAGAGCCAATACGCAAACTAAGGGATAATAAACGAGAGTTTCTACTGCCAGTCGCATGAATTGCAAGCTGAACACATTCTAAAACTCATGTCATAGGATTAAGCGAGTAAGTGATATCTTTTTTTGCTTTTCAACGATTGGCTCATAGTAGGCCAAAATTTGGTCATCTGAGAGCCAATAGGCAAATTAACGGATAATAAACGAGAGTTTCTACTGCCAGTTGCATGAATTGCAAGCTGAACACATTCTAAAACTCATGTCATAAGATTAAGCGAGTAAGTGATATCTTTTGCTTATTTTTCAACAATTGGCTCATAGTAGGCCAAAATTTGGTCACCTGAGAGCCAATACGGAAACTAAGGGATAATAAACGAGAGTTTCTACTGCCAGTTGCATGAATTGCAAGCTGAACACATTCTAAAACTCATGTCATAAGATTAAGCGAGTAAGTGATAACTTTTGCTTATTTTTCAACAATTGGCTCATAGTAGGCCAAAATTTGGTCACCTGAGAGCCAATACGGAAACTAAGGGATAATAAACGAGAGTTTCTACTGCCAGTTGCATGAATTGCAAGCTGAACACATTCTAAAACTCATGTCATAAGATTAAGCGAGTAAGTGATATCTTTTGCTTATTTTTCAACAATTGGCTCATAGTAGGCCAAAATTTGGTCACCTGAGAGCCAATACGGAAACTAAGGGATAATAAACGAGAGTTTCTACTGCCAGTTGCATGAATTGCAAGCTGAACACATTCTAAAACTCATGTCATAAGATTAAGCGAGTAAGTGATATCTTTTGCTTATTTTTCAACAATTGGCTCATAGTAGGCCAAAATTTGGTCACCTGAGAGCCAATACGGAAACTAAGGGATAATAAACGAGAGTTTCTACTGCCAGTTGCATGAATTGCAAGCTGAACACATTCTAAAACTCATGTCATAAGATTAAGCGAGTAAGTGATATGTTTTGCTTATTTTTCAACAATTGGCTCATAGTAGGCCAAAATTTGGTCACCTGAGAGCCAATACGGAAACTAAGGGATAATAAATGAGAGTTTCTACTGCCAGTTGCATGAATTGCAAGCTGAACACATTCTAAAACTCATGTCATAAGATTAAGCGAGTAAGTGATATGTTTTGCTTATTTTTCAACAATTGGCTCATAGTAGGCCAAAATTTGGTCACCTGAGAGCCAATACGGAAACTAAGGGATAATAAACGAGAGTTTCTACTGCCAGTCGCATGAATTGCAAGCTGAACACATTATAAAACTCATGTCATAAGATTAAACGAGTAAGTGATATGTTTTGCTTATTTTTCAACAATTGGCTCATAGTAGGCCAAAATTTGGTCACCTGAGAGCCAATACGGAAACTAAGGGATAATAAAGGAGAGTTTCTACTGCCAGTTGCATGAATTGCAAGCTGAACACATTCTAAAACTCATGTCATAAGATTAAGCGAGTAAGTGATATCTTTTGCTTATTTTTCAACAATTGGCTCATAGTAGGCCAAAATTTGGTCACCTGAGAGCCAATACGGAAACTAAGGGATAATAAACGAGAGTTTCTACTGCCTGTCGCATGAATTGCAAGCTGAACACATTATAAAACTCATGTCATAAGATTAAGCGAGTAAGTGATATCTTTTGCTTATTTTTCAACAATTGGCTCATAGTAGGCCAAAATTTGGTCACCTGAGAGCCAATACGGAAACTAAGGGATAATAAACAAGAGTTTCTACTGCCAGTTGCATGAATTGCAAGCTGAACACATTCTAAAACTCATGTCATAAGATTAAGCGAGTAAGTGATATCTTTTGCTTATTTTTCAACGATTGGCTCATAGCAGGCCAAAATTTGGTCACCTGAGAGCCAATACGGAAACTAAGGGATAATCAACGAGAGTTTCTACTGCCAGTTGCATGAGTTGCAAGCTGAACACATTCTAAAACTCATGTCATAAGATTAAGCGAGTAAGTGATATCTTTTGCTTATTTTTCAACAATTGGCTCATAGTAGGCCAAAAATTTGGTCACCTGAGAGCCAATACGGAAACTAAGGGATAATAAACGAGAGTTTCTACTGCCAGTTGCATGAATTGCAAGCTGAACACATTCTAAAACTCATGTCATAAGATTAAGCGAGTAAGTGATATCTTTTGCTTATTTTTCAACAATTGGCTCATAGTAGGCCAAAATTTGGTCACCTGAGAGCCAATACGGAAACTAAGGGATAATAAAGAGAGTTTCTACTGCCAGTTGCATGAATTGCAAGCTGAACACATTCTAAAACTCATGTCATAAGATTAAGCGAGTAAGTGATATGTTTTGCTTATTTTTCAACAATTGGCTCATAGTAGGCCAAAATTTGGTCACCTGAGAGCCAATACGGAAACTAAGGGATAATAAACGAGAGTTTCTACTGCCAGTCGCATGAATTGCAAGCTGAACACATTATAAAACTCATGTCATAAGATTAAGCGAGTAAGTGATATCTTTTGCTTATTTTTCAACAATTGGCTCATAGTAGGCCAAAATTTGGTCACCTGAGAGCCAATACGGAAACTAAGGGATAATAAACAAGAGTTTCTACTGCCAGTTGCATGAATTGCAAGCTGAACACATTCTAAAAGTCATGTCATAAGATTAAGCGAGTAAGTGATATCTTTTGCTTATTTTTCAACGATTGGCTCATAGTAGGCCAAAATTTGGTCACCTGAGAGCCAATACGGAAACTAAGGGATAATAAACGAGAGTTTCTTCTGCCAGTTGCATGAATTGCAAGCTGAACACATTCTAAAACTCATGTCATAAGATTAAGCGAGTAAGTGATATGTTTTGCTTATTTTTCAACAATTGGCTCATAGTAGGCCAAAATTTGGTCACCTGAGAGCCAATACGGAAACTAAGGGATAATAAACGAGAGTTTCTACTGCCAGTTGCATGAATTGCAAGCTGAACACATTCTAAAACTCATGTCATAAGATTAAGCGAGTAAGTGATATCTTTTGCTTATTTTTCAACAATTGGCTCATAGTAGGCCAAAAATTTGGTCACCTGAGAGCCAATACGGAAACTAAGGGATAATAAACGAGAGTTTCTACTGCCAGTTGCATGAATTGCAAGCTGAACACATTCTAAAACTCATGTCATAAGATTAAGCGAATAAGTGATATCTTTTGCTTATTTTTCAACAATTGGCTCATAGTAGGCCAAAATTTGGTCACCTGAGAGCCAATACGGAAACTAAGGGATAATAAACGAGAGTTTCTACTGCCAGTTGCATGAATTGCAAGCTGAACACATTCTAAAACTCATGTCATAAGATTAAGCGAGTAAGTGATATGTTTTGCTTATTTTTCAACAATTGGCTCATAGTAGGCCAAAATTTGGTCACCTGAGAGCCAATACGGAAACTAAGGGATAATAAACGAGAGTTTCTACTGCCAGTCGCATGAATTGCAAGCTGAACACATTATAAAACTCATGTCATAAGATTAAGCGAGTAAGTGATATCTTTTGCTTATTTTTCAACGATTGGCTCATAGTAGGCAAAAATTTGGTCACCTGAGAGCCAATACGGAAACTAAGGGATAATAAACGAGAGTTTCTACTGCCAGTTGCATGAATTGCAAGCTGAACACATTCTAAAACTCATGTCATAAGATTAAGCGAGTAAGTGATATGATTTGCTTATTTTTCAACAATTGGCTCATAGTAGGCCAAAATTTGGTCACCTGAGAGCCAATACGGAAACTAAGGGATAATAAACAAGAGTTTCTACTGCCAGTTGCATGAATTGCAAGCTGAACACATTCTAAAAGTCATGTCATAAGATTAAGCGAGTAAGTGATATCTTTTGCTTATTTTTCAACGATTGGCTCATAGTAGGCCAAAATTTGGTCACCTGAGAGCCAATACGGAAACTAAGGGATAATAAAAGAGAGTTTCTACTGCCAGTTGCATGAATTGCAAGCTGAACACATTCTAAAACTCATGTCATAAGATTAAGCGAGTAAGTGATATGTTTTGCTTATTTTTCAACAATTGGCTCATAGTAGGCCAAAATTTGGTCACCTGAGAGCCAATACGGAAACTAAGGGATAATAAACGAGAGTTTCTACTGCCAGTTGCATGAATTGCAAGCTGAACACATTCTAAAACTCATGTCATAAGATTAAGCGAGTAAGTGATATGTTTTGCTTATTTTTCAACAATTGGCTCATAGTAGGCCAAAATTTGGTCACCTGAGAGCCAATACGGAAACTAAGGGATAATAAATGAGAGTTTCTACTGCCAGTCGCATGAATTGCAAGCTGAACACATTATAAAACTCATGTCATAAGATTAAGCGAGTAAGTGATATGTTTTGCTTATTTTTCAACAATTGGCTCATAGTAGGCCAAAATTTGGTCACCTGAGAGCCAATACGGAAACTAAGGGATAATAAATGAGAGTTTCTACTGCCAGTTGCATGAATTGCAAGCTGAACACATTCTAAAACTCATGTCATAAGATTAAGCGAGTAAGTGATATGTTTTGCTTATTTTTCAACAATTGGCTCATAGTAGGCCAAAATTTGGTCGCCTGAGAGCCAATACGGAAACTAAGGGATAATAAACGAGAGTTTCTACTGCCAGTCGCATGAATTGCAAGCTGAACACATTATAAAACTCATGTCATAAGATTAAGCGAGTAAGTGATATGTTTTGCTTATTTTTCAACAATTGGCTCATAGTAGGCCAAAATTTGGTCACCTGAGAGCCAATACGGAAACTAAGGGATAATAAACGAGAGTTTCTACTGCCAGTTGCATGAATTGCAAGCTGAACACATTCTAAAACTCATGTCATAAGATTAAGCGAGTAAGTGATATCTTTTGCTTATTTTTCAACAATTGGCTCATAGTAGGCCAAAATTTGGTCACCTGAGAGCCAATACGGAAACTAAGGGATAATAAACGAGAGTTTCTACTGCCAGTCGCATGAATTGCAAGCTGAACACATTATAAAACTCATGTCATAAGATTAAGCGAGTAAGTGATATCTTTTGCTTATTTTTCAACAATTGGCTCATAGTAGGCCAAAATTTGGTCACCTGAGAGCCAATACGGAAACTAAGGGATAATAAACAAGAGTTTCTACTGCCAGTTGCATGAATTGCAAGCTGAACACATTCTAAAACTCATGTCATAAGATTAAGCGAGTAAGTGATATCTTTTGCTTATTTTTCAACGATTGGCTCATAGTAGGCCAAAATTTGGTCACCTGAGAGCCAATACGGAAACTAAGGGATAATCAACGAGAGTTTCTACTGCCAGTTGCATGAGTTGCAAGCTGAACACATTCTAAAACTCATGTCATAAGATTAAGCGAGTAAGTGATATCTTTTGCTTATTTTTCAACAATTGGCTCATAGTAGGCCAAAAGTTTGGTCACCTGAGAGCCAATACGGAAACTAAGGGATAATAAACGAGAGTTTCTACTCCCAGTTGCATGAATTGCAAGCTGAACACATTCTAAAACTCATGTCATAAGATTAAGCGAGTAAGTGATATCTTTTGCTTATTTTTCAACAATTGGCTCATAGTAGGCCAAAATTTGGTCACCTGAGAGCCAATACGGAAACTAAGGGATAATAAAAGAGAGTTTCTACTGCCAGTTGCATGAATTGCAAGCTGAACACATTCTAAAACTCATGTCATAAGATTAAGCGAGTAAGTGATATGTTTTGCTTATTTTTCAACAATTGGCTCATAGTAGGCCAAAATTTGGTCACCTGAGAGCCAATACGGAAACTAAGGGATAATAAACGAGAGTTTCTACTGCCAGTCGCATGAATTGCAAGCTGAACACATTATAAAACTCATGTCATAAGATTAAGCAAGTAAGTGATATCTTTGCTTATTTTTCAACAATTGGCTCATAGTAGGCCAAAATTTGGTCACCTGAGAGCCAATACGGAAACTAAGGGATAATAAACAAGAGTTTCTACTGCCAGTTGCATGAATTGCAAGCTGAACACATTCTAAAAGTCATGTCATAAGATTAAGCGAGTAAGTGATATCTTTTGCTTATTTTTCAACGATTGGCTCATAGTAGGCCAAAATTTGGTCACCTGAGAGCCAATACGGAAACTAAGGGATAATAAACGAGAGTTTCTTCTGCCAGTTGCATGAATTGCAAGCTGAACACATTCTAAAACTCATGTCATAAGATTAAGCGAGTAAGTGATATGTTTTGCTTATTTTTCAACAATTGGCTCATAGTAGGCCAAAATTTGGTCACCTGAGAGCCAATACGGAAACTAAGGGATAATAAACGAGAGTTTCTACTGCCAGTTGCATGAATTGCAAGCTGAACACATTCTAAAACTCATGTCATAAGATTAAGCGAGTAAGTGATATCTTTTGCTTATTTTTCAACAATTGGCTCATAGTAGGCCAAAATTTGGTCACCTGAGAGCCAATACGGAAACTAAGGGATAATAAACGAGAGTTTCTACTGCCAGTTGCATGAATTGCAAGCTGAACACATTCTAAAACTCATGTCATAAGATTAAGCGAATAAGTGATATCTTTTGCTTATTTTTCAACAATTGGCTCATAGTAGGCCAAAATTTGGTCACCTGAGAGCCAATACGGAAACTAAGGGATAATAAACGAGAGTTTCTACTGCCAGTTGCATGAATTGCAAGCTGAACACATTCTAAAACTCATGTCATAAGATTAAGCGAGTAAGTGATATGTTTTGCTTATTTTTCAACAATTGGCTCATAGTAGGCCAAAATTTGGTCACCTGAGAGCCAATACGGAAACTAAGGGATAATAAACGAGAGTTTCTACTGCCAGTCGCATGAATTGCAAGCTGAACACATTATAAAACTCATGTCATAAGATTAAGTGAGTAAGTGATATCTTTTGCTTATTTTTCAACAATTGGCTCATAGTAGGCCAAAATTTGGTCACCTGAGAGCCAATACGGAAACTAAGGGATAATAAACGAGAGTTTCTACTGCCAGTTTCATGAATTGCAAGCTGAACACATTCTAAAAGTCATGTCATAAGATTAAGCAAGTAAGTGATATCTTTTGCTTATTTTTCAACAATTGGCTCATAGTAGGCCAAAGTTTGGTCACCTGAGAGCCAATACGGAAACTAAGGGATAATAAACAAGAGTTTCTACTGCCAGTTGCATGAATTGCAAGCTGAAAAAATTCTAAAACTCATGTCATAAGATTAAGCGAGTAAGTGATATCTTTTGCTTATTTTTCAACGATTGGCTCATAGTAGGCCAAAATTTGGTCACCTGAGAGCCAATACGGAAACTAAGGGATAATAAACGAGAGTTTCTACTGCCAGTTGCATGAATTGCAAGCTGAACACATTCTAAAACTCATGTCATAAGATTAAGCGAGTAAGTGATATCTTTTGCTTATTTTTCAACAATTGGCTCATAGTAGGCCAAAATTTGGTCACCTGAGAGCCAATACGGAAACTAAGGGATAATAAACGAGAGTTTCTACTGCCAGTTTCATGAATTGCAAGCTGAACACATTCTAAAAGTCATGTCATAAGATTAAGCGAGTAAGTGATATCTTTTGCTTATTTTTCAACGATTGGCTCATAGTAGGCCAAAATTTGGTCACCTGAGAGCCAATACGGAAACTAAGGGATAATAAACGAGAGTTTCTTCTGCCAGTTGCATGAATTGCAAGCTGAACACATTCTAAAACTCATGTCATAAGATTAAGCGAGTAAGTGATATGTTTTGCTTATTTTTCAACAATTGGCTCATAGTAGGTCAAAATTTGGTCACCTGAGAGCCAATACGGAAACTAAGGGATAATAAACGAGAGTTTCTACTGCCAGTTGCATGAATTGCAAGCTGAACACATTCTAAAACTCATGTCATAAGATTAAGCGAGTAAGTGATATCTTTTGCTTATTTTTCAACGATTGGCTCATAGTAGGCCAAAATTTGGTCACCTGAGAGCCAATACGGAAACTAAGGGATAATAAACGAGAGTTTCTACTGCCAGTTGCATGAATTGCAAGCTGCACACATTCTAAAACTCATGTCATAAGATTAAGCGAGTAAGTGATATCTTTTGCTTATTTTTCAACAATTGGCTCATAGTAGGCCAAAAATTTGGTCACCTGAGAGCCAATACGGAAACTAAGGGATAATAAACGAGAGTTTCTACTGCCAGTTGCATGAATTGCAAGCTGAACACATTCTAAAACTCATGTCATAAGATTAAGCGAGTAAGTGATATCTTTTGCTTATTTTTCAACAATTGGCTCATAGTAGGCCAAAATTTGGTCACCTGAGAGCCAATACGGAAACTAAGGGATAATAAACGAGAGTTTCTACTGCCAGTTGCATGAATTGCAAGCTGAACACATTCTAAAACTCATGTCATAAGATTAAGCGAGTAAGTGATATGTTTTGCTTATTTTTCAACAATTGGCTCATAGTAGGCCAAAATTTGGTCACCTGAGAGCCAATACGGAAACTAAGGGATAATAAACGAGAGTTTCTACTGCCAGTCGCATGAATTGCAAGCTGAACACATTATAAAACTCATGTCATAAGATTAAGCAAGTAAGTGATATCTTTTGCTTATTTTTCAACAATTGGCTCATAGTAGGCCAAAGTTTGGTCACCTGAGAGCCAATACGGAAACTAAGGGATAATAAACAAGAGTTTCTACTGCCAGTTGCATGAATTGCAAGCTGAACAAATTCTAAAACTCATGTCATAAGATTAAGCGAGTAAGTGATATCTTTTGCTTATTTTTCAACGATTGGCTCATAGTAGGCCAAAATTTGGTCACCTGAGAGCCAATACGGAAACTAAGGGATAATAAACGAGAGTTTCTACTGCCAGTTGCATGAATTGCAAGCTGAACACATTCTAAAACTCATGTCATAAGATTAAGCGAGTAAGTGATATCTTTTGCTTATTTTTCAACAATTGGCTCATAGTAGGCCAAAATTTGGTCACCTGAGAGCCAATACGGAAACTAAGGGATAATAAACGAGAGTTTCTACTGCCAGTTGCATGAATTGCAAGCTGAACACATTCTAAAACTCATGTCATAAGATTAAGCGAGTAAGTGATATCTTTTGCTTATTTTTCAACGATTGGCTCATAGTAGGCCAAAATTTGGTCACCTGAGAGCCAATACGGAAACTAAGGGATAATAAACGAGAGTTTCTACTGCCAGTTGCATGAATTGCAAGCTGAACACATTCTAAAACTCATGTCATAAGATTAAGCGAGTAAGTGATATGTTTTGCTTATTTTTCAACAATTGGCTCATAGTAGGCCAAAATTTGGTCACCTGAGAGCCAATACGGAAACTAAGGGATAATAAACGAGAGTTTCTACTGCCAGTTGCATGAATTGCAAGCTGAACACATTCTAAAACTCATGTCATAAGATTAAGCGAGTAAGTGATATCTTTTGCTTATTTTTCAACAATTGGCTCATAGTAGGCCAAAATTTGGTCACCTGAGAGCCAATACGGAAACTAAGGGATAATAAACGAGAGTTTCTACTGCCAGTTGCATGAATTGCAAGCTGAACACATTCTAAAACTCATGTCATAAGATTAAGCGAGTAAGTGATATCTTTTGCTTATTTTTCAACAATTGGCTCATAGTAGGCCAAAATTTGGTCACCTGAGAGCCAATACGGAAACTAAGGGATAATAAACGAGAGTTTCTACTGCCAGTTGCATGAATTGCAAGCTGAACACATTCTAAAACTCATGTCATAAGATTAAGCGAGTAAGTGATATCTTTTGCTTATTTTTCAACAATTGGCTCATAGTAGGCCAAAATTTGGTCACCTGAGAGCCAATACGGAAACTAAGGGATAATAAACGAGAGTTTCTACTGCCAGTTGCATGAATTGCAAGCTGAACACATTCTAAAACTCATGTCATAAGATTAAGCGAGTAAGTGATATGTTTTGCTTATTTTTCAACAATTGGCTCATAGTAGGCCAAAATTTGGTCACCTGAGAGCCAATACGGAAACTAAGGGATAATAAACGAGAGTTTCTACTGCCAGTTGCATGAATTGCAAGCTGAACACATTCTAAAACTCATGTCATAAGATTAAGCAAGTAAGTGATATCTTTTGCTTATTTTTCAACAATTGGCTCATAGTAGGCCAAAATTTGGTCACCTGAGAGCCAATACGGAAACTAAGGGATAATAAACAAGAGTTTCTACTGCCAGTTGCATGAATTGCAAGCTGAACACATTCTAAAACTCATGTCATAAGATTAAGCGAGTAAGTGATATCTTTTGCTTATTTTTCAACAATTGGCTCATAGTAGGCCAAAATTTGGTCACCTGAGAGCCAATACGGAAACTAAGGGATAATAAACGAGAGTTTCTACTGCCAGTTGCATGAATTGCAAGCTGAACACATTCTAAAACTCATGTCATAAGATTAAGCGAGTAAGTGATATGTTTTGCTTATTTTTCAACAATTGGCTCATAGTAGGCCAAAATTTGGTCACCTGAGAGCCAATACGGAAACTAAGGGATAATAAACGAGAGTTTCTACTGCCAGTTGCATGAATTGCAAGCTGAACACATTCTAAAACTCATGTCATAAGATTAAGCGAGTAAGTGATATCTTTTGCTTATTTTTCAACAATTGGCTCATAGTAGGCCAAAATTTGGTCACCTGAGAGCCAATACGGAAACTAAGGGATAATAAACGAGAGTTTCTACTGCCAGTTGCATGAATTGCAAGCTGAACACATTCTAAAACTCATGTCATAAGATTAAGCGAGTAAGTGATATCTTTTGCTTATTTTTCAACAATTGGCTCATAGTAGGCCAAAATTTGGTCACCTGAGAGCCAATACGGAAACTAAGGGATAATAAACGAGAGTTTCTACTGCCAGTTGCATGAATTGCAAGCTGAACACATTCTAAAACTCATGTCATAAGATTAAGCGAGTAAGTGATATCTTTTGCTTATTTTTCAACAATTGGCTCATAGTAGGCCAAAATTTGGTCACCTGAGAGCCAATACGGAAACTAAGGGATAATAAACGAGAGTTTCTACTGCCAGTTGCATGAATTGCAAGCTGAACACATTCTAAAACTCATGTCATAAGATTAAGCGAGTAAGTGATATGTTTTGCTTATTTTTCAACAATTGGCTCATAGTAGGCCAAAATTTGGTCACCTGAGAGCCAATACGGAAACTAAGGGATAATAAACGAGAGTTTCTACTGCCAGTCGCATGAATTGCAAGCTGAACACATTATAAAACTCATGTCATAAGATTAAGCGAGTAAGTGATATGTTTTGCTTATTTTTCAACAATTGGCTCATAGTAGGCCAAAATTTGGTCACCTGAGAGCCAATACGGAAACTAAGGGATAATAAACGAGAGTTTCTACTGCCAGTCGCATGAATTTCAAGCTGAACACATTATAAAACTCATGTCATAAGATTAAGCGAGTAAGTGATATCTTTTGCTTATTTTTCAACAATTGGCTCATAGTAGGCCAAAATTTGGTCACCTGAGAGCCAATACGGAAACTAAGGGATAATAAACAAGAGTTTCTACTGCCAGTTGCATGAATTGCAAGCTGAACACATTCTAAAACTCATGTCATAAGATTAAGCGAGTAAGTGATATGTTTTGCTTATTTTTCAACAATTGGCTCATAGTAGGCCAAAATTTGGTCACCTGAGAGGCAATACGGAAACTAAGGGATAATAAACGAGAGTTTCTACTGCCAGTCGCATGAATTGCAAGCTGAACACATTATAAAACTCATGTCATAAGATTAAGCAAGTAAGTGATATCCTTTGCTTATTTTTCAACAATTGGCTCATAGTAGGCCAAAATTTGGTCACCTGAGAGCCAATACGGAAACTAAGGGATAATAAACGAGAGTTTCTACTGCCAGTCGCATGAATTGCAAGCTGAACACATTATAAAACCCATGTCATAAGATTAAGCGAGTAAGTGATATCTTTTGTTCACTTTTTAACAATTGGCTCATAGTAGGCCAAAATTTGGTCACCTGAGAGCCAATACAGAAACTAAGGGATAATAAACGAGAGTTTCTACTGCCAGTCGCATGAATTGCAAGCTGAAAACATTCTAAAACTCATATCATAAGATTAAGCGAGTAAGTGATATCTTTTGTTCACTTTTCAACAATTGGCTCATAGTAGGCCAAAATTTGGTCACCTGAGAGCCAATACGGAAACTAAGGGATAATAAACGAGAGTTTCTACTGCCAGTCGCATGAATTGCAAGCTGAACACATTCGAAAACTCATGTCATAAGATTAAGCGAGTAAGTGATATCTTTTGCTTATTTTTCAACAATTGGCTCATAGTAGGCCAAAATTTGGTCACCTGAGAGCCAATACAGAAACTAAGGGATAATAAACGAGAGTTTCTACTGCCAGTCGCATGAATTGCAAGCTGAAAACATTCTAAAACTCATATCATAAGATTAAGCGAGTAAGTCATATCTTTTGTTCACTTTTCAACAATTGGCTCATAGTAGGCCAAAATTTGGTCACCTGAGAGCCAATACGGAAACTAAGGGATAATAAACGAGAGTTTCTACTGCCAGTCACATGAATTGCAAGCTGAACACATTCGAAAACTCATGTCATAAGATTAAGCGAGTAAGTGATATCTTTTGCTTATTTTTCAACAATTGGCTCATAGTAGGCCAAAATTTGGTCACCTGAGAGCCAATAGGCAAATTAACGGATAATAAACGAAATAAATTCTAGTATAATGATACATCCAACTGTTATTCAGCTACTCTGTCAATACGGATACATTTATTCAAATATTTCAAATAATCCTTGAAATTACTATTATTCTTCAATTATTTTTCAAATTCATCAGCAGTTGGATCTTCTGTGATCAGTCTTCGACAGCAATGAATAGGGAGATTCTCTAGTTTCTGCAGAAGTAGGGCTAGAACCTGGTGAAGGAATTGGTATTCACAGGTAAGAAGTTTGATATGTCATGTGTAAAGGAAAAGAGAGCAGTATCATTTTCTGCAAAAAGGAATCGATTTGGATTGATGTTAACGTCTTTGCAGTAGCCTCAGGCATTTAAATTTAACATATGTACCTCAGGTGCCATGACACAATTGTTGAGTGTGATCTTCTCTGATAGGCGAAGATTTTCGAATCTGGCAATTAGCTTTGTCTGTTTCATGACAAACTCAATCAAATAATTCCACTAGAAAATGAAGAGTTTTATCAAGTTGTATTATCTGTTCTTGCACAGAATAACAAATGATAAAATTTCACACACACAAACACAACAGGTAGCACACACAAACGATTAATGTCAAACCAAAACAGGTGTTTCTTACGGATTCATCGCTGACCAGCCACATAACTTCGGATAATTCTCGAAGGGATCTCTCTTTTCTTGCGAAAAACAATGCCAAACGCAGAGAATAGACTTTATCACCCGTTATATCAGTAATGAATTGCTGTTGAAATGAGAGAAAATATGAGGGACAGGTATCATAGATATCAAGGCTCTCACTATTACCGAAAGGCTTACTCGACAATGCTACACAAGAATGAAATAGTTACAATGTATAAAACAGAAGATACACAAAAACGCTACACATTCACAATAAAACAAGTTTCGCCGAACGAGTTTCGCTTGTTCTTCTAGGGCCCGGGAAATAATGAGTCATGCATGATGAAAATAATGAGTCAAAGGCAATTTCAAAAACACAATTTCTGTACGAAGGTCTTGAAAGAGAACTGCACTAGAGGGATGTTAATGGAAGAGAAAACAATTCAAAAATGGCGTTCTCAAACATTTGAGTAGGATACCAGATCAGCGGTTAGGGACCCTGCATCATATACTCTCATGTGGACATATGGGTACGTATTTGATGCAGATGACAAAATGCACGGTAAATTGCAATTCATTGAATAACTATTACCTTAACGCATGTGGAGTATGTTCGCAAGATCTTCTTCATATCAGCTAATGATTTTAGCTTCAAAGGACTTTTGAATAAAAGAAGAAAACATTAAGACAACATGTTTGGCTGCAAATGATTATAGCACGGAGTTCACTGACTGAATAAAACATCTTCATATCGTGACTGTCACTCTACGGTATATAAAAACTTCTAACCTCTCCTACAATTGATAAGATTGCTGATCTTCTGAAGACTCAGGTTGACAGTACAGCAGAAGAACGTGAGAATTCTGACCCAATGCGAAAAAAAAAACAGACTAAGTACTAACAAAGTAAAACTGAGTATTGAGAAAGCAAAGTGTCTATTTGGTGGCTTGATGTTGACGGATACAGCATGAATGCAAAGGTGAACGAAGAAGAAAGTTTAACGGAAATAGCAAAATATAACTGCTCACCATGACAACGAATCAGATCTTACATAGCAATGGCAAGACCAATCTCTACTAGGAGATGCCTCTGTGATACAGGCTGTATGATATTGTCGCAAACAATGCTTGCATTTCAGCAATGTTGAAGACGTTGATCCACCAATCACGTTCAGACAAGCCTCTGTGTCTTGATAAGCCAAATCGCAAGCACCTTCTTTTTCCTGTTTTGGTGTCAGCTTTAGGAGAGGGACAACATGATTTATTTGCTCGTTCAAACAAGACGGAACCCACATGATATTCATGCTTTTATTGCTGCTGTCTTGTCCAAACTCTGGCTGTAACAGCCTCTCCTCAGAGTATGAATTTATTTTTACATTAAGTGCTCCGGTGATCAGAACAACGTGTAAAAGAGCTAAAAAAGAATGATGGTCAGAAAACGTAAAGCAAATCAAATGAAGGAAGTAAAAATCGCAATTAATATCCACGGCAGTTTAGAAAGAATAAAAGGAAATGTAAACACACTGGCATCTCGATTGGGTTCCTTCGTACGTATTATTTTGTCTCGTACGCATGCGAGCAGGAAGCAGTCGTCTTCTTCCATATGCTGATATTTTCTAGTAACGTCTTCTGTAGTTATGTGGAAAGCCAAATGTCTCTTGTTAATGTCAAGATCTAGAAGCTAGAATGCAAAAAATCGCATCCAGTCATAACAATAATGGCCCTGTGAAGACAAATTGACTAATACATTGGTTGAATAAATATACGCATAAATGAAATCCCCGAAGTCCCCAGAAGAAATAAATCGTCTCGAACGTACATCAACGAATATTTTTTACATTCAAAGAAACCAACTTACATTTTCATAATCAGGAGCAAACAGCCGATAATGCTGTCTGTTCAAGGCGGCTATAAGTGGCACAAAGCATGAAAAACTGAACATTTGTTTCCGCGAATTCATTGCAGAAATACAACATTGACTAAGATCATACGGACGTACAAAGATGCATACGTACATTTCTGAGAACATCTGTTTCCGCCATGAAGCCGTATTTCAGGGCAATTAACTTGACCCAACTCCAGTTCCTTTCTGACCCGTAATGGAGCAAAGAAATTGACCTATAAAGGCAGTTTCCATCAGCCACAACATTCACAGGCTCATATCCCGATTGCAGCAGATTGCATGGAACGTAGTGGCGATACCTGAAAAGTGAAAGTGAATGTATCAATGTTCAGAAGTGTCGTTATGGCCAGTCGCATGGTTGTCAGAAGCTCCAATAATGGACAAAATAGTTAAGATAAAACTTAAGTTTAGTTAATTTGAGCTATTCCATGCACAGAACAGAACATATTCCCCCTTCTCTTAGTGAACGCTGTTAGTTTAGTAGAGAAATGGATATTCAGGGCAAAGAGAAAGCCTAGCGCTGATTATAGGGCAAAGATAGCGCTGATTAGTAGCCAGGTTTTAAAATGGATATTAAAACGCAAGGATATTACTCATTTCCCATGATGACTTGAAAGTAGCTAGAAATGGAGATTGTTCATTTCAACTTACCAAAATTCTATGTCCTCTCTAGTTACTCTGCTGTTGAATTTAAATCTGCGGTTGCTTGGCAATATTCTGAACAGTTCCTTCAACTGATTTGCTTTTGAGAAGTCGCTAAGGGTGTCTAAAAATACTTGGCACTGTTCTGGAATCCAACTGTATTTCCAGGACAAGAAAATTCTTATCAAAATCTATGGTCGCTA
Organism: Chrysaora quinquecirrha; assembly: GCA_014526335.1. Taxonomy (NCBI): domain Eukaryota; kingdom Metazoa; phylum Cnidaria; class Scyphozoa; order Semaeostomeae; family Pelagiidae; genus Chrysaora; species Chrysaora quinquecirrha. Next base: position 2,182,341 of record JACTAT010000048.1, on the reverse strand, counting down.
TTCACTGTTCACTGCAAAACGGATAACACGAAGCAAAGTATTAACCACAATGAAAAGGTCTGAAGGAATGATTCAAGATAGAAATTTTTATAGAAATTCCTCACACCATCATCCTCCTCTCTGACCTCAGCATCCTCTTCCTCTCGCAACTCAGCATTTTCTTCCTCCCTCACCTCAGCCTCCTCTCCTTGTCTTTGCTCTGTGTCCTCTACTCCATTCTCCTCTGCACTCACTTCTTCTCTCTCCTCTAAATTTTCTCCATTTCTTTCCCTGACACCCTCTCCACTCTCAATTCCACCACCATTGCCACCCTCACCCACTCTGTTCTCATTGTTGTTGCTCTGCCTTCCCACATTTTGCAACACAAAAAAAGAGCAGCTTTCAAGCACCCTATCAAGCTCAACAACGGACAACTTTGGGCTTGCATTTGGAGATTGGAAGGGAACATCATCTGGCCACCAGAGTGGCTTAGGGTTCTTCCATAAACTTCTCTTTTTGATAATCCCTGTTAGCAAAAAGATGTTACATAGATTATTTGTGCAACAAAGAAATATACTCAGAGGATTTATTTCTTCATAAAAACAATGGCTTATATAGGCTACTAGATTTGATGCCTGTCAATCCTGCGGATTTTGACATGCTGCAAAAGGTCAATCTTTTCATTGCTTTATCACAATTCTCCATTGTGTGGAAGAGAACTGCAGCAAGTGTTTTTTACAGTACACATTAGTATGTATTCTTACATCACGAAGAATTGCAAGATATAATTACTCTGTTGAATGTAGATACATGCAGTGGGTAGTCTGTATGTATGTAGCCATGTTTATTGGAAAACACATGTCAAGATAATTAAATTTGACTGTAGGAAGTCAGGCTTTATGTGCACAAACCATTTTTGAATTTACATACCATTTCCTAAGACTGCACTTGTTACCAGTTTTCTTTTGCCATCAACATTTAAGTTAAAAATGTTGTCTCTCATTAGGATGTCAACAACAGAGGGATCGAGATCTAGAAGCAGTAATATTTCTTAAGTACTACAACCAAACCCAAAAATTAGTTGTAAATAAGATCTATCTGTGTGGCAAATGCTTCAGATTGGAAAAAAGATAGTAATCACTATGAATATTTTTTGCACATGGCTTATTTAGAAGGACCTACCATTTACAAAATAACTTTGAATTAATTGTATTTGGTGGACTTCATAAGGCAGCATCTAGGTCATGTTGAATTTAACTAACTTCAAACTTAATTCAAGTGGAATCTTTTCGTTTTTTTTATTGAAAAGAAGCTCAAAAGGCACAAATTTTATATTCAAAATGGCTGCTAAAAATGTACTGAATTGATTGTCATTGAATTTGGCAAAAATACGACCATATATAGCAGTGCCGCATTCGTTGAAATTGTGAATAAAGTTTGGCAGATCCCGCTGCACTCAATAGAATTGTCACTTGATATGGGTGAATTTGGTCGTCGACACAACCTAAATGCGGCCTTATAAAGTGACCCTTACTTACCTCATCAGGGTTTTCATTTATTTTCTCCTTAAGTTTAATAGAGACCATTCTCATGAACTTTTTTCTCTCTTTCTCCATGCTGACTTTCTCTGTCTTGGTCTCGATAATCTCACTGACAATTTTTGTGAGGTCAGGCTTCTTCTCCCCACTAAGAATAAGCTGAAAGAAAAACAAATACCTATTTGGTGCTGTTAAAGGAGTAAGAGTTATCATAATTGCACGTTAATAATACATTATGCATCTGGAAAAAAGAGTTTTGAATGTTTTTAGGTTAGTTTTGTTTTCCAAAGGATTTTTGCTGCAGGAAGATGTCTCGAGTAGACCTTTTCCAAAAAAGGCCAGGATTGAAATTTTTCAAAACTTCAAGACATCGAATTTTGCATGTCTAAATTGTAAAGCGCATCTACAAGGGTATTACTAATACATGGAAGCAGCCATGATCAACCAAAACAAGCCAAAATGACTCATAATGATCCAAAGTGATCCAGGGCAACCTAGAGTGACCTTGAGTCAGCCAGAGTGAGCCATCTAGAAATTCTGACAAGCTAGTGTCTGGGCCATCTGTGTTATCAGGTCAACTTTGTGGTATTTGTTTATCAAAAGCAAAAACTCTTTTTGTGAAAAGGAATAAAAGAATATCAATAATCTTTGCCAATTTGCAAGAATCTGCGTTAAACTTTCTGAAATTTTTTGAAATAAAGATTTCTGTAGGTGGGGTCTTTGGCCGTAAATAGATAGGCGAGTTCCTAGGCCAATCTGAGAAATGATTGCACATATTCTTAAGAGCAAATATTCAAATTCATTCTAAAAAGTTTAATTTAGGAAAATACTGTACTTTTTTGAAGAGTCTTTTTCACATATAAAATTGTTACTCCAAGTAATCAACTTGAGGCTAGACAGTCACCCCTTTTACGGCTACAAACGGTGCTTGGTGATTTTGATAGCACATTGGGTGCTTTTGGCTCATTCTAAATGACTGTAGGTCGCTCTGGGTCATTTTAGTTCATTTTGGCTGCTTCCATGGTTTAGTAATACCGCATCCACAACTTATCAAAAAACGGTTCAAAGTTTCATTGTCCTAGTGCTGGTACTATTTATAACCATGCAAAGTTTAAGTGTCCATAGTTAGCCTTGACTTTAATTATAAGATGCATAGCATAGAAACCTACCATGCAGTATGTGAACACTGTGTTAGACATTCCTTTTGTCCATCTGTGCTGGGTTGTCTTTGGCAGATTCTCGCGTAAAATGGTGTCGATCATGTCCCTGAAGTAGCGACCATGTTCGGTCCAAAATGATCCCATCTGAATCACCCAAGCAATTATAAACCCCTTTAAAAAGAGAAATGAACAACAAATTTACCATCTTGCTAGCATTACCTGTCGCTAAATAGTGTTCCTTAATTCTGTGTAAAATATGTTAATTATCGTGTCTTTTTCCTAGAATCCATGCATACTGTTCGGTAATGAAAAAACCTTCCAAAGAAGCAAGTATGCTGGAAAAACATTAACTATAAGATAAAAGCAGGAACACCGCATCGCAAGAGAAACAAAAGAAAACTATGTTTTTTAAATAATAATATTTCGCCTTGCCAAGCAAAGCTTCTTCAGAGTTCGAATAACGAATAGATTTAATCACATTATATACAAAAATGTTCTTATATACAATATACAATAATGTTATATACAATAATGTGAATTTTGTAAATATAAGGATTGAAAAAACCTAGTTTTCTTTCGTTTCTATTGCGACGCTGTGCTCCTGCTTTTATTTTATATTTTTGTTTTTGCCGCAAGAAGATCAACATTTCTTCAAAGCAAGCAGCAAGTTACATGGTCTTTTCTTCTTCTTATTTATTAACTATCGGGTCTAGATTAGAAGAAATAGATTAAAGGCATTACCACATTCTCTTTCACAAAGGGCTTGAAGATGTCCGTCAAAATTGTATCATTTCTTAGCGAAAAGTCCTCTTCAAGATTAAATCGAAAATTCAAAGTAAGTCCTTCATACCTCAAACAATATATTCATATTAAATAGTTGGCCTTAATTTTTTAGGTGTTTGGAATTTAAGGAAATAAAAAATCATCAACTTGGCTAAAAGTGTGTGACACCATACCTTTCCAGCGTAGTTGCATTGGATGTTGACAATACTTTTGCCCTTGCACATTTCAAGCCACTTGACTTGGATCCTTGCTGGAAACCATCGTGGGCTTGCAACAATGTCTCCAGAAACTGGGTCGAGTTTTGGGCTTCATTGATGAACACCATCATGTTGCTATGTTTCAGACATTGCAGCAGAGCTGTCCTTTTCATAAAGAGAATATAAAACATAATTCAGCAAGTTCCATGGCTTCTTTTATAATTTAGATTTTTGCATCACAAAAGATTGTTAAAGTAAACTTAAGAAAATTTGTGAAACTGATAGTGACAATGTAGGATACAATCATGAAGATTGATTTGGAACACATGCTCCATTGGGAGGAAACTTTTTAACTCTGTATATCGGAAGGTTTCAGCTGGTTTCCCATTCCTTGCTGCCTTTCAGCTCGAATTAGCTTTTATAAAATCCGAATCTGCATATCACGATAAACAGGGTTTTTAGATATCTTAAGGGAGAACCAGTGCTTCTCCGTCAAGATCATTCGAGTCAAGGTTTGGGAATTTTATCATTCAAGGTTGATAAACTTAAAATTTTTTATGTTATGGTTCATATCAGTGGAATTATAATAGGCTTAAAACATCAAATGTCTCACGGTGAGGTTCCAGTGATTGTTGTTCCTCCTGTTATGACTTCTTGTGTCGAGAACACCAAAAGCATGGGCAACGATTTCAAGTGCCAAAGTTTTGCCCACATTATGTGATTGGCACTGGATTACAGCGTGGGATGTTTCATCTAGGCATAAGAAAATTCTATTTATTCTTATAGAGATGCATACCCTTGCTGCTGGACATGAACTGCATGGTTTTGTTTACACATTTTTTTCTTAAGAACCTTGATTAGAAAGCAGCCTCAGAGTCGAGTCTTTTCCCATCTCAAAACTACCTTAAACATTAACTTGTTCATCAACAGATGTAGAGCATTTGGTCTAACAAAGCTTCTGGAAGTGCTACTCAACAAATAAAATGTATAATTTTGTTCTTAGCAGTCACAATATGGACATTTTGTTTCTCAGATTAATTTTTACAGTTACATTATGTAAATCAACATCAGTAAAAAGAATTCTGAATTCCAGAACAAAATTTTTTTGTAAGATGTTTTAGATGAAGAAATTATTGCACTAAACTTAATTTGTTTGAATGTTTTATTAGAGAGCATTACATTTTCTGGAATATACTCGTTTTTGTTTCGTTAGAGGCTTAGAACTGAGATAATACCGCATTCACGCTGCGAGTAAAACTAGTTTGTGCATTGCATCATTTTTAGAAATGTTGCTCTCTTATTTGTCAATTCAAGGATTTGAGCTTATTTGGTGGATGGAAATATATCCTGGTTTAAATAAAGATGGTTTAATCGTGCCAGTGTGGAAGCAGTTTTTGGTTGCAAAGAAAGGTCTCGAGTCCGGCTTCTTAGTAAAAAGAAAACAGACAAGCTATGGGCATTAAGTTGCTGCCAAAATTTACCTGTTGAGTTGCTTCCGTGCATCCACGGAATAATTGTGTTGCACAAAATGAAATGGCAAGGAGGAATGAATCCTTGTTTTGGCTGAAGGATGATGAGAGCTCAACAAATCTGAAATAGAGTGTTACCGAATCAAATAGGCAAAATGACACATTCTTTGAAACTATACACGCATTTTTTATTACAAAGAACCCCATAACAGAGAATCTGCACGAAGAAGGTAGAAAGTTTTAAAAAAAGAACTCTTATTACACAATAAATATCTTAGATATAATCTTAAAATCATAATTTGTGTTAGGCATGTACACGTTTTATCTTAGATAATACACGTTATAAATATCTTAGATATAATCTTAAAATCATAATTTGTGTTAGGCATGTTCACGTTTTTTATAAGAACAGCTTCGATTTCAGCCTGCCTGTTTCGGATGTTTGAAGTGATTTTCCATTAATTTGTCACCCCTTCCCTTCTCGAAGACATGCTTAAAATGCGTTCTTGGGCAAGGGCTTTACGCTGGTGAACTTTGCTTCTGCGTGTCTCAAACAGTTTTAGAGATAGCAAAAAATGTTGACCCAAGTTTCAGCCTGGTGTTTCTTATAAAGGTTGTTCTTATAAAAACCGTCTATGAACTGTTTCATTAGGTAGTTTACAGCTTCCCTTGCATAGAATAGTGTAGTTATAATGAAGGAACTCTTGGCATTACGATCAAATAAAAAGAGAACCAAAATAAGGAACTTTATAAACTATAAGGAACTAGGCTCTTTAGGAAATAAAAAGTGTGTAACATCTAAGAAACTTTGTGAATCAGAAAGAAAATCAATTTCACGATTTCCTGAAACTCAAGTCCCTCGTTGCTTTCTCAGCTAAAAGTTGTTGGCGTGAAGCAGATTGTTTGTTGTCAAAATTGTGGCTGCTTAATAAGCATTTTGTTTTGAAGAATAAAAATATTGAAATTTCGAAAAATTTCAACAATTATTGGCTTTTGTCGTAAGGTCTGTTTGGTCCAATGGAATAGCAAGTTAAAACAAATTATTATTAGTCAGCAGACTTTACGTACCTTGCAATAACAGGAGTGGTATAATGTATACCCTTGAGGAGCTCTTCTTTAATGCTGATGCACATTTCTTGCACCTCTTTAGCCAGAATATAAAACTGCCTATCAGGCTCTGTTAGGAGTTTGCCATTTTTTATTTGGACCTTTGAAACGAGAGGGAATATAGTAAGGCCCCCATAGTCTTGCAAGGAATACAGTCAATTCCAGTAATTTATCGCTTAAATAACCCTTATGCTCCTCTGTCAGCTACTGGGACACGTAAACATTTCTTATGCACTTGCAATAAAGGATATTTTATGACAAGTACGAAGTTTATTTCTGTGTCACATGGTATTACAAAGGTGCAAGATAACAGAATCAGTCGACGGAGTTTCTAATGCCATAAGTGCAATCAGCCAACTGTGGTTTATGATTCTCTGAAATTACATCATCAGAGAAATGCCAAAATTGATATTAAAACATGTATATTAAAACAGTATGTTGCAGGGTTGTGGACCTTAATGTCGCTCATACAACAGCTTAACCGCCACGTTATAATTGTGTTGCGGTAACAAAAAAATTCAATGTTAATCGACTTGAATTTTTATTATATGGTTCGCAAAATTTTTGATAAAATTTGTTTTGCGTCAAGTGTTAATCTTTGGGACACAATGATACATTGACCTGAAAACGCAACTGTTGGAAACGTATCCGTGTAGACGTAGTCTTTGATATAAAAAACCGAGTATATTCCACTAAAAGAAGAATTTTACGTCTTGTGACAAAACCCATGTGTCAGGTTCGTGAAAGCCAATGTATCGGCAGCTGTAAAACTGGCGCTGGACACCACTATTTTGATATTCGTATATAAGATTTCGCATGAAGTCAGTTAAATCTTCGGGTCGAACACGTCCATCCATATTAACAATCTTTTAATTTCTTTATTAGTTAGAGTACTAAAAGTTTCTCATCACAATACGCTAGAGTTACAAAACTCTTTCAATATGTCTCTAGTACACGCATTTTTTATTAGGAAGTGCTTTATAAGGAAGGTAGTACTCGGAAAGGCAAAAATATAAGGAATTTCTAGTACTGGGTTGGAGACTATTTAGGAATCTGGCTTTTTCTTTAACTTAACATTTCGGTCAAAAAATATAAAGTTTGGCATTAACAGAGCAAACAATGCTTATTCCAATGGTTTTCAAGCAGTATTCATTTCTATTCATCGCCTGACATCCTTATGACCTATATTTCCTTGACCATTGCTTGTTTTGAAGAATGACATAGTAGAAAGTTAAGGAATTGCTAAGGAATATTGAGCACTGAAAGTTGTCTATCAGTTAAGGAATTTTCAGCTCTGAGCCTGAGCCGAACTTCCTTAAAAAAATGCGTGTAGTATGAATTCGTTAAATTTTCTGGTCTTACACATTTAGATACCTAAGTAAATAGTTCTTATTTACAAAAGCCTTTATATGCAAGATTAGGGCCCTGTACTCTCGTATACAGTTATTTTACTTTTTTCAATAAATTTTTTTTTTTATAAGGAACCTTTGGTCAGAGTTGAGGCTGGAGTTCCTTAATTTTTCAGCAAAATGAGGCTGAAGTTCCTTATACTGTTCCTTGTCGTGAGATATGTTTGAATACTCATTTTTGCAGCAAATTCATATGAACTTGCTTCATTTTCTAACTTTAAATGTACATTGAGTCTTTTTGAGTGAGAAGAACAATGGGAAATATATTGATATTCTGTAATTTTTTGTACAAATCATTTTGTTCTTGAAAAAACATTTTCTTAGTTTTTCATCTGAGCCTCGACAGTTCCTTAAAGTTGATTAATATTCTGGGAATTTTCAGCCTCGAGTTCCTTATAAAGGTGTTCCTTATAATAAAAAAAACGTGTACAGCCCCCTCCCTGTTCAGAAAGGGCTGGAAGAGAACGTCAGAAAAGACAGAACCAAATCTTCCTTGTTAAGAGCCCATCTGTTGCAAATTTATCTTTTCTGCTGCACTGCACCCAGTACCCCTGATGATCGTCTTTCTCCATGGTGGTAGAGGCAACAACCGTACCAAGCAATCTCAGGGTACAGCTGCAGAAGAACTCCAGCTTCGCACCTGGTTTCCGTCTGTACCGGGTTTCGCCATCTTTCATTTGAAACTTAGACGTCAGCGAGAATTCCGTGGTCTCCTTATGGAAGAAAAGTCAAAGGTATATTACCATGGTTTAATCAGAAAATATCAAGATCAATAAAAGATGTACTCGCGGCTTTACAGATATTAAATAGTAGGGATATGCGGCCAGAATGTGTGACTTTTTCCTTCGTTTTTCCTGAGGATGGGTATGCTTTTCAAGCACTGTCACCTGAGAATGGGTACGTATTTTCAACAAGTTCACCTGAGAGAATGGTGGTTTTTCTTAATGCTTTTTCAAAAGACCAGACGCAAAAGACGAGTTGAGCCTCAATTTATGTCACTACTAAACTTTATGTCATCATGTTAAATATTAAATTTTAGTAAAAATCAGCAAGTTTTATCCTTAAGAATGCCTCCGTTCTTATGCTACAATAGATTGTTTGGTAGGGGGATGCCCCCCAGTACATATAGGGTTAAAGAAAATTCTAAATTAAGTAAAATTCAATCCATCAAACTTTGCTGAAAAGCCCTTGAGTCGCTGAAACCTGACAGGCAACAAGTTAGAGTGTCTCAAGCCATTTTTGAGTTCTGATCAGTTGCTTCTTTTCATCATTGAAAATGTACCTCATTCTGGAGGAGCTTAATTTATGCAAATAATCACCAGACAACAATAGAATAGCGTTGACCCTAATCCTACAGGGCTATTTTAATCTTACATACTCAACTCTCCCCCCAGTTCAGAAAGTTCCATCCTGAGCAATGAAACTTGGCAACAAGCATTGGGAAATGCATAACAAATAATTTTAGTAAACTGGGAGTTGGCATGACCCCTTTACATATAAGGGAATGTCAAGTGACCGATTGCTATATCATGATGCGATTTTTTTCGACCACTTTGTAGCTTAGTATGTGAATAGGCTTTTAAAAGCCAGCCTAGTGTGGAAGTTTACATCCATCGCGCAACAGGGCAGTTACAAGATAAAATTGAGGACGTGTTGAGCCCCCCTCTCCGGGAGGATTAGGGTTAAAAAAAACTGAAAATGTCAATTTTGGCGTGGTGTAGACTCCGAAAAGGGCACTGAAAGGCTTCTAGAACAGTGTCTACATTTGTCATTCTTTAACAAATCGGGTAAATGTTCGTAAAATACCGCAAGAAAACTTCCCAAAAAAACGAAAAAGTTTAAAACTCAACCTGAATCGGAGCACTTGGCGGTTTGATCACCTCACACAAAGTTGTACTTTGCCTTCTCAACCCGGTTTCCGCGTTGTTTCCAGATTTTTATCATCCACACGCATAACAGCAGAAAGCTAATTAACAGTAACTGCCGTTGACAGAGTTTTCCTCTTGTATCACGTATGGTGCTGTGTATGGTAATTAGCCTACTGGGCATAATTTTTCACTTTTTTTGTACTTTTGTCCTTTTTGCTTTTTACCCTAGAGTCTAAGGGGGTCTGAGTAAACACTTGCTTCTCTTAATCCTTATCTTTTAATACCCTAATACCTTATCTTTATTACGAATACGAAGTTGGTTTTTCAGGGGTTGTACAAAATTTCAAATTGCGATAAACAGGGGAAACATTTTCAGGCATATTGTGAAATCCAAGAGAATCCGTATCCGAGGCATTCCCATTTCACTACTCGCAAAGACATACAACATGCGAGTTGAAACAAAAGGATTTCTAAGGACCTCAATTAAAATCATGGAAAAATCCCAGCAAATGGTGTTTGAAGTTCAAAGGAGTGAATTGTCCCTCGTCTGTATCCATTCGTTATTAGCCATTCCTGAAAACACAGTTTATTTAGTAACTGCATGGTTCTGTTTTGTTAACATGGTTCTGTTTTGTTTTGCAGGATTCTAAAAAATCTTCGAAATTTTGGATAAATCTCAGAAATCTTTTTAGATGTACAACAAACCATCCTGAAAAGAATTTTCCACCTCTTTTTCAACCGAAAACTCCACCATGATTTGCCACGTGGCCACGCTTGCCAGGTTACGTTCTCGTTTCGTCACGTGGCTACTGTTCAATAGACCATTTCAACCAAGGGCCTTGTTTTCAAAAAAATTGAAAATTAAGTCACAGAGATATTTCGACTTCAGATTCGAGTTCAGCACCTATTTTTAGTGTTGAGGCAAATTTTTACGCTTCTAGTCCTTATGATGTCGATTCAATTACAACTAAAAGTTTGACAATTTTTGAAGCATAAAGGATTTGACCATGGACTACATTTGACCGTGTAAAATGACTGAGGGTGTAAAATTTCAAGATTTTTCAGGATCAAATCCTTTAAAGAATTTCAAACTTTTAACACCTATAAAATCAATATATTTACTAGAAGCATAAAACTTTGCCACAACACCAAAAAAAATGTGATGAACTCGAATCTGAAGTAGATTTTTTTTTTAAAACGAGGCCCTTAGTTTCATTTTTCATTTCATTTCATATAATTTTTACTACATTTATAGATATCTAATACAGTTAATATAATATTGTTCAAATTACTAGGATACAGAGTTTCAAAAAAAAATTTTAATATACGCTATAGTATTTCTTAGTTGAAATGGTCTACCGCTGTGTCAAAACCAAGCGGAGAGAGGCTAGAGCAAGACGGGAGACATTTTATTGCGTTGCAGCATTGCTTCATCGATGGACCATTTCTCATCAGGTGCCTTAAGAAATCAAAGTGTATTATTTATTATTGAAAATGTCTCCCTCTTGTTGTTGACTAGGTACTGTATTTTGGCGCGACTACGAACGAGCAGGCGTTAATTACTTTGGAATGTATTCACCGCAAACACCTCGAGGCACAATACTAACGGTCATATTGAGATTTGAATACACGTAATTTTTTTATAAGAAACCGGTTTATAAGAAACCTAGAACTAGACACCCGAAAAGTTAAGAAACTTTTAGAACTAGGAGGAAGGAGTTAAGAAACTTTTAAGAATTTTTTATGCCAGCTTTCCAACATACTAATTTCACATTTGTGGACGTAGTAATCAATTCTCAAGCATTTCCGTGCGATTTCTCGCACCAGCATGGCTAATTCTTGGTAATACAATAATATTAGTAATTTGCTTGCTATATTCGCGCTTTTTATCGTTTTTACTGCAATTTACTTCCATTACGTTAAGAAACTGTTAAGAAACTTCTTATATACTAAAGTAGTAAGGGGATTATGACACCATTTTGTCACGCTAACTCCTCTCTTACCGTAGAAGCTACGGTGCTGGCGCTTACACCTCAAGCTGCCGCCTGTGGGGTAGGCATAGAGTTGCAAGTCATTTTTTGCAAATCTGCTCCCGTTTCTAGGGTTTTTGGGGCTCACCCTTCTTTGATCTAGAATTTCGTGCCATGAAGAACAATGGATCTGTTGTTTTCCCAGCGGGAATAATCCCCTTTCCTACACACCTTCACATTGTGATTAGCACGGCATGTTAGTTTGTATGTTGGGAAACAACAAGGTCAGGGGATCAATTCCCCTGAATAGAGTATGGTTTATTTTTGTTTTTGTTTATTTTTTCGATATTATTGACAAAAATTTTTGTAAAAGGGAAGCAAGATTTCTACACTATTGTTAAGGTTAGCGGAACCTCTTGGATGTCTTGCAGACTGAAGTCCAAAGTTTTATTCGAAAATTACGTGTAAAGTTATATCGCTTTTAAAAAAATGTAAAGTCTCTACTACGATAGACTTTGCTAACTGCTGCTCGGAAATTTTTCCTTGATGCAAAAACGAAGAAGGCCAGGGAATGTAGTTATCATATCAACGTTATTATTTATTATATACGTATAAAGCTATTACAATGTGGCGTTTCACAACAACAACAACAACATACAATATCCTATATTGAAAATAGGACGTTTTAGGCAGAAAACTACATAAGGTTATATCATTCATGGTATTTATGCGATTGGGCCTCCTGTGTTTTAGCTTAGTTTACAAAAGGAACGCGAGAGAAAGCTCCAAACTTTGCATCTCACTTGACCCCTTGCACTTGCAATCCACGAAGTGGACGTGGTCGCATGGCAGGGGATGTAAATGACAAAACTGTTTTCAAATCGAAATTCTCATGTTGTGAATTTCAATTAAAACCGTTGACTCAGGTTGTTTTTCAAAAGAACATTCATATTGCTCCAGTTACATTTCCTGGCCTTCTTCGTTGTTGCATCAAGGCGAAATTTCCGAGCAGCAGTTAGCAAAGTCTATCATTGAAGATTTTACATTTTTTGGTGTGCGTACAGAATTCTTGTGAGTAAATACGATTTATCACATCGACCATTTCTTCGAACACAGTACAAGCAGAGATTTTGTGACTATAACAATAGGCCATATCCTCTCTATCATCCATGCAATTTCCATGCAACATTTCAGTATTCGTCGCAACCCTCCACTATACTGGTGATAACCCTCCACGATACTCCGCATCCTCCAATTTCATAATGATAACCATCCACGTTGCATTGGCACCCTCCGCTGTGCTGAAGATATCCCTCCACTATACTGATGATAACCCTCCACGATACTCCGCATCCTGCACTTTCATGATGGTATCCGTCCACGCCACAAATGATAACCCTCCACTATACTGATGATAACCCTCCACGATAGTCCGCATCCTCCGATTTCATGATTATTGCCTATGACAATTTGAAAGCTGCTGCATAATAAGGACTAAAGTTTCCTTGCACACGAAGCACCAAGAACACTAACCGACCCATTTCTACTGTCATTGAGACTAAGGTTTTACGTACTTTAATCAAGACCCGAAGTCAGTCAGCATTAAAGGTCTAAGGATCAGGGTGGAGCAACTGCACTGAAGAACATTCGAGTTCGGCGACCTTACAACCAGCTGCACTTGAATGACTAGGCTTTCCCTGCAATACTAAGCACCAAAGAGAATAACGCATCCGTGCTTACTGTCATTTGGAAATAGCTCATTGTTAATAATCTACCTTACATTACATACAAAGCTCACTCAACATCGAAAACGTGTGTTATTACAGTCATTAACAGTGTCTTTTACCTAGCATGTAAAGCACTTCTTTTCCTCTATGAGCACTCTAAACGCTTAGCCTTGTGCACCATGTTTTCCCTGCCATATACAAAGGACTCTTCAAGACTATGCCATTCGTGCATACAGTCACTGAGACTTAGTTCTGTTAGGCAAATAAAGCTGTCCCCAAGCCGAAATCATTCATGCCATACATCACTTCCCCAAACCACTTTTGCATACAACCAATCCATAATCATTTCACATGCATACTACCACCATCTCATTCACGTCAGTTTGCAAGAGTGCAGTCTTTCTTTTACACTAGCACTAACTTATCAAGGCAAACATCACTGAAACGGTTTTGTCTGATACTTTACTACTTTTCTAGCAGTAATCCTGTCCCCTAATGTAATTGTTCATACTCTTTAGAATGATCCTGCTCATAAACAACTGTTGCAAGGCGGAGGTCCAAAGCGACCATGAAGCCCAAAAGCCAGCAGGAGGCGGCGCAGCGCTACCGGGCAAGGGCTAGTTAAGAACTAAAATTGGGCCAAAAATTAAGAAACTTTAAGAACTAGGCCCCGAGCTAGGTTTCTTATTAAAACAACGTGTATTGATTTATCAGGAAGTTTATTTAAAACTAGAAGTAACTATAATTAAAACAGGGCGCGCAGCTATATGGCAGCATATTTTGCCTCTAGATCTTCTAGTTCTGACCTTTCGTAGGGGGGTCATAACTGTAAAACCGTAAAAACCGTACAAGCGTACATGTTTTTTCCTTGATACTGTAAAACAGCACCGAAATAGCAAATTGAAAAACTGTAAAACCCTACTTTTTTATGGTATTAAAATCCGTGAAACTGCACTCAAAATGTTGAAAACCGCAAACTGTCATGCGCAATGACCCCCTCTTCGCAGCTTTCGCGCATGACGAGGTAGATGAGCTATGACGTATCAGAGTTGCGAATGCGAGCTTTTATGCTTGCTCCTTCGTCACATGAACCACACCAAGAGGTATATCACTTCATTAATCTCACACACCTCGATGATAAATCTTGCTAAATTTCACAAATCTTTTGAATCTTATAAATCCTCTAAATAAAATAAGTTAAATCCTTTGCTTTAGCTACTGCGCATGTGCACAAGTTTTGACTTTTGACTCGCCTGTGCAGGATGTTATAGACCGATTGCAGGAGAAGCAGGTGTGTTCTTGAAAGAAGTACACTCTTCTTGTCCATCCCTAGATAAAAAATAAGAACAAGAAATGTGTTGTTTAGGAATTTCATCTCATGTTAACAAAACAGAACCATGCAGTTACTAAATAAACCGAAAATAAGAGCATCAAGCCTCTGCAAAAATTGCCTGGTTCTTATAAAAATAGAGTTTAATCTACAGTTGAACAAATGTTTTTGTTTTGATTTTTAGATTGGCACCTTTTTGCAAATGCATTTTTCAAAATATCTAGACAAATTAAAGAAACCTCGATATATCTTTATAAACTTCACTAAATCCCATAAATCTCAAGACAAAAGACAAAGACATTTGTAAATCCCATAAAATCTCTTACGCAATTTTTAGACAAATACACCCCTTGAGCCTAATGACATGTGATATTTGGCACCTCCGATTCCAAGGCATCTTTTGACAAGCGACAAACAACAGTTGGCATAAGATAATAAGTATGAAAAGAACACCGCTGTGCAACAACTGGAATGAAAGCGCAACGATGACATATCAAAAGCAGGGCCATGAAAATAAAAATCTAAGATAGATAAAATCACTCTCCACCTTAACATGGATAAACAATACAGTAACAGTACAATGAAATCAAGGAAACTTTCAATTTTTTATAAACAAATTAGGCCATGGTCCTAGTTACAAGTAATAAGTTACAATTAATTAATTAACAAAAAGAAAGCAAGTTTACAGGAGAAAAGCCCAAAAACCGACTAACAGCAAACAAATAACTAAATAATGTTAAGCTAAAATTAATATATAAGGCATAGGCAAAAATAGAAAAAGACTAACGAATGGGGTATGGACATGTACTGTATGGCAAGCGAAAGTCACAAAATCAGATAAACCCGGTTTTTCTCAGAAAAACCCGGTTTATCTGCTAGAAAAACTAGGTTATTCTGATAAACTCAGTTTTTCTGAAGAGAAAAACCTAGTTGACACACATTTTTTTTATAAGGAAGTTTGGCTCATGCCTAGTACTGAAAATTCCTTAACTGACAGCAAAATTTGAGAACTGAAAATTCCTTAGTAATTCCTTAACTTTTATACTTGTTTCTTAAAAATAAACCACGGGACAATATAGGGACATGAAGGTGTCAGATAACGAATAGAAATGAATACTAATTAAACCATTGACAATAAGAGTGTTGCCTGCTGGTTTTATACATGTAAATGATCAGCTTCATAAGACTTAATCATTTTTAATAAAGTCAGATTCCTTAATAGTCTCCGATCCAGTACTGAGATTCCTTAAGTTGTTGTCTATCCGAGTACTACCTTATAAAAAAATATGCGTGTATCTGAAAAATCGGGTTTATCTGAAAAACCCGGTTTTGAACAGAAAAACTAGGTTTTTCAGCAAAATTTTCAGCAATTTTCAGTTTTTCAGCAAAACCTAGTTTATCTGCAGAAAAACCCAGCTTTTCTCAGATAAACCAGGTTTTTCTGCAGATAAACCGGGTTTTTCTGCAGATAAACCGGGTTTTTCTGAGAAAAACTGGATTTATCTGATTTTGATGACTTTCGCTTGCCACAGACGTGCTACCAAGATCCGGAAACATCAGCGCATCTCTAGTGCATCTCTAGATACAAAGAGTAATCTTGCTGATATTGTTAATTAATTAATATAAAATTCTTTCTTTGTTTGTTAATTTGTTATTACTTTTAATTTTTAATTTCAATTTTTCTCTTAACTTTTATCTTAATGTTTTGACCATGTATCTAATGATATAGCGTCATAATGAAAAAAAAATTTGACACCTAAATTAACGGGTTTATGCCAAGGTGTACAACATAACAATTTCACGCTCGACTCTATATTGGCTCATTATCTTGTCAACACGTTTGTCATCACTTAGTGGACTACAGTAACAGTGCCACGCATCCAATACCCACAGGTGTGGTATTTCCATCTCATCATCATCATCATCATCATCATCATCATCATCATCATCATGAATTTACTCATACCCCTAGCTGGGGTATGAAATGAATATATAGAATTAAAGATTGTTGTAAACGCTACATCACTATTGTGACAATTTAGAGTTTTTCAATTCAAAAAGTCTAATTAAAATAAAAAAAGAAGCAACAAAAGTAAGAACGGTAAGAGCTAAAATATTCAAAGAAACATAAGATACATAAGATAACAGCAACAGCAACAGCAATAGAAACTGCAACTCCGATCCTGCTGTTTGCATTTAAAAGTTCAATTATTTAGGGTCTATAAACAAATATTCATTCAAAAATTATGTAGATACTGAATTGGTAAAAAACAGCCAAAAATAAGCCAAAAGCCAAGAAAACTTTTTGAAGCCAAAGACACTCGAAAAAAGCCAAATTTCTCAAATCTGGCTTTTACAGTACACGCATTTTTTTTATAAGGAAGTGCTTTACAAGGAAGGTAGTACTCGGATAGGCGAAAACTTAAGGAATTCCAGTACTGGATCAGAGACTATTAAGGAATCTGATTTTATTAAAAATGATGAAGTCTTGTGAAGCTGATCACTTACATGTATAAAACGAGCAATCAATACTCTTTCTGTTTAATTAGTATTCATTTCTATTCATCTTCTGACACCTTCATGTCCCTTTATTCCCTTGTCCCTGGGTTTATTTTTAAGAAACAAGTATTAAAGTTATGGAATTGCTAAGGAATTTTGAGTGCTCAAATTTGGCTTTCATTTAAGGAATATTCAGTACTGAGCCTGAGACGAACTTCCTTACAAAAAAAATGCGTGTAAGCTAAGTTACCAACCATGAAGGCAACGTCTAAAAGAAATTTGGGTATGGTCCTTACGTATTCCAAGCCTAACCCCAACTTTTCAAGTTCAAATCCAATATTTGTTAGATTCATTATCAAAAGAATTTTTGCGTTGGTAAATTTTGAACAATCTAGAAAACTCTAAGAAATCCCTACACAACCTTGATACAACGTATTGAATCCAACGGATATCACAAGAATTTCAGTTTTTAGAAGTAATTCACCTCTCGTCCTCAGAAAATTTGGTCATTTACATAAAGTTCAGCTTGTTGATTTGTGGCATTTTATAACAGAAACTATCGTCTCAGATTTTCTTGAATTGCAAGAAATAATAGATACTCTCTAATATCCCAAAAATCACAAAGGAGATCGAAACGTAAAAATTCAATTCTCAAAGCACAAATGCGCCAATATACTTTTTTAACAAGCAACTGGGCTTTAATCCAGCCCTCAAAGTTGCTTAAAAGTTGCTAAACATTTTTGTACCTAACAACCATCCCTGACTTCGCGGGTCAAAATCCTCAAAATCATCAACTCTTAGGCCTACAACACGACTTTTGGGAGACACTAAATAGAAAAACGTTACAAACCTAAAGAAGTTCAACAAAACATAAGAAGAAACAATTTCCTAACAAGAAAGCGTATAAGCTTGACTGTTTGACTTCTTAGTTGCTTACAGTAATTCAGTTGAACCCTCAAGTTGCTTAATGTTCAGGTCAGTTCAGCCCAGTTGAGCGATTGCTTATTAATTAAAAAAGTGTATGCAGTCACAGCACAGCTTTGCTCAGTGTGCACTGATTTTTACTACATAAAGCACAAAATTTCTAATTTCGTGTTACTAGAAAACGAAAAACGGTGTAACTAGCTACATGGTTAAGTAACTTCGTTAATCACCAAGCAACGTAACGTAATAGAACAAGTAGATTTAAAGCATTGCAACACAAAATATCGAGGGTCTATGCCATCCGTGACAAGGAAATCAAAAAGCCTTGAAACGGGAATAGTGTTAATCGTTAAATAAGTAATCACACTCTCAATCGTGCTCACAAGTATTGTGTCGGTGGGTAAAGAATATGTAGCTATCGAGTCTAAGGATGAAATTGTTTCAGTATCAACTACTACTGACCCTTGTGTCTCTGGATCACGTAATACAAGGGATTATACTGAATAAAGAGAATGATGCCTATTTAAAGAGAATAATTGAAAATTTCGAGAGAGATCCATTGAATGATCGCTTTGATAATATAATCGAGCCACCACGCTGGACGCCAAAAGAAAAAGCAAGCAAGAATGACTTTCTGCTGCCTCGTGTTTTCTTGTGGTGCCCATTGCAGCACCACAACGTTTCAATCAAGTGTCAAACTCATAACTGCGTTGTTCAATGTGGGACCTGGACGAATTCATTGCTCAAGAAGGGAACGCGCAGCCTAAGGTTAGTTTATGATGTTGGAGAGAATTTACTACTCGTTCAACGCTTTTACAACTGTCCATTTAATCATGAATTGCTCTCCGCAAGCACTGATATACTGCAGAGTCTCCCTCTTGAAATAAGAAAGCTGTTTCCCATCCGTATCTACTTCAGAAGTGCAGTTACTGAAAACCTTATTGATATGGTAAACGAATGGGTACAGCATGGCATGACATTTTTACAGATGTCTGACACAATCAGCGGCTTGAACTACCTGGTTTATCAACGAAGATTCGGACAATTCTTGATAAGATCTTCAAACAGGGAATCTATGCAGTGCGAAGACGTTAACCAATTGACAGAAAAACAAAGCGACCTCAATGGAGACGATTTTTTGCAACGGATTATGTTCAGTTTTCCTTCTTCTGACAAATTGATACAAATATTTTTGGATGACTTTGAGAGGAACAAGGCATTTTATAGAGGTGTGATGGATAAGATGCTGACCCATGCCTTCATTTCAACTAATCATACTTTTCATGTCAGCAAATCTGTCAGTACATTCCGCCAATCTGATGGAAAATATGTAAAATAATTTAATAATTTATTTATACTTTTAAATGAGAACAAAGAAGGTATTGATTGGCGTTTAACACATTCAATGTCACACAACGACATAAGGGATCTACTGGAAAATGTAAGAGATAGAATGGCAACTAAGGGAATTTCTCTAAATTATATTGTGGTGGACAAGTGCTGTGGACCTTCACGAGAAGAAGAGTTTTACAAATCAATTCTCGGTGAAAAAACAAACGTAAAACTTCACCTTTTTCATGCAGTTCAACGTGTTGTGCGACAGTTTCCAGACAAAACCTCTCCGGAGGCGCTCTTGTTTTGTAAAGAATTTGGACTTATTTTTCTATGAATGGTGATGAAGAAAAGAAAAGGAAGAAAGAAACTGCAGAACCTGCACTGATTAATGAGAATTTAAATAATTTTTTAACAAAATGGAGTTCAAGGATTGATAAATTGCAATCACAAAATAAAGAGAACATTTATGATGAAATTAGAAAGTTACAAGTTCATATTGAGAAAGGTTGCCTTTCGGATCTCTGTGTGGGAAGTGGAACAGAAGGTAACGAACGCTTGCACAAGCTACTAAATAGTTCAGTTCTACGGGGAGTAGTGAATATTGGTCCTGAACTGATACAAGCAATATTAACAGTGCTCTTTTTCACATATAATTGCAAAAAGCTGGGAAAGAAACATCACTGTAACAAAAAAATAATGATTCACCCACCTATTGAGGCATATGTCATAAATTTTTTTTTAGCAGACAAGACTAGTACAAAAAACTATGAAAGTAAATCAAACTTTTCTTCATTTCATTCTAAAGATAGCACTGAAACTATCAGAATAACAAAAACAGTAGAGAACATACCTGATTTAGAGAATTGTAAGTCAATGAATGATGTACTGTCCGATGGTATAATGTCACGCATAATAAGCCATACCATAACTTTTTTCAGAGTACTGACTAATGTTGAAAATCGTTCCAGTAATAGAAGCATTGATGTTTTTGATGTACCATTAACAATGCAATCAAATGTAAACTTGTTGCATTGTGCCAGCACTGATGCGATTGACCAGAATCGTGCAAGAAGTAAGCTCAATAGAAATCTTGCTAGTTTTGGTCTTGAATTTGATCAAATACCAGCAGATGGTAATTGTGCATTTAGGGCTATTATCAGGCAATTGAAGAAAACTGTACTTCTCCAACAAGACAAAGATGAGAAAGAGGTATTTAACAACCATTTAAACTCTTTGGGTCTTACTTTGCAGTCAGAGGAAAATGATTCCTTCAAACTGAGGCAATTGTTTGTTGATGCAATAGAACACAATGAAAGTTATAAGCCATTCATAGCTAATTCAGAGCACGCACTGGGTTCAGTTGCAATATTCAGAGAATCAGGTGTCTGGGCAAATAATATCGGTGATTTGGTAACAAAAGTTTGTGCAGATATACTTGGAGTTGCAATCTTTGTGCTGACATCATCATTTGAGATGAATATGGTACCATTTGTTCCTGACAATATCCTGACAGAATCTGTTTTGTTTGTGGCATATAGACCTGGCCATTATGATGCAACTTCAGAGGCCACTGAAGCAACAGAGGTAACAGCAACTAAAAATGGAAAAACAATCTCATCAGGTAATGAGCTTCTATTTCTTAGTTTTCAAAAACAGTTTATTTTTGTATGATAGTTCAAAAAGTATATGTTTCTTGCCATTGAATAATGATGACATGTTGACATTTTGGTAGAGAGAAATGTTTTATTTTTTTCTAATCCAATTTAAAATCAAATTGTTTATACAAAAATAGTTAAACATGATGAAAAGAGCTTCCTTTGCCCCCTTTTTTCATCCTTTATCTAAATTTAGTTACATAATAGGTTTAAAATAGTACAAGCTAATTTACACTAATTCTTAAAGAGGGCACTTATTCCTGTTATCAATATGATAGGCCTAGCATTTTGGATTTATTCATGAATAGAATGCCAATTTTGCATACAATCATACATCAATAACTTGGGTGAAATTTAGGCATTCCAGTGGCAGGAGAAGTAGTGGGACATATGTTGATTTTTAAAATATCATGTGAGTTGAAGAAATTTGATATGTTGAAACTAGTATTGAAACATGACAACACATTGTGCCTTTTGTTTCAGGGTCTCAATGCAGCTGTGGGAAAAACAAAACAGTTGGGATAGCTTGCAAAGATACGCAGCAATATAAAACAAGGTGTCCTTGTTACAAAAAGCAGCTTCCATGTAATATCAAATGCTCTTGTAAAGGCTGCGGAAATCAAAAAATGAAAGAAGAGAAATTAATGGAATTATCCTGCAGATGTGGATTGGGACACCGGGAGACAAAGCAGAATTTCGTTTCTTGCACTGACCTGGCAGGACAGAGAAAATGTAAATGTCCATGCTTTCAACATAGCCAAAAGTGCAATGAATATTGTGCTTGTTTGAACTGCCAAAATCAATTTGGAAAGAAAGAAAATATAGACCAACTGATGGGACCAGCTATAAAAAGAAAACGCCGTTCCCATCTCTGATATAAAAAGATGCGAGGCAGCAGTTTCTTGACAGCAAATGAGCTTCCCCAATCAGCAGGGCCATGGACAGCACTTGAGTCTGTGCTGCTGACAGTGTGCATGGAGACCATGGATAAAGTAAGTTTCAGCACTACTATCCAGGATCTAGTGGTTATATTCAATGAAGCTCTTTCAAGAATGGATGATAAAGCCAGAAATGTGAGCTGCAAAACCTTAAGGACTTTCGTTAGTTATTCTAGTAAATCAGTATCTTTAATCACGTTATTGTTGTTGGAGACGGAAAACTCCTAGCAAACAAATGTATTGTTGTTGGAGAAGGAAAACTCCTAGCAAACCAATTTTTAAAGTAGTTTTATAGAACTTTTTTGAATAGTTATTGGAGAAGGAAAACTCCTAGCAAACCAATGTACCATTGTTGGAGAAGGAAAACTCCTAGCAAACCAATTTTTAAAGTAGTTTTATAGACCTTTTTTGAATAGTTATTGGAGAAGGAAAACTCCTAGCAAACCAATGTACCATTGTTGGAGAAGCAAAACACCTAGCAAACCAATTTTTAAAGTAGTTTTATAGACCTTTTTTCAATAGTTATTGGAGAAAGAAAACTCCTAGCAAACCAATGTACCATTGTTGGAGAAGGAAAACTCCTAGCAAACCAATTTTTAAAGTAGCTTTAAAGAGACCTTTTGGGAATAGTTATTGGAGAAGGAAAACTCTAGCAAACAGCAAAATATTATCATATGCCGAAAATTATTTTGAAGTTATTAGCGGAGAAAACAATCAAAGACCTATAAAGGCCTTGTTACAAATCTACCTAAGCCTAGATCAGCCTAATTACAAATCAAAGCCTACATCAGAGCATACTCAAGAATCTTAAAAAAACTGCTCTTGCTAAACATTCTATGTATCCGGGTGTTTCGCTGCATATGCGAGTGTTGGAAAGAACATTGTTTGGGTGTATAACCGAGAAGCAACCAAGTCTATACTAAAATTCACAAAAAATCAAAGATATATTTTCATTCATACATTATGTTCATATAGAAGTGAAAAACTGAAAAACTGTATCTATAAAGAGGGATACTGAGGTAGGTACACCTCTACATAAGTCGTTGCCCTAACTTTCCTATTTCTTATCTCGCTGGGATCTCGGTAAATAATGATTGACTCTTTTAAATCTAAAGTTGTTTTGGAGTTATTCATAATTCTGAACAAACTTCTACTCAAGAATCTTAAAAAAACTGCTCTTGCTAAAGATTCTATGTATCCGGGTGTTTCGCTGCATATGCGAGTTTTGGAAATGAACATTGTTTGGGTGTATAACCGAGAAGCACCAAGTCTATACTAAAAATTCACCAAAAATTAAAGATATATTTTCATTCATACATTATGTTCATATAGAAGTGAAAAATTGAAAAACTGTATCTATAAAGAGGGATACTGACGTAGGTACACCTCTACATAAGTCGTTGCCCTAACTTTCCTATTTCTTATCTCGCTGGGATCTCGGTAAATAATGATTGACTCTTTTAAATCTAAAGTTGTTTTGGAGTTATTCATAATTCTGAACAAACTTCTACTCAAGAATCTTAAAAAAACTGCTCTTGCTAAACATTCTATGTAT
Source organism: Chrysaora quinquecirrha (assembly GCA_014526335.1). Classification (NCBI taxonomy): domain Eukaryota; kingdom Metazoa; phylum Cnidaria; class Scyphozoa; order Semaeostomeae; family Pelagiidae; genus Chrysaora; species Chrysaora quinquecirrha. The sequence continues at coordinate 2,158,898 of JACTAT010000048.1, read as the reverse complement.
CCGGGTGTTTCGTTGCATATGCGAGTGTTGGAAATGAACATTGTTTGGGTGTATAACCGAGAAACAACCAAGTCTATACTAAAAATTCACCAAAAATCAAAGATATATTTTCATTCATACATTATGTTCATATAGAAGTGAAAAACTGAAAAACTGTATCTATAAAGAGGGATACTGACGTAGGTACACCTCTACATAAGTTGTTGCCCTAACTTTCCTATTTCTTATCTCGCTGGGATCTCGGTAAATAATGATTGACTCTTTTAAATCTAAAGTTGTTTTGCAGTTATTCATAATTCTGAAGAAACTTCTACTCAAGAATCTTAAAAAAACTGCTCTTGCTAAACATTCTATGTATCCGGGTGTTTCGCTGCATATGCGAGTGTTGGAAATGAACATTGTTTGGGTGTATAACCGAGAAGCAACCAAGTCTATACTAAAAATTCACAAAAAATCTAAGATATATTTTCATTCATACATTATGTACATATAGAAGTGAAAAACTGAAAAACTTTATCTATAAAGAGGGATACTGACGTAGGTACACCTCTACATAAGTCGTTGCCCTAACTTTCCTATTTCTTATCTCGCTGGGATCTCGGTAAATAATGATTGACTCTTTTAAATCTAAAGTTGTTTTGGAGTTATTCATAATTCTGAACAAACTTCTACTCAAAAATCTTAAAAAAACTGCGCTTGCTAAACATTCTATGTTGGGGTGTTTTTCGCTAGATATGCGAGTGTTGGAAATGAAGATTGTTTGGGTGTAAAACCGAGAAGCAACGAAGTCTATACTAAAAATTCACGAAAATCAAAGATATATTTTCATTCATACATTATGTTCATATAGAAGTGAAAAACTGAAAAACTGTATCTATAAAGAGGGATACTGACGTAGGTACACCTCTACATAAGTCGTTGCCCTAACTTTCCTATTTCTTATCTCGCTGGGATCTCGGTAAATAATGATTGACTCTTTTAAATCTAAAGTTGTTTTGGAGTTATTCATAATTCTGAACAAACTTCTACTCAAGAATCTTAAAAAAACTGCGCTTGCTAAACATTCTATGTATCCGGGTGTTTCGCTGCATATGCGAGTGTTGGAAATGAACATTTTTTGGGTGTATAACCGAGAAGCAACCAAGTCTATACTAAAAATTCACCAAAAATCAAAGATATATTTTCATTCATACATTATGTTCATATAGAAGTGAAAAATTGAAAAACTGTATCTATAAAGAGGGATACTGACGTAGGTACACCTCTATATAAGTCGTTGCCCTAACTTTCCTATTTCTTATCTCGCTGGGATCTCGGTAAATAATGATTGACTCTTTTAAATCTAAAGTTGTTTTGGAGTTATTCATAATTCTGAACAAACTTCTACTCAAGAATCTTAAAAAAACTGCTCTTGCTAAACATTCTATGTATCCGGGTGTTTCGTTGCATATGCGAGTGTTGGAAATGAACATTGTTTGGGTGTATAACCAAGAAACAACCAAGTCTATACTAAAAATTCACCAAAAATCAAAGATATATTTTCATTCATACATTATATTCATATACTAAGAAGACAAGACTCAAAAGACTAGATTCTTCATCTCGACAAGCCTGTTTCGTGGTTTCCCACTCATCAGGAGATGTGCAAATAAATATATTCCTATTTCCATCATTTATATGCTAGGGGTAATTAAGAAAATTTAAAATAGATAATTTACAATTTTCGTTCAATTGTTGGGTATGTGTTCTTGCGTCGGCAGTTGCATGTCTTGTTTTCCTTAGCGTTGGTAGTAGCATTATTGTTATTGCTGTTGTTGCTGTTTATGTTGTTGTTGTTGCTGTTGTTGTTGATGATGATGGTGTTGCTGTTACTGTTGCTATCTGGCTGTCATAAATTGATGGGGATCTTATAGTGAATGTTGATAATCTGTTTGGTGTTGTTCATGCAGCTGTAACTGATTTTGACGGTGTTTCGATTGAAAATTTTTCCGTAATGGGTGGTTGACAGGTAAGTGCTTGTTTATTAGGGTGAGGAATCTGTGGCCGATGTTGGTGCTGATATTTTTGCTGTAGGGTGGATTGTACCAGAGTATATTGTTCCGTTGTCGGTTCCTTCGGTGTGTGGCAGTAGTTGGTTTGTATTCCAGAGTGTATTGGTATCCGCTGTCGTTGAGTGCTTTCTGGCAATGGGGGGGGGCTGCTTGGTCGAAAAATGCTTTGTCGGATGAAAGGGATGAGATTCGCTTGTTAATGCCGTCCGGTATGTTTTTGGTGGTTACTGGTGGGTGGTTGCTTTCACGGTGGACATATTGGAGAGTAGTGTCAGGCTTGGTGAAAGGCTGGTAAGTGCTGTTCTGTAGGTTTAGGGTGACGTCGAGGAAGTTGATGATGTGTTTGTTGGCTTCGATGGTGATGCGTAGTCCGTTCTTCTGAAAAATACTGCAAATTTGTTTCTTAATGCTTTTCAGTTTGCCTTGGTGTTGTGTTGGTAGATGCGAGTCCGTCGTCCCGGTAAAGTCCTACGTTGATGTCGAGGTGATGGAGTTGTGAAAGGAGGAAATTTGGGGTTGATTAGTCGGCAGGTGGGTTTGTTGTGGAAGTTTGGTTTGTGGTCCTTTAATGTGATGAAGGCTTCTCTGTTGGCTGTGGGGTCTACCCTATCTTCTATGCCTAGTTTTGTTGTGATGTTCTTATTTTTCCTGTGGATGGTTTGTACTGTATCCGGTGTTGCTTTCTTATAAGTTTTGGTGATGTTCTGTTTCAATAGAGTGCTGTATGTTGATGGCTCGAGTTTGTAGAAGTTGGTTGTTTTGTCGGCAGGAATGAGAAGCTTGGTTTCGTCGTTAATTTGTTTGATGTCGTTCTGTAGTTTGTTGAGGAATGGGTTGTTCACGTGCTTGAATTTTATTGCTTGTATCATGTGCAGCATTCCGTCTTCAAATTCTTTCAACTCGTCGATCGGGGGTGGATTCTTGTTAGATTTAAAGCCGTACGTATTCTTGGATGATGAAGGTGTTTCCGGGTTTAGAAAGAAGAAGGCCTTCCAGCGCATTCTTCGTAGGAACAGCTCTGTTTTTTCGATCAGGCGTTGTAAATAGTCGTTCTACAGAACGACTATTTACAACAAACTACAGAACGACATCAAACAAATTAACGACGAAACCAAGCTTCTCATTCCTGCCGACAAAACAACCAACTTCTACAAACTCGAGCCATCAACATACAGCACTCTATTGAAACAGAACATCACCAAAACTTATAAGAAAGCAACACCGGATACAGTACAAACCATCCACAGGAAAAATAAGAACATCACAACAAAACTAGGCATAGAAGATAGGTAGACCCACAGCCAACAGAGAAGCCTTCATCACATTAAAGGACCACAAACCAAACTTCCACAACAAACCCACCTGCCGACTAATCAACCCCACCAAATCCGAAATTGGCAAAATCAGCAAAGAAATCCTCGATCGAGTCAACACTAACATCATTAAAGCAACCAAGTTCAACCAATGGAAAAACACGTCATCAGTCATCAAATGGTTTGAAAACATCAAAAATAAGAAAGATCACAGCTTCATCAGTTTCGACGTCGTAGAATTTTATCCATCCATCAGCCAAGACCTCCTCAACAAAGCACTCAACTTCGCCTCATCTTACGACAACATTACCGCAGACGAACGAGACATCATTATACACGCCAAAAACTCCATCCTCATACACGAACAGCAACCATGGCAAAAGAAAGGGAACACTACATTCGACGTTACAATGGGGAGCTTCGACGGAGCTGAAACATGCGAATTAGTTGGAAGTTTCCTCCTTTCACAACTACAACACCTCAACATCAACGTAGGACTTTACCGGGACGACGGACTCGCATCTACCAACGCAACACCAAGGCAAACTGAAAACCTTAAGAAACAAATTTGCAGTATTTTTCAGAAGAACGGACTACGATCACAATCGAAGCAAACAAACACATCATCAACTTCCTCGACGTCACCCTAAACCTACGGAACAGCACTTACCAGCCCTTCACCAAGCCTGACACTACTCTCCAATATGTCCACCGTGAAAGCAACCACCCACCAGTAACCACCAAAAACATACCGGACGGCATTAACAAGCGACTTTCATCCCTTTCATCCGACAAGGCATCTTTCGACCAAGCAGCCCCCCCTTACCAGAAAGCACTCGACCACAGCGGATACCAATACACACTGGAATACAAACCAACTACTGCCACACAACGAAGGAACAGGCAACGGAACAATATACTCTGGTACAATCCACCCTACAGCAAAAATGTCAGCACCAACATCGGCCACAGATTCCTCACCCTAATAAACAAGCACTTTCCTGTCAACCACCCACTACCCAAAAATTTTCAATCGAAACACCGTCAAAATCAGTTACAGCTGCATGAACAACACCAAACAAATTATCAACATTCACAATAAGAACATCATCAATTTACGGCAGCCAGATAGCAACAGTAACAGCAACGCCACCATCATCAACAACAACAGCAACAATAACACCACCAACAGCAACAGCAGCAACAACAATAATACTACTACCAACGCTAAGGAGAATAAGACATGCAACTGCCGACGCAAGAGCACATGCCCACTCAACGAGAACTGCCTTCAAAAATCAGTAATCTACCAAGCCACTGTTACACGACAAGACAACAACAACACAGAAACATACGTCGGACTAACAGAAAACGAGTTCAAGACCAGGTACAGAAGTCACACATCATCTTTTCGACACAACAAACATAGACACTCAACGGAACTTAGTAAATACATTTGGAAACTCAAGGACGAAAACATCGACTACACCATTTCATGGAAAATCCTTTCAACGAGCCGAGCCTATGACAAATCCAGTAAAAGATGTAACTTATGTATCAAAGAAAAATTTTTTATTATATGCCGACCCCACCTGGCCACCCTAAACAAGAGAAACGAACTCGTGTCTGCCTGCCGCCACCGAAACAAAGCACTCATAGTCAACACATAGCCGCTAACTACTTAACCCCCGGGAATTAAGCAATCAGAATCACATCGCAACTTGAAGAATAGAACGGAACTCTTTTGATTTTAGGAACAATTGAACGAAAATTGTAAATTATCTATTTTAAATTTTCTTAATTACCCCTAGCATATAAATGATGGAAATAGGAATATATTTATTTGCACATCTCCTGATGAGTGGGAAACCACGAAACAGGCTTGTCGAGATGAAGAATCTAGTCTTTTGAGTCTTGTCTTCTTAGTATATATACCGCTCTACTTATATGTATCGAGCACTCTTTCGGTAAACCGAAACACAGACTTCGTACATTATATTCATATAGAAGTGAAAAACTGAAAAACTGTATCTATAAAGAGGGATACTGACGTAGGTACACCTCTACATAAGTCGTTGCCCTAACTTTCCTATTTCTTATCTCGCTGGGATCTCGGTAAATAATGATTGACTCTTTTAAATCTAAAGTTGTTTTGGAGTTATTCATAATTCTGAACAAACTTCTACTCAAGAATCTTAAAAAAACTGCTCTTGCTAAACATTTTATTGAGGGGGGCTTTAGGGGGTATCAAAACCCGAAATTCCGAAAGAAAATTGGGACAAACCAGAAAACCCGGATAACCTTAGTTTCGACAACTGTTTTAGAAGTTTACGCATTGACATCCTTTGTCAGGCTTAAAACCCGAAAACCCGGACATTTTTTACTACAATATCGGAAACCCGGACTAGAAAAATGGCAAAATCCGTTGCTCATTTACCATGCCTCACCCGAAAACCTTTACAATTTTTCGGAAAAACCCGAGGCCAAAATGGTCCAAACCCGGATTCTGCGAAATCTTAAATCCCCCCTCCATATTTATCCTGGTGTTTCACTGCATATGCGAGTGTTTGACATGCACATTGTTTGGGTGTATAACAGAGAAAGCAACCAAACCTTAACTAATAAATTCATCAAAAATAATTCATTCATACATTACATCTTTGAAAGTTTATGTAGAAGTATTGAGTCTGTGAAAAAAACATCTTGAAAGAGATAATGAAACGTGTATTTTCAAATATTCCATAAATTTTCAGGCATGACAAGAAAGGGAAAAAATTAAACAATACATACAGAAGTATTTGCAAGAATGCTCAATTAGCAAATGTTCAGTTTTCAACCAAAGAAAACTATTGAATAGTTGTGATTCGAGATGATAAATATCACATTTTACATTTTCTACAAAGAACCAATTTTTTAGAAAAACTGCCCTTTTTATGATGGCTTTAAAATGGAAGTCAAAATGAAATCCACAAATGAAATACTATTTAAGGTTTAATAAGTTAATTCCTAAGGGTTCATTGGCATTACTTCATCAAGTTGCAAATCAGTAGTAAATCATGCTCCAAATTGCTTATTCCTGGACTTTTCAGAACAAGATCCATTGTCCTCTGTCTTTTGATCTGAAACAAAGACATAAACATTGAAGAAGCTACACAAGAATTGAAACAGGATTAAATCCAATACATAAATCTGAAAGTAGACAGCATGACCATGGAATAGTGAATAGGAAAGAAAGGAAAGGTGCATAAGAAGAAAGAAAGACATGTGTTTGTGGTACAAGGTAGTTAGTTAGTGTGAGTTGAGTTTGGTTTTGTCTTGTGTGTAGCCTGTGGATAGTACTGTCAACCAGGGTGACTTCAGACACTTTTTGGTCTATTTCTATGAATATTACAAAAACTAATGATGTTATTCTTTTAACTCTTTGATTGAAGTAACAAAGGCCTTTAGTTAATTTGAAAACTGGTGTCTGTTATTTGCATGATCTTATCTCCACAGTAATTAAAGAACAAATCGTCCAAGGTCATCCCGCCTACTCTGGGGTGACTTCGGACAGACGTAATGTTTTCGCATGGAAAAAATCAAGACATATTTCAAAGCGGAAAAAGCTACAAAAAATTTCCAAAAGAGTCAAAAAAGAAGATCTTACAAGAAATTTTGCAGAAGGTTCCATCTGCTCGCGAGAAAAGACATCAAAACAAATTCACTTGATTTAGGCCAATTGCGATAAGTTTGCGAGCCGGTTTTTTGAGAGTTTCTGTTCTGGATTGAGTTGTTAAATTTCCAGTAAAAGCAAGAGTTTCACCGTCAAACAACTTTAAAAAACTTAATTAATGATTTCTTAAGCTTCTCAAGCGCCACCACAAAAGCAAAAGGAAGAGACAATATTTTCGTCCAAAGTCACCCAGCAGTCGCAAGTCACCCCGGGTTGACGGATACGCTAGGTACCTAGTAGGCCAAAAGTTTGTAAGGCCAAAAAGGCCAAAAGAATTAGATAACTTTCAAGGTTTCTACAGTAAAAAGATAATGCAAAGAATTCTTCTGCCTATGCTGCAAACACTATGTTCATAGCTCGTTCATAGATTACCTAATAACCTGTCTCTTCCTTCCATCCACCCTTGCTCTTCGCCGCCATTTTGCTTTACTTTCAACTTCATAATGAAAACGAGACTACATAGTTTGTCAACCCGGCAACCCAGGCATATATGAGAATTTCAAAGTTTTCTCAATACTCAGTCATCAAAATCATAATACCCTGTGTATACTTCGTCAACCCGTCAACCCGCAACCCAAGCATATCTCAGAATTTCAAAGTTTTCTCAATACTCAGTCATCATAATCATAATACCCTGTGTATATATTCAACCCGTCAACACGGCAACCCAGGCATATATGAGAATTTCAAAGTTTCCTCAATCCTCAGTCATCATAATCATGATACCCTGTTTATCATATTCCTCAACCCGTCAACCTGTCAACCCAGGCATATATGAGAATTTCAAAGTTTTCTCAATCCTCAGTCATCATAATCATGATACCCTGTGTATCATATTCGTCAACCCGTCAACCCGGCAACCCAGGCATAAATGAGAATTTAAAAGTTTTCTCAATCCTCAGTCATCATAATCATAATACCTGTGTATACTTCTTCAACCCGTCAACCCGGCAACCCAGGCATATACCAGAATTTCAAAGTTTTCCCGATCCTCAGTCATCATAATCATAATACCCTGTGTATACTTCGTAAACCCGGCAACCCAAGCATATATCAGAATTTCAAAGTTTTCCCAATCCTCAGTCATCATAATCATAATACCCTGTGTAAACTTCGTCAACCCGGCAACCCAGGCATATATCAGAATTTCAAAGTTTTCCCAATCCTCAGTCATCATAATCATAATACCCTGTGTATACTTCATCAACCCGTCAACCCGGCAACCCAGGCATATGTGAGAATTTCTGGTCTTCAGCTTTAAGTGCCAAACATATACAATTTATGATTCTAGCGGTCTTTTCTTGGGTCCATAAGATCATGGAGTATACTGAACTGGTCCTTGGATCTTATGTTGTTATGCCATTGGTGTAAGGATTTGAGATGTATACTCAACCAATCTTATGTATTTCGGGAATTATGTGTACTTGAGTTGGCTCTCTGACCCTATGTTCTTATGCTATTGGTGCAAGGATTTGAGGAGTTGATTTCAGGAGTTTTGTGATCTGCTCAACCAATCTTATGTATTTCGGGAATTATGTGCAATTTAAACCATATATGTTATGATTTCAGGAGTTATGTGATTGTAACATGAAGTCGTTACCCGTCATGCTTACTTTTTTCCTAAGAGGCTTTTGTACAATAGTGAACAATGGACACTTGCCGTCCAAAAAATGCTATGAAGGAGTACCTAGGCTTACGTGAATTGAAGGGATGAGGGAAGAACTGCAAGCGAAAAATTTGAAAGTGAAGATGTAAATGACCAGGAAAAGGGTCTGAAAAATGGAAGGATATTTTGAAACTATAGAGCGTATGGTGCTAGAATTGTAAGGTCTGTTGCTGGGATTTTTGGGGGCACTTAGGGTAACTTAACATGTCATCATCAACCAATGATCAACAATCAACCTTACTTTACTGTTCTACAATACGAAATGTAACCCTGAACCAAGAAATGTTTCTGTTGTTCTGCCAAGTTAAGTTTCGTCTATCTTTACAAATACAAATACAATTATATGGATGAACAAACTGAAGGGATGTAACTTACAAGCTTAGGAAAGAAGTACACTTTTAAGCCAACTTTGTAAAAAACTGTTTTGTAGACAAGTCAGTGCGTACTTCAAATCAAATTATTCGTATTGCTGAAGCAGTAAGAAAAGAAGTGACTTCGAGTTTTGCACAGATCGGCATTATTTTATGTAATAACTACAGTATATTTTAGAACAACATACTTGAAAAGGAAGAAATCCTTTCAATTTCTATCTGTCAAACAATATAACCTCGAGACACCATGGAGCTGGAATTATTTTAAGAGTAAGCTAAAGAAGGACTTCTTCTTTTATCAAGCCATAGTGATGACACGGTACGGTATTGACTTTTGTATCAGAAAATGAAGCCAAATTTTTAGATCCGCCTATTTTTGCCCGTATGGTAGTGTCTGTCATATCTTTTGAAAAGGCTTCATCATCTTTGCCTGTAAGTACCTCCTAATTATATTATTTTTCCAAATCCTCAAAGATATCTAGAGTAACTGATGACAATGGCACACGAAAATAAGGAGGTGAGTCAATATGTTATTTGGCTGGGCTAATCTGAAACAAATGCTACAACAACCCAGTTTTCTTCCGTTTAGCCAAAAGATTGAAGTGAGAAAGAAGATGCAGACGTTTTGCAATCAGAAGTAAACCTTGAGGTAATTATAGGTTAAGAATGTTATTATTCTCAATGCTATATTATGAGTTGCATCATGATGTTACCTTGTTAGACTGCCATGCATATTTAAATGATTGCATTATGACATGGAAATGATTATTTTTTAATAGATTTGAATATTTGAATTCACGCTATTAAAACTAAGCTATTCGCTATCATATGTCGGGTATGTGAGGGAAAATGTCTGTAAAAGTTCTTACCAATTGCAGGAAACTGAAGAAATAGGAATGGATGTCAACGAGGTAAGAGAATTAGAATAAATCTGCATATGCTTTCCTTAACAAATATTTCAATATCTAGGCTTTGTCAACCATCGGAACTTATGGTCACCAGAGTCACTTGAGTTTACAGTGGAAGATGAAGCTACTTGATTTAAATACAATAATAGCATAAAAGAAACAACAACTCAACAATTTGGTGGCCAGAATGGAAAATTTTCGGTCTTGTGACTGGACCAGGAACCAGGGAGCAAAATAACCCATTCCCTTGCTTTTTGCCTCTCGGCTTGATTACGTGTGAACCTAGCATAAATGACGTTGAATTGAATAGAAAACAAGAATTTTTTTGTTTCACGTTAAAAGGTTCAAGCCATAGTAGCTAGGGCAGTTGATATTTCTACTAACCAAAACAAATGAATTTCAACAATGAGACCACGACAAAAACTATTTTAACATTTAGTAAGTATGAATGCAGTATAAATCATTGCTGTCACAACAAAAGTGTCACCTTGTTTGTAGCCCATGAGGGAGGAAATTAAAAAAAGAACATGAAGAATCTGCAACTGAACCTAAACAACCACCTAAGGTAATATAAACAATGTTTCCTTATAAAATCTATCATGAGAATAATTTTGAAATATTGCTGTGACATTTAGATATTTACTTTAAACTTGTAGAAAATTAGAAAAAGACCACATAAAGATTGCATTACTTTGAAGGGACAAAGAACTCCAAACCTGGTAAGAATAATGTTCTTTCCATTGGTCTTCCTAGACTTGGTCAATGACTACATTGAGTATTCCTATGCCAAGTATATGAAATTTGCCATATAACAATTTGCATTGATCTATGACATTGATATAAAGATGACTTAATTTTCTTTCCAGAATCATGAATGTTTACAATTGGGCAAAAGACGCACAAAGCTATCGCCAAATGCGATGCCACGTAAGCAGATTCATCAGCTGGTAAGTTCACCTTGTTTGGTTCGCTTTTTTTAAAGAAGGGTTCTACTTCACATACAATTTCACATATGAACTAGTGAATATCTTTTTAAGGCTTCTCAAGCATCAGATTATCTGCAACAACTGATCAATATTGGCTGGAATGCTTTTGCTCAACAAGTATCTGGAATAGATCCAGCGTTTATTCAAGGGTGTAAAATCATACCATCAGGCCATCAAGAGAAATTCACCTGAAGCAACTTGCCCAAAGATGTATGCAAGGATTGATTAAAGGTAGATTTGAGTTAGCACGTTGCTACCGAAGATCTGTATGTCAATTCTTTATTGTTCAACTGTATTACAGTATAACAGTTTACTTGCTTGTAATGCACTCTCATCGAATAAAAAAAATGCTTCTAGAATTTTCTCCAGAGTAAAAGAATAGAAGGAAACACCCTGTTAATAAAGTACTTTACTCACAACCTACTTAGCTTATAATGTACCAAGCACTGGTCCTTTCACGTACAGGAATCGAGGTATTTTAAAGGGGTTATGCTCTTCTTTTGGAGCTCTGCCAATTAATGATTAGGATAAAAGGAATTGAATCAATAAACAAGCGAATATTGAAAACGTCATTACCAAGAATCACAAAATTTTCCCCACTTTTAAATTCAGGGTTGCAAGTAATGCTGCTGTTCCTGAGGGATATGTTCCAGCATCAGCAATCGGAAATGGGGATTCTGTGAGCAAATTACTCTTTCGCGGAGAGGCAGCGGCTTCAATTTGCAACTTCTCTGAATTGTGGGCGCTGTAAGTCACATAAACCATTACATTAAAGAGGTAATTCTAGATAATTCAAGTATTCCTGATAGATGCTCATTAGAACTTGCTGTATCATTTTGTAAAAGTATCCAGCATTGTATCCCTTATGCGCTGGTATTTTCATTTATTTTAGTCAATGACATTATTCTAAGGGTATACTATTTTGGAATCTACCAGACAGGAGAGAAATGGTAAGAGCCACATTCGTGTCCGGTAGGTCGCAGCAATTTTGAAACCATTTTGTGAAAAAACTAGTTCTTCTATTAATTCAGCTTTCGGTAGATGCCAATAGATTAGTGATGCTTTGGCAATTCGAAAATGGAAGAGTCTCAAAGAGTTTGAAACCTACAGCCATGTCTAAATATACATGTACAGTCATCTAAATATACATGTATGTTTCTGTAGCTCTGTTTTATGTTTTATAAGTTTTCTAAGTTTTATTTAATAGTCAGATTTTGCGAGGGCTTTCGTGCTAGTTAAGATTTCTTTGCTGAGAAACAGTATTACAGTGTCTAACATTTCTACTTATCATTTTATTCAGTACAGATCAGGTTATATAACAAAAGTTTATGCCTATGAGGTGCTGTTTGCCATGTCAACCCAAGCAGTATACACCATGAGAAATATATTATATATATTGCAAAACTTTAGAAAAGAGAGGCAAATGCCAAGTCAATCTTCAACTCATCAACTAGGTTGCAAGTAACGAAGACTAGGACGCCCTTAAGATAAAGAGGCAAATGATGCCTTTTTTGAAGTTATTCAGACTTTACAGAAGCACGATGAAGAGCAGCTGACAGTATCCCATTTAGTCAAAAAAATAGGAGAGTTCTAACAATTCATCTGCTGCTTATAGTAACCGCTATATGAAAGTAAAACTCGAAGAGCATTTTAGAGACAACATTATAATTATGAACTTGAGTGGCGAGCTGAATGTTGTTACACTGAGAGAAACAGCTGCATCAATTCTTCACGAGTTCCACGAGCAGCAACGGAATGATAATCCAGAGCAAGAAAAGGTAGACATAATCGATCCAAGACACAGTGAGATGAGGACGTAATTTTCGTGTCTCTTACCCCTGGTGCTGTGTTTGCAGTTTATTGTCGGAAATAAACCCTTTGGCTTAATGGAAACAAGAAGTAAGAAAGGAGGCCGGCAAACAACGTTACCATTCAAAGTCTGCTCCCAAGAAACCGAGAAAGATTATGCACCCAAGAGTGCTGGAGGCCTTGTTTTGATCAGGAAAAATCAGAGAGAAGGAATTTTGACATCAGCTTCATTTTCATGCAGTGGCACAGCACCTCTTCCTTGTTTTGATAAATTTCGATATGCTCCCATGCCATAATTTTTGGGGACTTTTAGTATGTTTATCAAGACGATCATTCTGAAAGATTTTCAAAGAGAAAGCTTTCGTGCAAATTTTTTCTGGGTTGAGATGTACACGCTTTTTTTAAAAGAACCAAGCTCAAGGCCTAGTTCAAAAAGTTCCTGAATAGATCCTTAATTTTAGCTGCACATACAGTTTAATGACTACCATACAGAGACATTTGCATGTAAGCAAAGGTCGAGACTACTCAAGGAAACATTTGATACATGCGTAAAGTGCAATTTATGTGATTTTTGACTGCAAATGAATGGAACAGGCTTTCTAATTCTGGATTATTTGCTGTGATAAAGATATTCAACAATGAAAAGTTCCTTAGTGATTTTCTCTTTAGTAGTATAAGTTCTTTAAATTTTCGGGCCTTCTACATGTAGGTTCCTTATAAAGTAGTTATGTATAAAAAAGCGTGTATAATTACTGGACTAGCAGTATTTATACTCCATAGAGTATATGTAGTACATGAGCTGAAGACGAACCCAAATGGAGACAAACAAGAATGTCCTTCAACAATATTATTATCTAAATTCCAGGTAGATTATTAAATAGGAGATTTTTCTGTCTTGCTATTATGCCATGGCTTAGCTGCCATTTGCCATATGTCCTTTTACAAACTTTCTTAAAAAATAATAGGAACATTGCATTAGTTATTAAATGTTATTGTAGATCGGAGAGCTGCTGCAAAGGAACTGCCATTGACAGATCAAAGCAAAATCCAGATCTGTACTGCTTATAAAAAACTCGACTGTCATGCTACAGAAGAAGAGAAGCAGCATTGGGTTTTCTGCAGGAATTGTTCCTTGTGGTATCATGTTGCATGCAGTGGTGTCATTGAAAAAAGAAAAGAGTTTGTTTGCTGCTTCGATGAATCGCTAAAGAGCTCATAGAACAAGAAGTTGGTGCAATAGATTTGCATTTTCCAGACGCTGCCAGGTAGCTATCAATTTTCATGCCCTAATCTATCAAGTACGGTAATATCTATTAGTGCAACAGTTCTTTCAAGAGCCATTGCTCTATTGCTGTATCGATGATTAATAGATTTTTGTATCTATTCAGTGCTGTTTAATAGAGTTTTGTATCTGTTCTCCAAGGTGTTTTTGAATGGTGAAAAGCAACGACCAGACCAAAGCACTGTGAAGCTGTTATAATTCTTTCTATGTTTGATGTATTCTGTGCTCATTCATTTGGTATATCAACATCAACATCACATCAACAACAACATATCAAATTTTTGCTTGAGATAAGTAGCATGTATGTACAGTATATTACTGTCATTTCTGTAAATTTACATGTTTTGCTATTTCATAATTAGGCAAAATCACACTTTTCAGGTTTCTTAAATTTCTTTCTGTGCCTTACTGCCAAGTGTTTGTTGTAAATATGGAGGCATCTCACAGAATACTAAGTGACACCTGATTCCTTTAAAACCCTGCCCGTGTGTTTCCAAGAAATATTGTCCTTGAAATTGAAATTGTTGTTTTTCTTTGTGTTATAAGTTCAAATTTTGACGCAGAATGTTCTGTCAACTACAAATATTTAATAGTAATTGACAATATAACACTACGTGATTTTTAAAGTTAAAGTAAATTATCTACTTTTACATTTGTTTTCAGCAAACTTTGGCACTGGACAGCTTTTGTCTTTTCATTGTCAGAAAGATGTTGGAAATTTCTACCTTTTGGTGTTTAAATGCCTGAAATGTTGGTGAGTGTTCCTTTCTCAAGCTTAATCAAGACCACGTTGTTTCATTATGTTTTTCGAAAATCTTTCAGGAAGGTATTGTATACTGGATTCATTAGACATGCAGGTAGCTCATGGCAGCCAACAAAAAAGGTTTCTAAAGTATATTGGGACACTTGAATGTGGTACAGAACATAATGGGATACCCTTTTGTCTTCTTCAAGCTAAGGTTATGATTTCTTTGTTACCATCTAATATATGTAAATAATTTCTGCACACAGTTTTGTTACTCATTTCACTTCATATGCAAAGGCAGTGTTATAAAGATATTGAATAGTCTTGCAGCTGATGAAAATGTTTCTGCTTGTTAAGCTATGTGTAAAAAAGTCATGATGATTGAGCAAGCTTAGGAAATATTATTTCAAATTACATCTGTTAGGTTACCTTGCAATTCCAGCATTGTGACTGTGGAATTTATATGCTTTACTACATTGATTGTTTGATGAAGAAGGTGGTAGGCAGGGGTTTAGTTCATCCCCTTGTACTTTACTGTACTGCGTTTTCTAAAGAAGGACTTTTGCATATCAGAATGGCTTGATTTGAGTAAGCCTTTAGATTTTCTATCAAATTTCTTTGATTACAACAGTTTTTTGCTAATTTCAGTATAACGTTGGAAGTTACTAGCAGAAGTCATACATCCTGTGGACCCACAGAATTTCATGGCTGTCCAAAGAAAACTGATTTTCTAATGAATTTATACTGAAATTGGTGTGTTTAATTTACCTCACTTTAACTTAGAATATAGAAACAATATTAGAATAGCTCGGTTTGAGTAAGCCTTTAGATTTTCTATCAAATTTCTTCAATTACAACAGTTTTTTGCTAATTTAAATATAAACTCGGAAGTTACTTGTAGGAATGATATGGCCTATAGACCCACAGAATTTCGAGGATGTCCACAGGAAACCAATTTGCTAACGAATTTATAATGAAATCGGTGTGTTTTATTCTGAATTTACCTTACAATATGGAAAGACAGATGGTTTGCATAATTTTTTTGTTTTAACACAGTGATAGGCAGGCGTTTAGCTTGTTTCACAGAACGCCACAAGTGAAAAGTTCATCCCATTGTACTTTACTTTTGCATATTAGAATGGCTTGATTTGAGTAGGCCTTTAGATTTGCTATCAAATTTCTTCGATTACAACAGTTCAGTGCTAATTTCAGTATAAAGTTGGAAGTTACATGCAGAAATCATACGGCCTGTGGATCCACAGAAATACATGGGTGTCCGCAGGAAACCCGTATTGCTACAAAATTTATACTGAAATCCGTGTGTTAAATTCTCATTTTACCTTAGAATATAGAAACAAGCATGGTTTGCATAATAATTCTGTTCTATCATAATGATAGGCAGGCGTTTAGGGTGTTTCTCAGAAGGTGGCAAGTCAGAAGTGCATCCCCTTGTACTTTACTGTACTCATTTTCTAAAGAGAACTTTCAGATATTAGAATGGCTTGATTTTGAGTAAGCCTTTAAATTTTTAATCAAATTTCTTCAGTTATAGTAGTTTTGTGCTAATTTCAGTATAGAGTTGGAAGTGACATGCAGAAAAAACAGTAGAGCCACAGAATTTAATGTAACTCAATATTTTGAGTCTCCATATTTAAAAGTCCATCTTCTCAACCGTTGTATGGATAATCCCAATAACACTCGCCGTTGGTACATCTCACAAAATGCACTGAGAAAAATTAAATGAAGCTATAATTTTGGTAGGAATTTCACTTTTGAAAAAAATAACTGTTTACAAGTAGATGCTTTTTTAAACTCAAATTGTCGCTGAACAAAGCCACAGGATGTTAAGATAGTTGAGCTAAACTAGGAGAAATGCCATGCCCAACATGACATGTCCCCTCGACTTCTCCAAGTTTAGCCGATTTGGTTAATCTGTAGGGCGCAATTAAGCTTGTAGCGAGAGACACAAACAAACGCAGAAATATTTCTTGTCTCAGCAACTGGCAGGACATGTTGCTCGCTTATCACTCACATATTTAGCTATACTGGGAGACAGATGACTAAACTACGCTCAACAAGGATAAATATGTGAACACAATGTAGCGCATGAAATTATCCTAGTTTAGCCATAGCTTAATACAGCCATATTTTGTGTACATGAAGAACCAAAGCCCAGTTATATAACTAACAGATGCTGCAAAATCAGCACTCAAACAATACCCTTCTTATAATTGCATTTTTGCACATAATAAAGAAATATAGTATGAGAAAAAGCAATAATAACCTGCAGCTGTAAATAATCCTTTGTACATGAAGACTGGGACATTTTCACTCACGAACCAATCATTTACAACGGCATCATCTTTGAGATGTTCCACTCACAAATATTGCAAAAAGCTCAATCAAGCAAAGTCGGTTTTAGAATCAATTTGTGCCTCCCAGCTTTTGATTTAGCCATTACTTCAATCTCCTTATTAGTTAGACCAGCAATGTTTCTGTTGTCAAATAGAATTGACTGAGATGATAAAGAATTCATTTCCATTAATGCAGATGGGGCTTCGTCTTCTGGCCCTTCTGTTAAAAAATTCAGCAGCTGCTCAGTGTTTGCTGGTAATTGCTGAGAGTTCTCGAGCCCTTTCAAAATCTGAAAATGGCTACAAGCTGTAGAATTTGGACATGTGAAGCATGAAAGATGATTGCAAACTACTGTAACTGCTCAACAGTTATTTCTATTTTTATCAAAAACTGCAAAAACAGCGTCTTAGATAAAATCAGGAACACTGGTGGAAACTCCAAAGTAGCTTGAGCTGAAAAACAAAAAAATAATCAACTCCGGAAACCTGTTTAATGTGCCATTCACACTGAAAAATTGTCATTTTAAATTAGATTAAACCATAACTGTAAAAACTGTATTAGGCGGAGTATGCTTTTAAGTTAATCAGGCATGCTTACGGGGATCAGGAGATGAGATCGCACAAAAGACAAGGACATAATTTCGAAATTTTTACCAAAGGAAAATCTATTAATTTTTCAAATAAAGAATCTCAGTTTCAATGAAGTAAGTTATACTTGAATTACTTCCATGAGGCTCAGGATGCACGTTGTTGCTAGTATCAAATGCAATCATCAGATGTGATGCAGCTTTGACTTTGGGGCATTTAATGTCATACTGTTGTTCAAAAACTTAGAAAATAAGAATGAAAAAATATAGAGTTATATGTAGGGCATTCACAACCAGGGTTGTTTACACAGAGGTGTAGCAAAAGATGTGGATGCGAGGGAATGCAGCATTCTTGAACATTAGTGAGCGCACCCCTGAATGTTGGCAAATGCCCCTTGAAACCAGTAAGTGGACTTGGACTGATTTGTCCTCTTTTGATCATTCTTCATTTACTCTTTGACACCAATCATTCTAGCAAGATTGTACAAATGTTCTTTTGAGATGGCAATCGGCAATTTTCTGACATTCTATGGAGCCTGATGTTCAAAATATCTTTTCCCCAAACACTCATTTCTTTGCCTGTGCTTGCCCAACTTTCTTATGACTTGGGTAACTTCGCTAGAAACATGATACAATACAACAATAATCACTCTTCACAGGGAAGAACACTTTCAATCTGTTGCGGTAACACCTCAGACCCTAGACATACTAAATCATGTTGGCAAATTTGAGTTCTTTACCTTTTGCCCCCTTGAACATTATTGTTCTGCTCCGGCCCTTGTTGTACAAAGACTTTCTCCTTCTTTCCATCCGAAACATCTCATTCCATTTAAGATCTAGGAAAATGTGACATTTAAAAAAGCATTATCACTAAGAGAAACAAAATTAAAATTAACTTATGGAATAAACTGCGAAAGGTTATTGAGAAACTTTGTCTGGTGTTGTGTACAATCACATGCATAGGCCCATTTCCAGCAATCTTCAAGTTGAATTAGTTTCTGATAAACAAACAAACATGATCTTTACTGCCAGCAAAAAATGTGTTAATGAAACTAAAGTATTTGATTACCGTCCTGTCTCACTTACATCAGTGCAAGATACTAGAACACATAATTTTTCATCATGTAATGAGCCATTTGGAGGATCATAACATTTTAACAGCTGATCAAAATGGATTCAGAAAAGGCCATTCATGTGAAACCCAGTTAATAACTACCATTGAAGAGATTCATAGGAATTTAGACAAAGGCCAGCAAACGGATGCAATAATATTAGACTTCTCGAAAGCGTTCGACACAGTTCCACACCAGAGGCTTTTATCAAAATTAGAACATAATGGTATCAGAGGTGAAGTAAAAAGATGGATAAGTACATGGTTAAATAATAGGAGGCAGACTGTTGTAATAGAGGGTGAAAAGTCAAAGGAAGCTCAAGTCTGATCTGGTGTTCCACAAGGAACTGTCCTCGGCCCGCTGCTCTTTCTTTAACATCGGATTAACATCAAGAATGCGTCTTTTTGCAGACGACAGCCTTCTTTTTGGCGTTGTAAAAGGCACAACTGATGCACTTCAATTACAAAATAATCTTGATAAGCTGAATGAGTAGGCAGACAGATGGAAAATGGTGTCCAATCCTAGTAAATGCTACGTTCTCAGCATCCATCGTAAAAAGTCACCAGTAATTCATGATTATATGATTAAAGGTCAAGTACTGGAACATGTTCAAAGACATCAATACCTTGCAGTGACAATATCTAACGATCTGAATTGGAAGTATCATGTTGAAAACATTGTCGGGAAAGCTAGTAGAACATTGGGGTTTGTAAAGAGAAACCTCAAACATTGCCCGCAGGAAGTGAGATTCAAGCTTATAAGTCAGTCATTCGTCCTATTTTGGAATATTCTTCGTCAGTCTGGGATCCTTATGTCAACAACCAGATCAAGGCTATAGAAAAGGTACAAAGAAGAGCAGTCCGTTTTTTCATCTAATTTCAAAGAACGTGAACCTGGTTGTATGAGTGCCCAGATGAAAAGGCTAGACATACCGACACTACAGGACAGAAGAAAAGAGCACGTCTAAAGTTATTCAAAAAGGTCATAAACAAGACTTCTGCTGTAAAAGTTCCTAATTACGTTTACGAAATACAGCAAGCACAAGACAATGCAGCTATAACAGTCAATCATTTCTACCACTACTGTGCAAGACTGAATCATACAAAAACAGCTTTTTTTCAAAAACGATAAAGGACTGGAATACTTACTCTGGCAATGAAATTTTAGAACTGTAAATATTCAATCTGTTTTTTTTATTAGGTTGTTATTATGTAATAATTTAACTTTTGACTTTGTAATGCTTAATAATTTCATTTTGGGTCATAGACCCCTTTGCGTTAATTTCGTAAGGCTTTGCAAAGAAATCTTATAGATGTAGATGTAGATAGATGTAGATTGGTTCATTAGGAGCAAACTCACTTGATATAAGGCATTGCCATGCTTGTATTTGGGGATTTTTTCATGTTTTGTCTCTGAGAGCTGCTCTACATTTGTAGTGGTATTGGAATGGTAAGCTCTATAGAGTATTTTATTTGCATGATAGCGTTGCTGTTTTATAAAATACTGTTTCCATAGTTCATTATCGATTATGACATTGCTGTAGCAGTTTAATAAGCAGCCAAATGTGACACTCTTCAGTACAGTAGAATCAAGACTCCTTACTAGGAGTCTTAATCATTTACCTTAAATCTTCCCTTCTTTTCATCTATATTCGACAAGCAGAACACTGTGTATTCCTTGTTTGCTGGTCAAATCCCCTCATTTTGAATGAGTTCATAAATCTAATCTATCTCTGGCTCAAGTTTAAAGATTACCTGAAAGCAAACGTTTGGCGACAGCTTCCTTCTTTTGCTACAACTTTAACAGTCAAATCAAAATGTTAGCAATAATGTTAAGCAAAGATTCTACTAATAGATCAAGCTCTACAAGAAAATCATTCATCTAGATAACCAGTCATTCATGTTCCAGCAACTCTGTTTACATAATGTCCAGACAATGGTTAATGGTTTGACATTACATAACAATATTGCAGATCCACAAATAAAAATACTAATTTTTAACAACTTTACTTTCATATATTTAACTGCATCATGTCGACAAGGAGTGCAGTATATACCACCATTACATAATAAAAAAGGAATAGTGTTCTCTTATAAGCAGGAAAGTACGAAGTTGATAGCCTGAGACATAACATTGTTATTTTTCATACAAACTGTCAAAGCTCTATGAACCCCCTGGAGGCTTATTTAATTTTGGAGGCATTTGAGGGGGGACTTATTAAAGAGGGGGGCTTATTAAAGAGGGGGGCTTATTAATAACTGGTACATATTGTGCTTTAGTTGTACCTAAATAATAAGAGAGAAACTTATTAAAGAAGGGGGGGGGCTTATTTCAAATTTTTGGTAGCTAGAAAGGATTACAGTAGTTAAATGCATTGCAACCCTTGACCAGCCGAAAGTATTGATTGGTATAGTCTGTCTTGAGAAAAAAGTTGTAATGATCAATTAATCACAGCTGAACACCATGTAATACAATATTGTCTTAAGTCAGACAGGTCTTGCATAATGTATGCTAGTCATACATTTGCAGATGTTAGCTAGTCACTCCTCCTTCTTATCTTTTTATCAAATAGTATATGATTTTTTGTATTGTGTACTGTTTAATAATTAAGGGTTTCTCTGAAAATTCCTAATGAATGATGAAAAAACCTCTCGTACTACTGGTCCTTTATGCTTGGATTATAACTTCACAAACTTAATGGAATTATGAAGCAGTTTCAATCTAACTTTATGCATTATTGATAAAGGAATTTGTCCATTGTTCAATATTGAATGACGTATTTGCTAAGGCTATTAGGAGATGCCATATGGATCCTGAGACAAGAGCCTGCTTAAATGTAACAAAGTTGTTGTCAGATAGTATTGTCTAAGAGCCATCACATTCAAAAGAAGATCGAGTCTGAGAGCTATGCAACATATTGGTAGATAGCAGGAACTATAACTCTGCTTATCATCCTATCTGCCACTAACTGTTTCTGCAGAAATTCCCCAATATACCACAAATATTCTCTTAAACTGACTGCTGCTGCAGAAATTTCACAATATACCACTAAGGGGACAAAAGTATGAAAACGCCTGACTTAAAATCGTGGCAAACAGTGGCCTAGGGCTGAAAATTTACATAACAAAGATAGCATCTCTGTTTGCTCGACTTTGGTGGCAACTCTTTGCCATTTCACTAACTTTCATTTAAAATAAAGAGTTGAGGATTTGTTTGCTATTTTTTTTAAAACGACAAAAAACTTTCAAGCAGTGTCTTCAAAATTTGCCGGAAAATTTTTCATGAGTTGGCTTGAAAAACTGCGATGAAATAATTTGCTCTCTTTACTGTTTGTTCAAATTTTTTTAATTATTCCATGGGTAAAGGATTCCGTTCTGTTGATAATAAACTTATCATTTAAAGATGAAATAATTTAGATAAATATATCAAGCAAAGATAAATATATCAAGCAATCTTCAAGAGTTTCCACCAAAATGATGCCCTACTTGCTCATAATGGGTTTTCAGGGTTTCTAGGGTTTCCACCAACATGTCTGTACTATCACCCACTATTGTGATGCCCTGCATGCTCAGAATGGGTTTTCAGGGTTTCCACCAAAATGTCTGTACGATAACCCGCTTGTATGATGCCCTACTTGCTCAGAATGGGTTTTCAGGGTTTCCAGGGTTTCCACTAACATGTCTGTACTATCACCCACTAGTATGATGCCCTACTTGCTCAGAATGGGTTTTCAAGGTTTCCAGGGTTTCCACCAACATGTCTGTACGATAACCCGCTTGTATGATGCCCTACTTGCTCAGAATAGGTTTCCAGAGTCTTTGATAAGAAATGCATTAAACACTTGTTTCCATAATGAAATATCAGTAGTTTCCGTAGAGTGGCACGTCATTTTTTTTAAATTGTTTGCGGTATGACTTCTTCTGGCAAGTCTTGCAAACCCTAAAGAGAAATCATAAACTGCATGAATACACCTGGAGTTATTTGAAATAAATGCTTATTCAATTCGTCTGACTCCTCCACAAAACATGTAGTGCATCATTGATAAAAACCATCTTACCATTTTCCTTTTGGAATGTCTTTTGGCTGCAATCCAATGCAGTTAATATGGTACCAGCTGTCGCCCTTGTTAGGATTGTAGCCGGGACACTAGAAGTATAGAGTAAGGAAGAAGTTTTAGCAGTGCCATACATTTTTTGAAGATAAGTATCATTTTGTGAATGTAAAACGTAATTGATGGACACTTGCAGCTAAATTAATCAAGCCGCCTTAGTTATTAAAACTGAATGGAGCCCCTGATGATTTCTACTGACCTCCGTGAAGCCTGATTGGCACATAATCCATCTACCAGAATGCTCCTGAATGATAGAAAAAAATAAATGCAGCTGCTTCACTTGTGATGCTTAAGAGAGAATGATAATCAGTCTTGTTGTCGAAACAGTCAAAGTGAACTGAAAACGGGCCTTAAGCGGAGGAAACCAAAAGTTGTAACAAAAAGTGTACAAGTTAAACTTCACCAACAAAGACCCAGCAAACCAAGTAAGAAATATCGATATCAGTAAAAATGCATACCGTAATTGTAGTCCCATACAAAGGGTGGGGGATGGGGTTGGACAATTTTCTAAAATTAAATTATCGGTGTTTGGGGGGATGGCAATTAGCCATATAATAGTATTATTAACAATTTTTTGTTTCTCAACATTCGCCAATGAACATAAGTATTATGGAAGAATACAGCTGTAAATAAATAATGTGCTGATCTAAATTTTGCTATTTCTCATACCTCTTTACACAAACAGTATGCACCTTTCTTTTTTTCTGGAATGTAAAAGAAATTTCGAATGAAATCGGATACGTCGGGCATTCTATAGGTATTAGATTGCGTATGTAAAGCCTGAAGACTGTAAAATGTTTTGTGTTGGTAATAGACATTGAGAATTGATAATTGGACACTTGCTATGTACTCAAAAATGGCTGTGTCACGAATGACGGTTTGTTCAAAACTGGGTAAAAATTGTCTTTGAAAGACAACATGAGATAACAAATAATCTAGCATTCATAACGATCATCATGAGGGAGATTGTTCATCTTCCTCTAAGTTTGCAATAGTTTATTACGATGTCGCTATTTGACAATGTTGCATTCGACCGCCTCTGACCCTCCTGAAATTGAGATGGAACTAAGTTACGCACTAGTTATGACATACCTGCAAGTCTTCTGCTTCTTTTTTGATCACCGCCTTTTGTTGCACATGCTATAAGCAAGAAGTTTTAATATATGGCCAGCCAATACATCTTGGAAAGGAAATGTACATCATTCAATTGACTTGTTTGGGAAGCTTACAGATAGTTTCATTAATTCACAATAGCTGTTTTACCTCTCTTGTTCAACATTTCTTTGACTTTGCTTGCTGCCATTCTACTTCCAGCATCTGTTTGGAAGAGATATTGGTATATTCTTATTCGAAAAGTGATATTGGCACAACGAAAACACTCACACAAGCAGTGGAAAGTTGGGGAGATATAATGAAATGAGTCACTTACACAATTGAGGTAATAGAGATACGTAAATCGCATTAATCTTGACTGCAGTATACATTAATAACATATGCATATTATCCTTAAAATCGAACTGTGTTAAGATATGCAGAGGACGGTGCTTCAGTAAATTATTTGTCTCATACCATTGCTGGAATCTTGGCTACTAGAACGTGACGAGGAGATTTGAATAAAAAATTTCCATGACTCTCACCTTTCTCAAACGGAAGAGCATTATTCACGACTTTACAAGAGCTGTTCTTGCAGTTTTTGACCAGGAAAACAACTTTTTTGAAAGCGTTGTTGTTTGAAATGTACCAACCAGGATCTGTCTTGCTATGACTATTGGGGGGAACAGCAGAACCCAATTGGCTTTGACAACAAAACATGTATTCTGTTCTGGTGCAAGAATATCTGGCCATCTTTTGTGAACGTCAGTAAAATCAATATGATGCAGGAGATCAACAGGAATTTCGTATGGAATTGAATATTTTGATACCATAGCTATTGCAGCTTGTCTTGAATTTTCATTGTCATTATCATTATCTAAAAGACACGAGGATACCCTTACCATTTGCTTGTAAATGTGATTATTGCATAATATATGGAAACCAATATAAGAATCAATAATGTTTATTATTTGAGGAATGTCTGCAAATAATTCAAGGCAGTCAATTGTTGAATTTCCATTGGCTTAACTCGCTATAATGTTATAGTTTAAAGCAAAGGGGTTTTAAGGTAAATTTGTTAATGAGGAGGAAATTGCATTGAACTCTGAAACAAGAGAAGGGAAAGTTGCATTTAATGTCTACAGTAGACATGAGGCTTTCAGCCTTCCTTCTTGTGATAAATGAACCAAAAATCAAAATAGAAATGAAAAGACAAAAAAGACACTTTCTTTTTAATATGGTGTGACTCAAGTGAACATTTTCTTTGAACTCATGAACATTCTCAAGTGAACATTCTCTTTGAACTGATGACAATTTTTTTTAATGTAATATAAAAATTCTTTTAGAAAAGTTTTCCTTAATCTAAGAAAAAAGGTCAAAGGAACTACATGTGTTAATGAGGAGGAAACTGTATTGAACTTTGAAACAAAATAAGCAATAGTTGTGGCTAGCAACAAGACAGTGTTTGTCGTCTGTTATAGGTTTCAACGGTGGTGAAGTTGCAGCCTGCAGCTAGCTCCTACGAAGAAATGATAAATAACTCATCCAATAAAATAATGCTCCCGAACTGACATAAAATAATAGGAGCATTGGGCCTCGCCAGAAATGCTGGGACACTTCGATTTTTTTTAAATTCTCGTTCTAAAGACGCATTCCCCCTCCCCTAACTGATTGTATTGATTGTAGATAGGCAAAATACAGGAACATCTCAAAATGGGCAAAAACACTTCATTGTATATAGGTATAACGTACCTGAAGTGGCACTTGCACTTTCACCAGTAGGCCGAGGAGCGCTGTCCACATCTGGTTGGCTTTCCTGGGGTTCAGCGTAAAAATAAAAATAATAATATTAATAATAATAATAATAATAATAATAGCAATAACATATATTTATACAGGCTTACTTGTTGAGAATTGAAATTCTGTTAGCAGTCAAGGACCTAAACGAAAAGGATATGTAAAACAAATAAAAATTATACCGGAGTTAAAACTGCGCTCAAAACTGTACCTGTGGTTCATGTATTTTCTGTGCTAGAATTACCAGATGTAAATGCTCACATAGACTTGAATAGTGAGACTTTTTTACCTCATTGTTGGTTCCTTGCGTGACCACAATGCACAGTTTAAAAATCTACGATCAGAGTTCACTGAAGAATCTCTCCTAAACCAATTATGACAAATGCCAACCTTCATCTCTGTACTGGCCTTTCCAACTGTAACATAAGAAGACTCGTCTACTTTTAACACTGTTGGCATTTGACTTTCATTATATTCTTTCATATTGGTAATCATATTTCCTGTAGCATCCAGTAAGGAAAAATCTTCGTCTGTGAATGCATCAACCTTGTAAACTGGATCAGACTCCGATGTCTCAGCCGCAGTTATGTGCTCACAAGATGGGCTTCGTCCAGCACCTTCATTAACACAGGCTGATCTTTCCGTCAAGCATCTAGAGCAATAGCATATTTTTTGCCCGCTTTTTCCACAGATCGTGACGAAGCAGCGATCATTTTTTGGGGTCGCTCTCACAGAGAAAATTCTAATGTCATCTCCAAGCGTGGTGACAAGCAAAGCTTTCTTGCTATGGCACGTCTCGTTTGTCTTATCTTTCTTCCTGACAAAACTACCGCCAAGAGGAAAATTGCAATATTCACAATTTGTTGGTTTATACTGATTGTAAAATCGTTCGCCACATTGTGGACAGGAACCAGATCCATGAAGGTTTCTGGGAACGTTTGGCCTGGTCGCCATCGGAAAAAATTTAGTTTGGTTTGTGATTGCTAAGCGAGTAGGAAGATGTTTTTTTTCATTGTAATGGTGAAAACAACAGGGTCTCCATGGTAATTAAAACTTATGCGCTATCCCCATACAAGCAAAGCCAATGAAATGGCCGTCTGCATCTGAAAACCCTAAAATCCCTGGTAACCCCAATATTTATCTCAGCAAATCAGCAAGCACCTTACGAGCGGTTACACATATCTGGGAGAACAGGCAAACAAGTCATCTCAATTCTTTTTCAGTAGTGTAGAGCTCATCGTAAGGTTTAATCTGATTGGCTGATTAGCTAGAAGGAGATATTCGGGGCGACAAGGGTGACAAGGAATTCTATTGGTTTAGCTGGAATCACCAATCACGAACTACATTCTTATTGGACGTTGAAAACAATAGCACAGATGTTGCTTGTTTGTTGCCATGAAGTGTTGCCATGCTACAATTTCTTGGTGACAGTTGAGGATGGATGTTGAGTTGAAGTTAGATCTGAATCTGCTCTCGACGTCAAAATGGCCATGAAATCTAATCGTGGAAGCGGAATTTGCCATAAATGTAGGTCAACCTTTTCAAATAGATGGAAACCTGTCCACTGCAAAAGTTGTGGAACGCTTTTGAATGGTAATTTTGTACCAAAGAAGCCAAAAATATCGCCTGTGAACGTGGTCAAGGTTTGTGATCTTGATGCTGATGGTAAAGTATCTGTCTTTTCAGCCAGAACGTCAACCAGAGATCATCCATGTTTTGTCTTGTCCTCAAATGGCCAATATCTGTGTTATCACGAGAACTGTGTGCAGTCCAGAAGCGTTTTTTACCATTCCAACAATAAAGATTTCTCGAGCTCGCATTTGGAAGCATTAAAAACAAACAATGTAAATTCACTTTTTTGTTGTTTTGACTGCAATTCATTATGTTATATTAAATCTTGCTATGAGCTTTTAAAAGCAAGTCAACGTGATATATTTATGTCCAAAATGATTTAGTTTTTCTGGTTCTGTAAAAGAATACTTTTACTCTATTTAGCTACCATGTCCAGGAAATGGTTGGTACCATAAAAAATGCATAAATATGAAAAGAGAGCCAGCTAAAGATGTTTCTTGGTAAGTAGCTTTGTTTGACTTTTGTTCTGTTTTGTCACTGGGTCCAAAATCCATTTACCAACTTACTGGCATCTGAATGGACTCTTTTAATAGCTTTCAGTGAATAGTTTTCTTGAAGTACAAAAATGGAAAATGTGCTATTGTTTCTCTTTTTCATTGCCATACTTCGGTCTCAAAGAATTTGAATTACCTAATTGTATGCAAAAGCTTATTAAAGTTTGATGTGATAACATATACATAGATTTATAACGAAAAAACAAATTTATTGATGTAATGTAATTAAATCTTTTCTCCACTCTGGAATGACCGTACATTTTTGGTTTTTCAGGTACTGTCCCCTCTGCAAAGCAGAGAAAAAAGGAAAATTTAAATAGACTGACTGAAGTTGTGTAAATGTTTTTATATATGCATGCTTAAGCGTATTTTTTACAAGAAACTCTACTAAGAAAACAACCCAGACCCTCGGATGGGAAAGCAAAAAATGTAAGAAACTGCAGTACTGGAAATTTTTAACGCTGGAGATTTTTCATCTCAGACAGCGAAAATTTTCTTTTATTTCCCTTTTCATCTGCAATAAAGTTTTACTGTGACAAGCGGACAAACTAGGAACCCTTGCTTTTGATGAAGGGCATAGCCCGATAAGTTTAGTTATAGATATTTCTGGCGATCAAATATTTTTATAATTAAATTGTTTCGTTTCATGTCACTATATTTGCCATATGCATTTACTAGCTAATTAAAGCTACAAGCGCACATGAATTCAAATAGTCTATGATGGATAAATGGGCTTGCCGATATGGATATTCAAGAAATCTGAAATTTTAAGAAAATTTCAGTAATGGGTAGATTTTCCTATTTCTTATAAAAATATACATGTGTACAGCGGAGTTAAGACTGTCTGTGAATTATTCGCTTGTTTAATATGGGTTTTTAAATAATTTTAAGTATGCAAAAAAAGATGCTAATCCCAAAAGAATAACAGAGCGCAACTTGAAAATAATTTTTTTGCTTCCGTATCTAAACATCTATATTGATTCTATACAGTCTAATAATTATTCTGGAGTATTGAATAATCGTCCCCCCTTGTTAATTTTTGAAAATTTTTACAACCCCCTGCTCTTATACCAACCCTCCAACATAATTTGCTATATCAATAAATTTAAATTTGATTGAAATAGGTTTCTCTTTGCTATCATTCTATTTAACTTAGTATATAATGGATATTGTTAATCCCTACCTTGCAAAATAGCTTTCATTTGATATCGTATGAATATTAGAGTTTCTGTTATGCCAAAGCAATCGGTTTTATATTTTCCTACCCCCCAATCATTCCAACCCCCCGATTAATTTCTTCATAGTAGATAAACCAGGACTAAAGATTTTATTAAACGGTCTCATGTTCTCCTCATGAAATCTAGAACTATCACCACAGCAATTCGCTGCACTGAGACCAAGACAATGTTTAAAAGCGGCCAACCTCGTTCCCAGGCAAAATCTGCCAATGCCCAATATCGATATTGCTTGGCAAGGCGAAATATTAGTATAGCCAGTCTAATATTAGCAAGGAACATATATATAAGTATATACACAGTATATTTGGTTGACAAGGGTGACGAGGATGGCAGGCATATATATATAAGTATATACATAGTATATTTTTGGGTGACCAGAGTGACTAGGGTGGCAAGCATATATATATAAGTATATACTCAGTATATTTTTGGGTGACGAGGGTGGCAGGCATATATATATATAAGTATATACATAGTATGTTTTTGGGTGACGAGGGTGACGAGGGTGGCATTAGTACGGATTTTTGTTTTATGTGTTTCTGCCTTTTTTATATAATTTTGGCCTAGGTATCAAAACAAGATGTAGACCT
Organism: Chrysaora quinquecirrha; assembly: GCA_014526335.1. NCBI lineage: Eukaryota > Metazoa > Cnidaria > Scyphozoa > Semaeostomeae > Pelagiidae > Chrysaora > Chrysaora quinquecirrha. The sequence goes on along the minus strand of JACTAT010000048.1, from coordinate 2,129,048 downwards.
CCGAAGCCGGTGTTCTAAGCAAGGGAATGAAAAAAATTCATTGCTAACTATTAGAAAAGGTATGATACCATATGTAACATCATTTTGATTTGGAAACATGTTTTTCACATGGTTTTCGGCCTATTTTGGTGTAACATGCTGACGAAACTCTGAATCACTTACTGTAATCAATCAATACTATATTGCTATACTTGGCCTAAACCTATCAATTGCTTGCCACCCTTGTCACCCAAATATACTGTGAATATAACAGTACTTATATACCTATGCTTGCCACCCTCTTCACCCTCTTCACCGAAAAATATACTATGTATATACTTATATATATATATGCTTGCCACCCTAGTCACCCTCGTCACCCAAATATACTGTGCATATACTTATATATATATATATCCTTGCCATCCTCGTCACCCTCGGCACCCAAAAATATACTATGTATATACTTATATATATATGCTTGCCATCCTCGTCACCCTCATCACCCAAAAGTATACTGTGTATATACTTATATATATATGTTTGCCACCCTCTTCACCGAAAAATATACTATGTATATACTTATATATATATGCTTGCCACCCTCGTCACCCTCGTCACCCAAACATATACTATGTATATACTTATATATATATGCTTGCCACCCTCATCACCAAAAAATATACTGAGTATATACTTATATATATATGCTTGCCACCCTAGTCACTCTCTTCACCCAAAAATATACTATGTATATGCTTATATATATATATATGTTTGCCACCCTCGTCACCCTCTTCACCCAAAATTATACTATGTATGTATATACTTATATATATATATATATGTTTGCCACCCTCTTCACCGAAAAATATACTATGTATATACTTATTTATGTATGCTTGCCACCCTAGTCACCCTCGTCACCCAAATATACTGTGCATATACTTATATATATATATCCTTGCCATCCTCGTCACCCTCGGCACCCAAAAATATACTATGTATATACTTGTATATATATGCTTGCCACCCTCGTCACCCTCGTCACCCAAATATATTGTGTATATACTAATATATATATGCTTGCCAACCTCGTCACCCAAATATACTGTGTATATACTTATATATGCTTACACCTCGTCACCCTCACACCCAAAAATATACTATGTATATACTTATATATATATGCTTGCCACCCTCGTCACCCAAAAATATACTGAGTATATACTTATATATATATGTTTGCCACCCTAGTCACTCTCTTCACCCAAAATATACTATGTATATAATTATATATATATGCTTGCCATCCTCGTCACCCTCGTCAACCAAATATACTGTGTATATACTTATATATATGCTTGCCACCCTCGTCACCCTCCTCACCCAAAAATAAACTATGTATATGCTTATATATATATATGTTTGCCACCCTCGTCACCCTCTTCACCCAAAATTATACTATGTATGTATTTACTTATATATATATATGTTTGCCACCTCGTCACCCAAAAATATACTATGTATATACTTATATATATATGTTTGCCACCCTTGTCACCCTCGTCACCCAAATATACTATGTATATACTTATATATATATATGCTTGCCACCCTCATCACCCAAATATACTGTGTATATACTTATTCAATATATATGCTTGTCACCCTCGTCACCCAAATATACTATGTATATACTTATATATATATATATATGCTTGCCACCCTCGCCACCCAAATATACTGTGTATATACTTATATATATATATATATATGCTTGCCACCCTAGTCACTCTCTTCACCCAAAAATATACTATGTATATGCTTATATATATATATGTTTGCCACCCTCGTCACCCTCTTCACCCAAAATTATACTATGTATGTATATACTTATATATATATATATATGTTTGCCACCCTCTTCACCGAAAAATATACTATGTATATACTTATTTATATATGCTTGCCACCCTAGTCACCCTCGTCACCCAAATATACTGTGCATATACTTATATATATATATCCTTGCCATCCTCGTCACCCTCGGCACCCAAAAATATACTATGTATATACTTGTATATATATGCTTGCCACCCTCGTCACCCTCGTCACCCAAATATATTGTGTATATACTAATATATATATGCTTGCCAACCTCGTCACCCAAATATACTGTGTATATACTTATATATGCTTGCCACCCTCGTCACCCTCGTCACCCAAAAATATACTATGTATATACTTATATATATATGCTTGCCACCCTCGTCACCCAAAAATATACTGAGTATATACTTATATATATATGTTTGCCACCCTAGTCACTCTCTTCACCCAAAAATATACTATGTATATAATTATATATATATGCTTGCCATCCTCGTCACCCTCGTCAACCAAATATACTGTGTATATACTTATATATATGCTTGCCACCCTCGTCACCCTCCTCACCCAAAAATAAACTATGTATATGCTTATATATATATATGTTTGCCACCCTCGTCACCCTCTTCACCCAAAATTATACTATGTATGTATTTACTTATATATATATATGTTTGCCACCCTCGTCACCCAAAAATATACTATGTATATACTTATATATATATGTTTGCCACCCTTGTCACCCTCGTCACCCAAATATACTATGTATATACTTATATATATATATGCTTGCCACCCTCATCACCCAAATATACTGTGTATATACTTATTCAATATATATGCTTGTCACCCTCGTCACCCAAATATACTATGTATATACTTATATATATATATATATGCTTGCCACCCTCGCCACCCAAATATACTGTGTATATACTTATATATATATATATATGTGCTTGCCACCCTCGTCACTCTCGTCACCCTTGTCATCCAATTATACTATGTATATACCTATATATCTACGCTTGCCATCTTTGTAATATTTGCAATATTGTGTATATGTATGTTAGATGTGTACCTGGTGTGTATGAAATTCACATATTATATGTGTTTGTCTTTGTGGGAAAAAGAGCATTTTTCACTATTGTTATGCAAATGAGAATTCCAGATCAATCAATCAGATTAGACCTTGCGACAAGCTATACTTCACTCTTCTTTTCTCTGTGTGTTTTTGCTTCTCCTGCTCCTCGTTGCCCTGTGGCTAATTTTTGTCACTCTCTCGATTCCCTGTTTTCAATTTAAAAGAAAAGTGGACAAAGAGTCGAACAGAGGAAAATCTTGGTGTGGTAAGTTAAATATCAACACACATGAATCTTTTACCCATGATTATTTAAAACAAAATAGTTGAAACTTTTGTCACCTTAAAATTTCTACTCGAGAAAGAAGATAGTGAGAAGAAATCGAAAATTTTTTTGTGGAAAATAGTGTCAAGTAAGTGACGTTAGCAGCTTAGGCCTAAAAGAGGGTGCTATTATAAATTTGAATTTACTTCTGAAAAAGACCAGAATTTGCTTAAAAAGTTTTTTTTAATATTTTGTATCAACCACAGTTTGCCAATATGTGAATAAAAACTATATATCCTAATTTAAAACTACTTTCAATAGCCCTGTCTACACTATACAAACTAACCCAGGTTCGCCCCAGGTTAAATTTAACCTAGGGCGAACCCTGTTTTGTCCACATTGGATTCGTTTCATTTGCAGTGTGGACATGAAATGAGGCGAGCCTGGGTTAAACAATATTACGCATGCCCAGAAGGCATTCATACACAATATAAAATGGCTGACTCTAATGGTCAGGTGTATGCTGTATGAGATGGGAAGCATGATTTTCAGTAGTATCAGACTTGTTTTTCTCTGTAAGGTCTTGTACATGGCAATGCAATTAATGCAAGATAAAATTAGAAAAGCAAGGTGTTCTCAAGTGAATAAAATGCTGGCTTTGTCTCGTCTGATGGCCTACTAGCGCCTAGTTTTAGGCCGATGTCAATTACAATCACTTCATTCATTTTGTTGAAAACGTCCTCTTCCTGACAAAGTGTTACTGTCCTTTTCTTATACGACGTTTTCAATTGCGTTTCGCCATCTTTTCAAAATTGTTTCTTCCTCGTTCAATTACCCAGCTGTTCCTTTATCTTCTCGTCACTGCAAATACTGATACAACTTGGCACTGCCTCACTGGTCAAGGTTGATCTGCGTTCTGTTGCTTTGTAAGATTCTGTCATAGTTTTTACGAAAATTGTGATTATAATTGCAAATTGTAATATTTTGTAAAGTAATTTTAGGACATTCAGATTCTGGAAGTTAGAATTTCTGGCGCCTCAAAGGAAATAAATATCTGCGCATGCGTTACAAGTAAACTAACCCAGGTTCGCCCCAGGTTTGTGTCCACACTTGAAGTTGCCAACACTAACCTGGGTTCGACCCACGTCGAACCCACCTCCAGAGTCGGGCTAAACTAACGCAGGTTGAACCAAGGTTAGTTGTGTCCACACTACAAAAATCTAACCTGGGTTAGCAAAAACCTGGGGCGAACCTGGGTTAGTTTGTATAGTGTGGACAGGGCTTTATGTGGACAGTGTCGACATTATCAACTTCATTTTCACTAGAAAAAGCCCTTCAAAAGTCACTTACCTGAGATTGTTTAACACAAAATAATCTTCGATTTCTTCTTGCTAACTTCTTTTTCCATTAAAATTTTATTTTGCTTTGAATAATTAAAAAAATGCTAGCAAACAGTCAAGAAAGCAGTTTGCAGTTTTTTAAGCCTACTACTGAAAAATTTTCCAGCAAATTTTGCAGACACTTATTGAAAGTTTTTGATAGTTTTTTAAGAAAAGTAAAAAAGGAATCCTTCACTCTTTATTTTAATTGAAAGTTAGTGAAATAGCAAACATTTCCCGCTAAATTCAGGTAAACAGAGGCCGCTGAGCCGTCGTATCTTGTTTCATCCCTTGGCCACTGTTTGCTGCCATTTTAAGTCAGGTGTTTCCAAACTTTTGCCCCCTTTGTGTACTCTACATAATGTATAAAGATAGATACTTAGAAAATAGGGTTGGACAGAGAAATTTTAATACTGGGTACTGTGTCAAGAAGGTGTTGATAATATCATCATGTATGACTCTTGATAGATATTTATAAATTGCATTTATAGACCAGGCAGAGAATAGGGAAATGCTCACATGAAAGCAAAAATTAATGGGACAAACATTTTTTGTCAATTCGTGGGTGCTGATTTTGAAAATCGATGTTATACAGGGATTTAAGGGGCCACCAGCCTCGTTTACAAATTTAAATATCGTTTTCGCATATATGAAGGTAAACAAGGAGGAAACCATTGTAGGTGAACATAAGTATGGTTTTAAAGTAGTTTGGGCATTTTTTCTAAGTTAATGCCTATAACCTCTGGAGAAGCAAGACAATTAGGACATTTTGTACACTGCCCTGTTTGCACAATAGACCAGTTACCGTCATGTGATTGGCCATGGGAAACATGGACTCCTGGCAATGCACCTTGTCAAACGGAAGAGAAGACTCAGTTGGGAGGAACAATAGCAGAGAGAAATATAAGAGGGGATGAGAAAGGCAAACGTGGAAGCTGTGAAAATCATGCAGCGACTTTGTTACCTAGGCATATCTACCAGGGACATGCAGGGATACCTGTACACATTCTACCACAATTATGACTGTACCGCTTGTGCCATTGTGGTACTCTGAGTCTATGTGGTCTGAAAGTCACACAGTGACATAGGTGTGTAGGTATGTCGACCAGGCACAAGCAGTGATACCTGAAGAGATTGTATTATGACTGTTAATGTACCAATTCTTGCAAAGCAGCACTCTAAGTCTACGTGGTTTTATAATCATGCAGTGACTTTTCTTGTAGGAGTGTTGACCAGGCACAGACAGTGATACCTGAAAGCATTGTACCACAACAACGTTTATAGCATTGCACCGTTAGACTTCTAGAGTATGAAGTCTACAAAACTCTTAATAATCGTAATTCAGCATTTATGAAAGACTATTTTTCACTGAAGCTTGTAGATCATAGCTTCCATAGAAAAAATATCCTTGAAATTCCAAATAACAGAACTGCAAGCTATCGCATCATGTCACTAAGTTTCAAAGGATCTGGAACACTCTTTGAGATCAAATAACATAAGTTTAAAAACAAATAAAGCCAATACAGTTTAAAAACTTGCTAAAAATGTGATTGCCTGACAATTCTGATTAGACAACCATAAGAAGGCTATTGTGTTAGGTGATCAACAGGGTTTTTTCTGCAACAATCTAGCAAAGAAAGTAACCTTGGGCTTTTGGAGTGAGATCTACTAAAAAAGGTCACAGAACATGAATCCAAGATAGGCCTTCAAAAATGTTCGCCAGAAGTACCATTTATTAATGCCTAATTAGGCCTAATGAAGTAAAATTGTTTTTATTTTATTTTGATACAGCCTACAAATTTCGAGAAGAACATGTTTGAAATTATGATGACATCATTGTGATCATTACATACCTGGAATCTTTTTTTCAGCTTGTATAATTCTACGTATTGGGGTCCAATCATCACAAAGCCGCCAATTATACAATGGATGTACGCTTAGACAGCAGAATGTCAATTATTGGCTGGGTTGTGACTTCAAAGGAAGCCTGATGACATCATAGGGCAACTGACACAATAATGATACCAAAACGATGCCCAATCATCTATAAGCCAAAAGTTGCTGTGAAGGACTACTCATGTTCAAGATTTGAACCTTCTGTATAGACCATTTCAACTAAGGGCCTCGTTTTCAAAAAAATTGAAAATTAAGTCATAGAGAAATTTAGACATCAGATTCGAATTTAGCACCTTCGTTTTAGTGTTGCGGCAAATCCTTACACTTGTAGTCCTTATGATGTTGATCCTATAGCGATTAAAAGTTTGAAAATTTATAAGGGATTTGACCGTGCAAAATGACTGAGGGTGTAAAATTTCACCCCCAGCGATTTTTCACGGTCAAATCCTTTATAGAATTTCAAACTTTTAACACCTATAAAATCAATATCTAAAGGACTAGAAGCATAAAACTATGCCTCAACGCTAAAAAGAAGGTGCTGAATTCGAATCTGAAGTCAAAACTTCTCTATCACCTAGTGTCCAATATTTTTGAAAACGAGGCCCTTAGTTGAAATGGTCTATTACTCCTGGAAATTATGAGAGGTCAATCTGTTATACAGTATAACGGAATTCCTATACATAACAGGATTCCTATACATAATAGGATTCCTATTGTTTACACAGTTAACACCCTTTCTTCGTTTTTCCAAACTTATGGTAGGCTTTCTGTGCTTATTATGCTGTCATACATATACTTATTGAATAATTAGTGGTTTTTTGACGATTGGATCCCTATTTGTAATGTTATGCAAGCTGACAAAATCCTTTACTGATGATTAGGATGGTGACATCATCAAAATTTCAAATGAGTTTTTCAGAAATGGGTGTGTCGTATTTAAATACTGTAAGAGAGAATTTTTCTCAGCATTTCAAGATCTACGTATTGCAGTAATCAGATTTAAAAAAGTGCGACTTTTTGATTTACTTAATTAGGCCTAATTAGGCATTAGTTAAGGCTTAGTTTGGTTAAAATTTTTGAAGGCCCATCTTGGATTTTTGTTCTCCAAGCTTTTGTAGTAGATTTAAAAGAAATAACCCAAGATTCCCCTCTTTGCTAGATTGTTGCAGAGAAAATCCTGTCGCTGAAGTGGACCTGTTGGAAGTTCCAGCATGCGGAGAAGGAAAGATGTCAAAAGTGGCTGAAAGTTTCCTTCAGTTTGTGGTGATAAATGGTTGCTATCTATCATGTCTGTAGAATATGGCATCAGCTTTGAGAAAAGAGTTAAAGCAAAATTTTATATATGTATAACTATTTGGAAACCGTATTCCAAATGATATATTGATTTTCTTTGGCATCCTTTGACTATCTTCTGCTTCAGGTGAAGGGCTTCTGAGTTTGTTTTGGTATCTTATAACTAAGAGGGTTCTTTTTAAGGAAAAGAAAAATGGGGATTTTTCCTAGCATAAAGGATATTTTCATAGCAATCAATATAAGATTTGTGCAAAACGATGCCTGTTTCTGTGCTTTATGAGAGCAGTAGTAAGGGATTTGTTACTTACTTTGATAGAAAATACAGTTCGGCTCGACTGCAGAATGCAGGGCCAAGTTGTGTTAGGCCGCCTACAGCCCACGCAGCAAGCTATTGTCATTTGTAACAGAAAGCATTTGTTTGTGGACAATAGATTTTGAGAAAAAGAATAGAAAATGAGATGTTAATCACCTCTCCTTCGCAAATGTTGTAGGCTCTTCATAATGTCGGACAGTGTGAACTTCATTTTGAGAGTAGGGAGAAGAACGGGGACAAGAATGGCAGCCGAACCGACTCAATGAAAAGGGAAGTATCCCCGATCAACAGAAGGACTATATTTGAAAGTTTTGCACATAAACTGTGGTCACTAATAATGATGTGCTCGCTGATTCAAACTGAAAAGCTTGAGACACTGGATTTTCGGGTCCTTTTTCAGAATCGGTGATGTTGAATTGTTTTCTGTCGACATTGCTTTGGAAAAATTGCTGTAGAGAGGTACGAATAACTCTTTATCATATTCCTTGTTAAACGTAGCACTTTTCAATTAGATTTCGCTTATAAAATAAAAATGCCGCTCCGTCCGAATTTTGTTAGTGATGGCCTATGCCATTTTGCGTGATATTGGTACCAAAAAATATCGAAATGGCCTGGGAGGCCAGAGGGTTGGTGGCTGGGTTATATTTGCAGACGGTCTGTAACCAGAACTTTGATTTCTAGCGTGCGGAAGAAATAACCCTCGCAGTGGGTGTTATCACACGTGCGGGGTCTACTGTACCGGAACATTGCCTCCGTTCTACCGTAGTTCATGGGGTCATGGCCATGGGATTTTATCAGAGGATCTTGAGTAAGTTCAAGGCTGTTGGAATTTTTCGTGAGAAAATATATGTTGGGTTTGAGAAAAATATTTCCAATTTTAGAGAGTTACCAGTTACCAGTTTTATAAGACAGTGGTTTATAAGAAAGTAGTGCTCAACATCTTAAAAGTTTAAGGAAGTTCAATACTGGATTCTTGAAACTTAAGAAAGTTCTGTTTCATACTTTCACTCCTAATGTTCTGTGTGTTACTTTCGCTCTTCTGTTCAGTCGCTCTTCTTTCTATTAAACAAGTCTAATGATGATTTTCTTTGTAAAACGTGGTATTTGTGCAATTTATACATTGCCTTAAACTGTGCATTCTTAGAAATACTGTATTCAAAATTTTTGCTAAGAAAGTCACAAGAAAGTTTTGGTACTGAAAACATGAAATATCTAAGAAAACTTCAATACTGGCTCAAAAAAAACTTTCTTATAAAAAGGTGTATCATAGAGTTGTTCTGTACATAGAATTGAAACATTTGCAATGTGGAGAAATGCCCCCCCCTGGGATAGTACTGGCAGATCGGGGGTCAAGATTGTGTCAAAAGAAATATTTTTACAAACTGTGGCTAATTATCTTGGAAATGTTATGACAGCTTTTAAAAATCTGTGCATAATGTACAAATTTTGCTTTCTAGTTTGTATAAGAACAAAGAAGAAGAGTAGTACAACATTGATTGAAAATAAGGCAGTGGAACAGTTAGCAAGCCTTTTGTGCCATTCTGTACAAAGATGCACTACAAGCCAATAGCGAAGAGAATGGTTTCAATGAAAGATTGGACTTGAAATATTATATAACTTAATGCATCAAAAGATTTTTAGGTTGAGAGAAGTTTGTCTATCTTTTTGCATTGCAGCTCAAAGCTTATACCTGGTTTGGTGCCACAGGGAAGACTGGGGGATAGAAACTTGAACTCTATTTCCATTTAGGGTCAAATTTCTTATTTGTACTGGCAGATAGAATTTGGCCAGAATTCAAACCCAAAATAGGGCCAGCATCATTGTCTACATGTTGACAAATGCCACAGCAGGACCATCCTTTTGCATTGCAGCTCAAAGCTTATACCTGGTTTGGTGCCACAGGGAAGACTGGGGGGTAGAAACTTGAACTTTATTTCCATTTAGGGTCAATTTTCTTATTTGTACTGGCAGATAGAAGTTGGCCAGAATTCAAACCCAAAATAGGGCCAGCATCACTGTCTACATGTTGACAAATGCCAGAGCAGGACCATCTTTTTGCATGGCAGCTCAAAGCTTATACCTGGTTTGGTGCCATAGGGAAGACTGGGGGATAGAAACTTGAACTCTATTTCCATTTAGGGTCAATTTTCTTATTTGTACTGGCTAGCACTCTTATAACTGAACAGTTTGATCTTAGCAAGAAATCTATCCCCACAGTATCACCCGTTTATTAAAAGGGCTAGATTGCTGACACCCTTAAAAGTGATTTTTTTCATCTTAGCAAGAGGGCAATCTCTACTGTATCACCCGTTTATTAAAAGGGCTAGAGCTTTAACACTCTTTCTATTAAATTTCCAATCTTAGCAAGAAATCAATCCCCATAGTATCACCCGTTTATTAAAAGGTATAGAGTGCTCATACTCTTATAACTGAACAGTTTGATCTTAGCAAAAAATCTATCCCCATAGTATCACACATTTATTAAAAGGGCTAGAGTGCCAACACCCTCACAAGTGAATTGTTTCTTCTTAGCAAGAAGGCAATCTCCACAGTATCAACTAAGTGGGGAACCCCCCACACCATCACCTGTTTATTAAAAGGGCTAAAGTGCTAACACCCTTATAAGTGAACTGTTTGATCTTAGCAAGCTTTGTGGCGGCCCAAGCAAGATAAGCTCTGCTTTCTTGGGCCATGTGGAGTACATTTTATTATTGTAAATTTTATTTCTACAAATAAAAATGAATTGAATTGAATTGAAGAAATCAATCTCCACTGTATCACCCGTTTATTAAAAGGGTTAGAGTGCTAACACCCTTAAAAGTGAATTGTTTCATCTGAGCAAGAATCCCCACAGTACAGCAACTTGGCTGTCGATTCTTCCAAGGTTCGTAAATGAGTACCCAGAGTATTCGTTCTAGAAAATCAGTCTGGGGGCACAAGCTGTAGGTAAACATCATCTGTATAGCTGACGTGAATCCATGACCTGCATTAACTTTAAGGTTAATACAGTAACAAATGAAGATTGCTTGCTTGACCGGCGGTTTATTTTAAGGCCTAGGGCACTAACACCCCAGAGGGAGTTTTTTTAGCTTATAGGAAGAATGCAATCCTTACAGTATCACCCATTTATTAAAGGGGCTAGAACACAAACACTCTTCAAATTGAAAATGGTTTCATCCGCTGTTCATCTTACAGTCTTAGCAAGAACGCAGACTGGCAGACACGTGACAGGGCCTAGTAGTCGTAGTACCGTAAAATAACCAAACGATAACGGTGCTCACAGTCACAGACGTTTATGTAACATTTGATTATTGATGCAATGACAATGGAATCGTGATACATGACTTCCAGTGTTGCTCTTGCATGCTGTGTGCTTTGAAGACCTGAAAACAACTTCCATCCAGATCTTCTGCGGAATGCCGAAGCCAGCCTCCTCTCATCAGTCATTCCCATAGTTTCCGTGCATGCGCTTGGAGTCATTGGCTGTAGGCTGGCAAAAATATAAACTTGCAACATGTTAGCAATGCTATGACGTTGCGCTTCTTTTTTCCATGCATGCGCTTTGAGTCGTTGGCTGTAGGCTGTTGGCTGGCAAAAATATATTCTTGCAACATGTTAGCAAGGCTGTGACGTTGCGCTTCTTTTTATCTGTGCATGCGCTTTGAGTCGTTGGCTGTAGGCTGTAGGCTGGCAAAAATATAAACTTGCAACATGTTAGCAATGCTATGACGTTGTGCTTCTTTTTTCCGTGCATGCGCTTTGAGTCGTTGGCTGTAGGCTGTTGGCTGGCAAAAATATATACTTGCAACATGTTAGCAATGCTATGACGTTGCGCTTCTTTTTTCCGTGCATGCGCTTTGAGTCGTTGGCTGTAGGCTGTTGGCTGGCAAAAATATATACTTGCAACATGTTAGCAAAACTGTGACGTTGCGCTTCTTTTTTCCGTGCATGCGCTTTGAGTCGTTGGCTGTAGGCTGTAGGCTGGCAAAAATATAAACTTGCAACATGTTAGCAAGGCTATGACGTTGCGCTTCTTTTTTCCGTGCATGCGCTTTGAGTCGTTGGCTGTAGGCTGTAGGCTGGCAAAAATATATACTTGCAACATGTTAGCAAGGCTGTGACGTTGCGCTTCTTTTTTCCGTGCATGCGCTTTGAGTCATTGGCTGTAGGCTGTAGGCTGGCAAAAATATATACTTGCAACATGTTAGCAAGGCTGTGACGTTGCGCTTCTTTTTTCCGTGCATGCACTTTGAGTCGTTGGCTGTAGGCTGTAGGCTGGCAAAAATATATACTTGCAACATGTTAGCAAGGTTATTTACAAGGAGTCCATCCAACGCGCGGCGCGGTAACGCACTTGGTTATAACATGTCGTCAATCAGTACTGTTTTTCGCTAACTTGGCGCTTTGCGTTTGTTGGCTTGAGGCTGTGCGGTTTGTGCCGTAACTACAGTCTCAGAAAAGTCGGCTCTTGGCCTTCTTGCATTTGATGTAAAAGGTTAACATAGGCTGGCCCTGTATTCTGCAGTTGCTCCATACAGTTCAGTCTAGTTTGTTAAAAATTATATTTATTTAGAGATATAAAAATTATATTTATTTCTTGACAGCTCCCCCTCCGATCCATGTATTTTCCTGATCCTACGATATACATAGATAAAGCTACAATCTACCTGCCTCTCATTTAAAAGTGGATAACAAAACATGGTACCGGTTTCAATGCTGATGCATTTGATCTAGAGTCTGCAATGCCATGTAATTGCACTAAATGGATTTAGTTTCTAACTGAAGCACCTGAAGCGTTTTACCTTCCTTTACAAGATAAAATCTATTGATATGAGTATGACCTAATAATTAAACTAGCGGTCAGATGCATAAGAGGTAACTATGTTAACCAAAGTTAAACCATCCCCTTCATTAAATTCTCTCTGCAAATTCGATAAATGGTTGGCCAGTGCTGTTTAGCAATTGGTAGTTCTAGTCCTGGAACAAATGCAAGTTTCCTTTATGTTCCACTTCTCCAGGATGTAGAGAGCAAGCTTATTATTTAGCATGGCCAGTACAGTCATACTCAAGAGTTAGGTTCCTATTGCCTGATTGCTTGTCAGTGCATTATTAAATAATTGCAGTAAAGCAATTAGAACAAACAACCAACAGATAAATAGATAATCTCGGATTTCAAACATCCAGGTTAAAGTTAGAGAGCAGTCACGTTTTTAGGAGCAAATATTAAAAATGTTTTCTGAAAGCTAAAACATGGTGGCACAAATCGGCAAATGGATGGAATTGTGGATGTATTGGAACAAAATGCAAAATTTAAAATAATTTGGAATAGCACAGTTGAAAAATAAGAAACAGAATTCTAAGAGAAAAATTGTTAAAGAAATTCATTGGTAAAATCTCTGTTGAATACAAACTGACAGGAAATGAAAGTAAGTCTATACAAACAAGTATATCATCAATTATTTCTGACTTTATTTATATCAAACAGCTTCAAAATAAATTCCAGTGCTTTTATAGTGATAAAAACTTAAAATAGACGAAAAAGAAAACAATCTTAAAAGAAGACCTGACTATGAAACTTTCGCTGATGGCTGAGTCAAATGAAAAGTACCAGGCGAGATGCCAGACTGCCCTGATGATGGCATTTGGCAGCATCAGTTCCCTGTCATGTTTACTGAATTGCAAAGGGCAGTCAAAGATATTCATATAAAATTAGACATCCTTATGCTGTCAATCAAGAAAATAACCAAAACTGAAAGCTATTTAAAACAATGCCAGACCAATTGCTTTCTTCTTGAAGAAAAATTGAAAAGACAAAAGAAAAGATAGAATTGTCTTTAAGAAGTCACAAGAAAATAGAAAATTCTTAACTCCCTGAAGTCCAATGTTTCAGAAATGATCTCTAATTTTGACTCAACTGAATCAAAGCATAATGAAATATCGAATCATTACAAAAAGAATTCAATCAGAGCATGTCAACTTTAGAATAAAAAATAACAAATAACCGAACCAATGATATTAAAAGAGCGATATCATTTCAAAGCGGTCATCTGACCCATCTCTAAAAACACAAGAGTTGAACGACAAAAACTAAATTAGTGGAATCCAGAAAAAAGGGGAGCATACCAAACGACATTGAAGGGCAAACTCATTCTCAAATGCACCACCAGACCCAACTCCACAACCATTATTATTCTTCCATGCTGTATATCACTCCTGAAACCCCTCTCCATTTACCACTAATAACCACAACCACCAACCATGGTCAACTAGGCCATGCCCAAATGATAACCAGACCAATTTTTTTCTTATTCTGCTGAAAATCTATCTAGCTGTAGAGTATTCCCTTCACCAAGCATTCGATTACAACCAAATGGTCTTTGGCAACCGCATCAGCAACTTCCACAGGCATCTGAATCCACAGCAAAACGAAAAAAGAAGTTTGGAACAAAACTTTGTATTATGGAGTGCCAAATGCAAAAATAATAATTAAATGGCATTGCTTATGGTTAAATTTATTGCTCGCAATAAATTCCTATTGCTTGTCAGATATTTCTATTGCTTGTCAGATATTTCTATTGCTTGTCATATATTTCTATTGTTTGTTATATATTTCCATTGCTTGCTCTATATTGCTATTTCTTGTTGAAAATTGACTGTTTTTAACTTGAATTTCCATTTTTATGTTTGCTTCTATTTCTATTGCAGACTTCATTCAATCTTAACCCTTTAATTCACTGAACTGCTCCAGCTTGATTCCTTAATTGTTTGAATGGCTTCAGTTTAGTTTCTTAATTGTTTGAATGGCTCCAGTTTTGCTATGCTGCAATTCTTATTCGTTATCCATAGCAACCACTTAAGGGGATTACCTTGTGGAAGTGGCTCCACAACTTTAAAACGGAACAACAGTGCTCTTTCGATTCTAAGTTTAAATAATTTCCTTAGCCTTTCGACAAGAGTCAAATAACACATTTACTGGAACTTTCGGACTGTGATCCTGCCCAAAGACGTAGGTTTGAGCAGTTTGAAGCAGGACACTTGATTTCCTTTTACAGCAAATGCGGTACCCCATGATTCTGGCTCTGTTTTCTATTCTTCTTTGCTGGTCTTCAGACAAACAATTGTGTGATGTTTTCCCTTGCAATGGCGGCATTTTCTTTTACTTTGACAATTCTTACTAAAACAGGAAATCTTATTCACCTGGTATGGAACCATCTGCTCAATATTTTCTCAATCAAGTTGTAGCATCTCGCTCTAATTTTGTAATTCTACCTCGATTTCCACCTCGAATTGCTTGAAGCCTTCTTAAACAGTCATCCTGACTTTGGGTACCAGGGTTGTCCTCATTGGGTGACAATTTTCTTCAGTCTCTTCAGCTCATAGTTATCTCCAGTTCTCACTGCCCCACATTTGGTGCCATGTTTGTGAAGTCAGATTAGAAGAAGTGAGAAGACGTGAATTATATCATATATTCAAAACATATCATAACATTTGAAGAAGCACAATATAAGTAACACATTTAAGACTGATTTTGCATTACATTCTGAAGCTCACGTTAGTATAAGGTACAAAGTACAAAGTAAAAAGTCTTCACAACACAAGATAACTATCAGGAATCTATGTTGGTAATACTTTGCTCGAGCTTTTTTGGTTGCTAATAAATATACATCTCAAATCATCATTGATATTAATAAGCTCGTCCATAAAATCAAATTAAATTTAAAAACATATCCCGAACATATCCAATCATCTCTTTACACTAAAAGCATTGATCAATAAACATGTCAAAGATGACTCAAAAAAGGTTCATGCAGCCTTCATAGATTTTCAAAAGGCTTTAATACCGTCTGGCAAAAAGGAATATTCCGAAAATTGCAAAAACAGATTTTGACCAGACCTTTTTTTATGTTGTGCAGAACATGTTCCAAAACACTGAATGCACAGTGAAACTAAAAATCAGATGCACTAATTTCTTTAGGTGTTCAAAAGGGGTCAGACAAGGATGCTAATAAAGTCTGACACTCTTTAACATTCATATCAATGACTTAATAGATTAAATAAACATTAATAAGCCAGTCCCACTAAATTTATCTGGGGAAAAAATCAGCTGTTTGTTTTATGCTGATCATCTGATAGTTCTCTCATCAACACATGGCACACTTCAAAAATTGGCTAAACAAGCTGAATGAATATTGCTGTAGATGGAAATTTGAAGTTAATAGTAACGAATCTAAATGCATGTCATTCTACAATAACAACTCAAACTATAAGCAAACATTTCATATCAACAACACACCTCTTAAGGGATGTCACTGAATTCACATATCTTGTCATTACCTTAAATGCATCTTGCAATTGTAAAGACACATTGAATATGCAAAGTTCAAAAGCAATAAGTTCACAAATAGACAAAATACTAATACATTTTTTACCCAATCAAAAAAAAAGAAACCAAAAGCTTTTTAGCAGTAAGTACTGGAACTCATACATTAATGATTACTCTAATTCATTAGACTACAAATCTCATAAGAATTGCATCTTTCTTGAACCACACCTTCAAAATAATCACAAACAGGAAATAAAGAAGAATGCTTGCGAAATGAAGACTGAGTGGCATTTAGTTAGAGATAGAAAAAGGAAGACATTGTAGGCACCCAATAGATTGAGATCAACGTTTTTCCAGTCCTGGACCAATAAAGTAGAAAATTAAGTATATTTCCTCTAACTTTGAGATTGAACGAATAAGATTTTTAAATCAGATCAATGATCTATACCCCAATTTCAATAATTTCTTAACTTTAGAACAAAAATACATGACAAAAGAAGACAAAATCTTTTTAGAAATTTTAGGAAATTGTGTTCAAAATTTAAGATAAGGGTATTGGTAATGCAAATCTTAGTTAATGTTTTGCGTATCTGTAGATCATTTGTTTCGCTAGCATTTTTCAAGTAATTTAACTTTCAATATTCTGAGTGTTTTGTTGTTTTGTGATGTTACCTTGAAGTAATGAATCTAAATGTAGTTTAGTTACCCAGATGTAATTTAGCTTTAAAATTTTGTTTTGTTGTGTTGTTTTAATTGTAGACCATATATCATAGGATATTGCATTGACTTCTAAAAAAAATTATTTGCGAGGGCAGCAGCTGTTCTTTACACTCAGGTACATGCATTGAGAACCTAACAAGAACATCTTTTGACATGAAAGAAGTTTACTTAACATTAATAAATCAGCACTGAACAAAATGCGAATTTATGTGAATTGTTATCTAGCCTGACAAGATTTGCCACACATTAAATGAAGAATATGATCTGGTCATCATGACAAGTGAGGAAAGAATAGGGAAAAATAAAATGTTAGAACAATAGACAAAGTGTTGTAAGCTTCGATATGCAAACGGATACGATGCTATCTCTTGAATACCTCTCTAAATCTAGTTTGTAGGTTTCCAAATCTTCCCAATATCTTTCCAAACTACTTGCAAAAACAAAAATGTGACAAAATATATTACCTTGCCATGTGCTATCAGGTTTTTGTTCACAATATCACAATTGCATGCGCTCTTTCTTTGTGCAACTCTCCAACAATCACTAGTAAAAAATAAAGCAAATTTATCATTTACTGTATCAGAAAACTCATGTGTCTTAAATGTTAGGAAAAGAAAGGATTAAATGAACATTTAAAGCAAATGGGAAAAAATCAAACCTTTGAGCTCTATCACAACTTTGCAGCAAATCAATTATATTGGTGCCACATACCAAATGAATTATGCAATACCAAATATATTAATGTCCTAAGTTGTGGAGTGACTCACAAGGTAGAAACGTGTGGCCTTGTAGCATCTGCTGTGTTGTTCTTAAAGTCCTGAGTTCTTTGTTACTTGATCTGATCATGTTGCTTTCCCCATCATTGACTTGCATGCCACAATGCACTATAAGGCTTGCGATTTCCCAAACTGTTTCCTCCATGCAAATGCTGCAATGGTAACTCAGTATCTGTTGGAAAGAAATTCTTCACACGTGTTGATGCAGGTACTATTATGTCAATCATGGAACTTATTCCATTGGACCATTAAAGGGTCTGAAGATATGAAAGGTGTTTCGCAGATACAGCAGACAAGTTTTGGTGGGGACAAGGAGTTGTAAGGTTGCTCTTTTCCTTATCTGATAGAAGAATATATCTTCTTTGCGATTCTTTGATGCATTCCTCAGTGGAACGTTGTGATACTGTACAACATTCCAATTATTTGCTTTGAACATTTGAAACCTAATTCTTTCCAGATTCTGTCTTTGGCTTTTTTTCAGCTCTGTTTCTGTTTTAAGTGCTTGATACATTGAAAATTATTGGTGTTGTCAGTGGCTCTTCTTTTTTTCCAGGTGTTTTGCTTCTCTTTCTTGTATTGCATTTTTCATTCCACTTTATTCCTCTTCTGGCTGGACATTGCTTTCAGAGCAATTAGGATATTCTTTGCCAGGATACTGAGTCCAGGATTTGTTCTCTTTTCCACATAGTACTCGAATTTTTCTTAAAGTATTGCCTCTGAAGCCCAACAACAAAGTTATAATGAAGGAATATACAAAATCATGTATTGACACAAATTCAGTAGAAAAACGTTTTTTCACAAAAGTGAAATAATTAGCAGCATACATTTTTTTTACCAGGATGTTTGCAAATAGTAAATATATTCGGACTTATGAAGGCTGTTTCTGACACTGTATTGGACTATCATGACTATCAAGTTGGCACATGTTTTACCATCAAAGCTCTGGATCTACCTCCAGTTGCCACACAAGCCGGGCCCACAATGGGAAAATGGGCAATATCACTTTTGCAGGTATGTCATGTGTGCTGGCAAATGGTACTTGTTGCTCTCTGCTGATGTGTCTTCTTCAAGACTTAAACTCTCCAGATTAATTTCAAAGTAATCTTTGAATTTGACACCCACAGAGAAAGATTCTAGCTAAGAAGCTAAACTAGGAAGGTCACTACTTATTACTTAGGTATAGGGTTCAAGACAAGGCCAACAGGTATGGCTGAATGTGAAACTTTAAGACTTGAGAGAGTAGGAAACTAGTCCCATGAAGAAGTGGGCCTTAGAAAACACTACAGAAGCCTCTGAATGGTGTAAATTTTAAAATTCATTATTCAAGTTGTTCAGATTCATTGTTCCAGTTGATCAGGCAAGCCTAAATTAGAGTAATAGTATCTTTAGTCAACATTTTAGGCCTAAGTTCACAGCGGTTTCCGCATGGGGGATGCTCTAAAGCAAAGGATTTAACAATTTTTGACGAAGATGTCGGAAATTTTTTGAAATTGCCTTAATTTTGGCATAATTTGAAAATCTAAAACTTTTATTTTCGTAAAGCTAGATGCTTTGGACTGGAAAAGTAAGTACTTTTCTTGTAGCATTTTGAAAGCACTTTCATTTGGCCTAAAGGCATTGGGGAGAAATAAATTTTTTAAAAATCGCCCACACCCCCAGGCCAATTTTTTCACCGATTTTGTTTGTTTCTTACCTATATTTACTTTATTTGCAAATTTGAGTGCTCTATGCCAAGTATTTCCAAAATCGGCCCACAAAAGGTTAAGAGAATGAACCTCCTGAAAACGAAATAGATGGTCCTAATGAAGAAAGAAGTGACTCAGATGCTGATTTCTCCAATAATGGCAGTAAAATCTCTTTATATGAACTGGAAGATCTGGAACAAGAAAAGAATGACAATTAGCTTGAGCAAATTCCTTATTAGCCTCTCCTAGAGGGTAGAGACAAGCTCAAATCATTCCAGACAGTATTCGTTAACAACTATAACTTTAATTCTTTTACTTAACTTTCAAATAAAGTCTAGCAAATTTGACTTTTTAAATAAGTTATCTGATAGATATTCTATGTGTCTGAATCCAACTTGCATTATAGACACAAAACTGTCTTTATAAAAGGCCTTGCATTCATTGTTTTATTTTTAAAACTTCAAAATTGTGATAAAAAGAAATAATTTTGGACATGAGTTACAGGGCTGATTAGTTTCTCCAAAAATGATTTTTTTTGCGTGAGGAAGGTCAGGCATCAGGTAGACTATCATCAGGTAGGATACTCTAGACCTCTTTTAAGGTCAACCTTTTAACAAATATTATTTACATTAAAAATTGCCTACCTTGATTTGATCCTTTTATCATTTGCAGTCCAAAACTGATGACAGGTGCAGAAAAGATCTACCTCAATGACTTTGGCTGTACATCTTTTTCCTTTTAAACTTTGGCTCTGAGGAAATGGTTCACATTTGTCTTTCAGATGTGCCTTTAACAAGTGTAACCTCATTTTGACTTGGTCAAAGAGAACCTTAGCAACATCATCCTTGCCTTGCAGTATACAATGTGCAAAAGCCAATGCGTAAACTCCACAGTCAACTGAATTTGTCTGCTGCTGAACTGGCAATACATTTATTTTGAGTTTTGGCATCCTACATTTCATGATGTGGCATATTCGAAGCATTACATGATTTGATATTCTCCCAGAGAACATGCTGTCAAGGTAATTCAGCTCACCCTCTTGACAGACATATGTACTAATGGTTAGCCAGTGATATTCTCCATTATGGAGAACCTGGACAAAAGGAACATCAGGCATTGGTTGGAACATCAATTTTTGGCCAAGAACAGTGTCTTGCAGGCCATCTAATATTTGTAGATCTCTTGCCATCATTCTTTGAAAAACGTTGATGATATTGTCAGTCAACATGCTGTTTTTCCTAAGGGCGCTGAAATCTTTATTTGTTATCTCTGACCTAATGGAATCCCCTGCAAAAGGTTGTTCAATTCTTTGCTCCTCAGTGGCATCAGTGTCTTCTTGTGTAAGATCTATGGTATTTGACATCATAGATTTCTTAAAGAAGCAGGCTTGTAATTCTGATGTTTGGTTTAAGTCATTGTCTTCTTCTTTGTCACTTGTTGTTGTTTCAGTAGAAGGTTTTATATCAAACACTAAAGTGTCTTGTCCAAGCATTTATGTTTGTTCTGTGACTACTTCTACCACTAGATTTTCAGTTTCATTTGTTTTATTTTCTAAACTCAATTGTCTGGCTTCATCCATTTTTTCTCTTTTCTCTCCAATTCTATTTGCAAATTCATATTTTCTTTTCGTCCTTTGTAAATTCTTTAAAGTAAGTTTTGATTTTTGTTGTTTGCTTTTGATTTTTTCTTCTCTCATATTGTCATTTTTCTTTAGCAGTGAAAGACCTTTCTCCTTGGGGCATGCAAGATAGAGCTTTGCCTTCAAGCTTTTCAAATCAGAAAGAGCTTCATTGATGATTATTTCATTATCTTCAACGAGAAATATCAGGCTTCTAATTTCATCATGACTTTCATGACAAAGTGCAGCTACTGTTCTGGTACACAACTGGCTCTGAGGTTTGTCTAAGAAATAGATATTATTTTGCTTCTGTGCATAACATTTTCAAGCCATTAAATTCAAATTCTAAAGTACACATTTCACATTATGTTTATTTAAAATTTGGATTCAGAGTCCAACCTTTGATTTGTTGGCAAATGTCATTACATTTAAGAACTTTACTATGAAGGTCTCTTGACTTCCCTCTCTTCAGGGTAAAATTGAAGACCGATACCAGAAAAACTATGAAGATGCTCTCGGGATGAAAAGATTTTTAATTTTGACATGAAATTTATATGTAGGGTTGTGTCAGCATACAGTAGATTGTGTCAGGAAAGTGACTCCCTCCGCAATCCGAAAACAGGAACTAGTCTGTAGACAGAAGAATTTTTTATGTGGTCTGCAAACAGCATGGTCTTGTAGTTATATTTTTTGAGTCTTGAAAGGACCACAAGAGACGATTTATTTTAAGTTTTCTGGAGAAGCATATAGCTGACCCGCAGCAGATATGAGTTACTTGACACATCATGCATCTCCAGCCATATTTATGTCATTATCAGTAAATACCTTTTACGTCAATCCCTCTCAGCTTACAAGTAACTGTATGACACTACCCTGCATGCAAAATCTGTCAAAAGAATAGTCCTTAGAATTTAAAAAACCTTACCTGTATTGATGGTTTGGTTATTGTTATCTCCTTCTATTGCAGCAAGCGTGATGTCATCTGGTGCCTCAGTAGTTGAACCGTTCAATACTGTGTAGTTGAATACTGTGCTCAGCGACTTCTGGCATTGCAATTCTGCTGTTTATGTCTTCAGTATCATTTTCTCTATGTTGTATTACAGTTTCATCCAGAGTTAGAAACGGTGAATTGATATAAAGTGCTGAAAGTGACTGCCATGACCATATCGGAAATTTCTTGAATACGGCAAAAAATGTTTACATAGATATGCAGAGCGTCGCCAACTGTAACATGTGCAGTTTAGCATTGTATTTTCATCACCACAGATCAAATGGTATTCTTCTTGTGCTTCTTGAACAGCTCTTTATGGTAAATTTTCCATGCCCTGTCATTACGACATTTGATCGTTAATATCCTGTGAAAGATCTATTTTCTCCATACAGTGCTTTATCAAATCTGCAGGTCTATTCTTTAAAAACTCTGGAATACTGGTTGCGTAAAAACAATAGGATGAACTCATTTTGATATTCGCATCACAATATCTGCGATAAAGGAACAGGTTTTTCAATACTTGAACACGAATATGATAGTAGTTGAGAAAAGGTGAAAACTTGGTTTCATATCAATGGATATTAAATAGACTGACGATAGTAACTATTGTGGAGAGAAGATAATTTTTTACTAAGATTGATCTAATAATTCGGGGCAACAGTTTGATGACAATTTGAGAGATGAACACAACCAAACCCATGCCTTAGCATAACAGCTGATGCTGTAGCTAATAGCTGCAACGGAAAATCAACGGTATACAGTATTGCTTTCCAAAAGAAGGGCCATGATTTTGTGTAAATGAAATAAAAAATGATACTGCAAGAAATGCGAATCTCCATGTCAGATCTTTTTGAAAGACATTGTTTAATTTCAGTTAAACAACAGATAGATATTTTTACAAGGAAAACTTACTTTTCATATTTATCAACCAGAAATTGATTGACAAGGATTGTCAGCATGCCTGTAAGTGATGTTCTTGAATGTCGTTGCAAATACTGGTACTTTAAAGATTCATTTTGACGCTCAGTGCCGTTGTTCGTGTTGCAGTTTACAAGCAACCTCTGTTGTCTTTAAGCTTGAACCCATCTCTGATAAAGGTGTTTAATAACACGTCAGTGGAAATAATGCAACATGATCAATTTAGGAAGCTCAATCCGCAAATAAATAGAATATCTATGTTTTCAGAAAGAGACGTTTTGCCTTCTGACACAGCTTACCTTTTTAATGTTCAGCCAATAGTTTTCAAGATATTTGACGAGTTTTTCGTAGGATGGATTCTTCCAGATAGCTGAAATTTTAAGATCTGTTTCTGCTTGTTGATATTCATCTAGAGTATGGGATCAAGCGATTCGCCTAAGCATATAAAGAACCTCTTTTCTAATTTTCACACAGCCATTTGATGTCTTTCGCAACCATCGTTCCCAGGCTTGCTCTCGATGGAAGTCACAGATGAATGTGGTACAGCCTGCAAGAATTTTATGACTTTTGAAATCAGACGAAAAATCGTTAAAAGACAGCAACTGTTGTTTTATGATTGGTCTGCCTCCAAAAGACACCAGTACATGATGGACAATTTCTCATAGAAGAGAAGAATTTTAAAAATGTAGCTATTATTATTGTCTAAAATTCACTGCACGCAGCAAAAGAAGACCTCTACACCCAAAGTACAGTCTTGACTCTTAAGTAATATGTGCGAGGAAGTTGTTACTACATTCAAAGTGGCTTAAGTTCAAAACAGAATTCTCATAAATCGAAAACAATAATTACCAGACTTTTTTTAAATGTGGAGCTTTCTGAAAATGGGTATGGCAAACAGTTTTCTGCTTTTCTCAAATTTTGCTGGCATCATGTAGATGTGGTCTAACCGAGTAATAAAGTTAAAGAAGTATTCATACCTGGGAAGACTGCCTCGGTGGCTGAAATTTCCTCAGTTGAATAATCTGTCATAAAGAATCTTGGATGAGACTCTGGATTCCAATCTTTTATGACTTGCAACGCTTCGGCAATGCTTTCCGTTGATTCTGATTCACATACAAACGTTGCAACCACTTGGTAGTCCACATTAGTCTTGATGACAAGGAAGAATAATGGCAAAGCGTAACGTGTGGTGCTGTATGTCGCATCTAAAAGAGCAAGTTCGTTACCATATATGTTCAGAAGACGGCGTTGCCAGTTTGTTTGATAAACGAAGAGTAGACTGTCACGATTGTTTTCAGTAACCTTGATGTCTAAAGAATCATCAGAATCGTACCCATCAGAGTCACTTTCATCAGTTGATTGATTGATGTTATCTGTCGTTGCCTTTGGGCGAAAAAAGATGCAAACTGATTCATCATCGCTCTTCTATTGCTCCACTTTAGCACTGAGACATTCTTGGTCTATCATAGAATAACGGAGTTTCTTCTTAACCTGAACCATGTGGTTTCTGATAATCTTTGGGCGCGGAAAATATCTTATATTATTTTTATCAGGTTGAGTGCCTTTTCCAAACATTTCGTTGGTAACAAATATCCTTAAATGTCGTCGCATTTCATTGACGTTGGACACACCTTCTTTCACGAGCTCATCGATTTTACTTGCCAACAAAGGATCTATTTCTTGGGATATTCCTGCAGGCTAGAATATTAGAAACGAAGTTAAAACTATGTACACACTTTTTATAAGGAACCACTTTATAAGGAACCTACATGTAGAAGGCCCGAAAATTTAAAGAACTTATACTACTAAAGAGAAAATCATTAAGGAACTTTTGAATGTTGAATACTTTTATCACTGCATATAATCAAGAATTAGAAAGCCAGTTCAATTCATTTGCAGTCGAAAATCACATAAATTGTACGTTAAGCATGTATCCAATGCTTCTTTGAGTAGTCTCGAGCTTTGCTCACATGCAAATGTCTCTCTTTTATTGTTAAGGCCACTGTATGTGCAGTTAAAATTAAGGAACTATTAAGGAACTTTTGGAACTACAATTGCATCAAAAGAGGCCTGAAAATAAGGAACTTTAAGAACTAGGCCTTGAGGTAGGTTCCTTATAAAAAAAGCGTGTAGCCAAAAATTTAACAGGCTCACTCTCTTAAAAACGTGAGGTGCATCGTTTGTTAAAGAATGATGGTCGCTTTTTTTAAAAACAGGTGCATGTCGCTTTTTTAAAAGCAGGTGTTGATTGAGCTACCAATTTTTCTGGTACGAGTATGTTACCATATGTATATTGACACATACCCAAGATTCATCACATATCTGGGCAAACATTAATTTACTTATAAAATGTGTGCAAACACTCTTAAAGTTGGGGAAATTAATCATGTGCTCCTTGCGCTAAATCGCATACAGTACACGCTTTTTTTTATAAGCAACCACTTTATAAGTAACCTACATGTAGAAGGCCCGAAAATTTAAAGAGAACATCAGTAAGGAACTTTTCATTGTTGAATATTTTTATCACTGCAAACAATCAAGAATTAGAAAGCCCGTTCCATTCATTTGAAGTCGAAAATCACATTAATTGTACTTTGCGCTTGTATCAAATGTTTCTTTGAGTAGTTTCGAGCTTTGCTTACATGCAAATGTCTCTGTACAGTAGTCATTAAACTGTATGTGCAGTTAAAATTAAGGAACTATTAAGGAACTTTTGGAACTACAATCGTCTCAAAAGAGGTCAAAAAATAAGGCTAGGCCTCGAGCTAGGTTCTTCATAAAAAAGCGTGTAGTTTCTTATTTCTTTATGTGGTGTGTAAAACTAACTTAAGCAAAGCGTGCTACTTACTGTGCCCATTATATGGTTTTGGTGGCTCTCTTTTTCTGGTATCGTT
This sequence comes from Chrysaora quinquecirrha, assembly GCA_014526335.1. NCBI lineage: Eukaryota > Metazoa > Cnidaria > Scyphozoa > Semaeostomeae > Pelagiidae > Chrysaora > Chrysaora quinquecirrha. Next base: position 2,103,024 of record JACTAT010000048.1, on the reverse strand, counting down.
ACTATGAATTTCGTAACTTTGGTAATTTCAGCGTTTTTTTTTTTAAAGCAGCTTTTATTTTTCTTGAAGATTCTTTGCGCCTCCATTGTGTGTTCTCAGTTATCTGTGAAATATGTGCAGTTATATAATTGTCCGCAACACGAACATCTGAGGCTCGTCAAAATATGTGAACCGTATATAATATAAGAAAGCTAAGCAAGGCACCCTCACCTTGAAGTCAGGGAATTGAACGGTCTCTTTCAAGAGGATTTGAGACGCACATCCGAATTTCTTGGTATTTTGTAGCATTGTATATTTTCTTTTAAAAACATGATCATGACCCTTTGGGAAAAAATGTAATAGTATTTGAAAAAATGTAATAGTACAGCAGGTTAGCTAGAAAAAGGGGGAGATTGTGCACTTCATAGTAGAAACTTGAAACTTGGCACATATTATCATTTTGTGATTGCGGACATTTTTCTATATAGTGCCAAGCGGTATTTCCGGTTTGGGCTATTTAAGGACTGGAATAGGAATAAATTGCGAACCAATACTTTTTGCCGAATATTGTGGATTGTTTAGGGGCAGTGTTCTGAAATGAGCTCATGTGCAAGGCCAGTTACATAAAATGTCGGTTGGACAGGCTTTACCCCTAAAAATTTTAAGAAACATACAGTGACGTCATAGCTATGACGTCACTTTTACTAAAATACTGATTCAAAACAGAACCTCAACTCAATTATTCCTTTCTGAACCAATCTATTGTGATATTTTTCTTAACAAATACTTTTTGAAATCTTGCATTAGAATTTTTATTGGAATAACAGTTATCTGTCTGAATGGAATGATATTTAAGGAACATGATTTGTTAACTCGAAACTAGAGCTGCTCGTTGGTCATTTGATATGGAAGGGATTCAAGGGAAGCTTTACTTAAATCTTATTTGCAATGGATTAAATGTTTTGCAAGATACGATTGGTTTGACAGCTGAATTGTAATCATTTGAAGTGGTTTACTTTAGAACGAATAACACGTGTTCATGTTACCAACTGTTTTAGTTCGTTCCTTGCAGTAGTCATGGTGAGAAGTTTTTCAAAAATGTTGGATTCTTTTGATTTCCTGGTAAGTTACTAATCATATTTTTAGCTATTTGTCTTCACAAAATAAAAGCTTATGATTTTTTTGTGAATCTATGTTGAAGTTGCTAAAGTTTGCATTGATTTTTCATTTATTATAGTTATAAGTCGGGAGCTATATTAGGCCATTTTCTTTTACAGAAAGGAGCCTGATGGAGCACAGTGAATCACTGGCAGGCGAATCGGCTTTTCAAAGAATACTGCTGCAGGCCCAAACAGAACAACCAGATGTAGAGAATAACTGGTCTTTGTGCATTTTTTGCCAGAATGAAAAGAGCATTGATAAATTGACCTGCCCCGCTGAATCAAAGCGACTAGATTCGGGTAAAGGCTATATAACCCTGGAAAATGACTTGAATAATTTCACAGAAATCGACGCTTTGCCGAAAGGTATATCTTTACAAAGGCTAAATAATGGAAGTGGCATTGCAAGAACATTGTCAGTTAATCTTGCCAGATGGCATAAAAATTGCAGAGATAAATTGAACAACACCAAGCTTCTTAGATTGCAGAAGCGGAAGAGCGACGAGTTAAAACAAAAAGCCAATTTAGACTCATTTGAGCCATCCAAACGCACAAGATCACATTACACGGGACTAATTGATCTGGAAAAAGAAAGAGAATGCCCAAAATGCTTCTTTTGTGAAAAATCTGGAAAGGAAGAGTTAACTCAAGCTATGACTTTCGGATTAGATTCAAATATTAGATCAGCAGCTATCAAACTTGAAGACAAAAAGTTACTTGCAAAATTAAGTGGAGGCGATGTTGTTGCTCTTGAAATGAAGTACCATTTGAAATGTCTAGCGAGTCTTTATCGCAGAGCAGAAGAAGTCGAAAAGGGGAAAGCAGAATTACCTGAGCAAGTAAATAATAGCAATGATAGCCTCGCATTTGCAGAGCTCGTTTGCTTCGTAGAAGAAGAATTGTCTAATCCAGATGCACTAGTTTTAAAACTCGCCAACATTGTAAAGTTATATTGCGCGCGATTACAGCAACTTGGAATACATATCAAAGTACACTCCACAAGATTGAAAGAGAGGCTGGAAGCACACATTCCTGGACTGAAAGACTACGCTAAAGGAAGAGACATTTTCCTTGTTAGAGATAAGGACCTTGGTAAACTCCTTGGGGACGTGTTTGAAAAGAGAAACAATTCTTCTGCTATTTGCTTGGCGCAAGCTGCCAAGATAGTCCGCAATGACATTTTCTGTGATCAATCTACTTTGGACATGTCTTTCAAACCAGGCTGTCAAGAAAACTGTATACCAGCTTCTCTTAAACTTTGATTTGCATGCTTATAGAAGGTCCAAATATCGTACTCCAAACAGCTTCTCCGATTCGTCAAGAGGTGCAAACGGTCGCACAAATAATCAAATTTAATTGTGTCAAACACAGAAGATCGTCAAGGCCACCAGTTTCAAGTGAGATACGTCATCAAAAGCAGCAAGAAACACCACTTCCACTTTACGTAGGTTTGATGATATATGGCCAGACGAGAAAAAGAAGCCTGATTGATAACCTTTTCCACCTTGGAATCTGTGCCTCGTATGACAGGGTTTTGCGTCTCTCAACTGATCTTTCAAATTCCGTATGTGACCGCTTCCATAGTGAAAACGTGGTTGTTCCATCAAACTTCAATTCAGGCGTGTTTACTACTGCAGCAGTGGATAATATAGATCACAACCCTTCCTCTACGACTGCCAAAGATTCATTTCACGGAACAGGGATTTCACTATTCCAACATCCGGACTTCGAAGGTCAAGGAATTCCTTTAGAGCAAACACCAGTCAGAGAATCCCCTTCAAAAGTAGTCAAACCGTTGCCTGAAATTTATTCATATGTGCCACCGTCATCAGCAACTCAGCCAAATTTAAAGGTACCGTCAGTTCCAGGCGATGTTCTGCTTTTGGACAAATGTAAGCGATACAGAATTAAAAAATCAATACCGTTGGTTGGAAAGGGTACACGATGTCATAAGCAAAAATGATGAAGATGAAGAGAACATATCATGGTCTGCTTTCAATGCCAGTGATAAACCACTAGACAAGAATGCTGCGAAATGTCAAACATCGTTACTACCCCTCTTTGAAGATGCTGCTCATTCTGTGGCGAAGATCCGCCATTCGATGTCTCTTGTTCAAAGCTCTGTTGAATATTTGAATCCTAAGCAGACACCTGTTGTAGCTTGCAATCAGCCCCTTTTTGCAATAGCAAAGAACATTCAATGGACATGGCCAAATCAATTTGGCGAAGATAAGTTCATTGTTTTTCATGGGTGGCTTGCACATTGAAATGGCTTCATGGAATGCAATCGGAACCTGGCTGGAAGACAGCGGTTGGACAGATATTGTCACTCAGGCAGATGTTGCATCAGCAGGAAAAGCAGAATCTTTTCTTCTTTCAAGCCACGTTACACGTACAAGGTACCCTCATGAAGTAACTGCCGCATCTCTTTATGTCCTGCAATGCCAAGCCTATCAAGCATACCAAAATGAATGTCGAGGTGAGGATATCGTAGTTAAAAGTTTCGATGATTGGTGTCTCCATAAAGCAGCTCGACATCCACAATTCCAATACTGGCATCTGGTGATGAAGCTTGAGTGAACTGTCCTTGTGTTTGTGGAATCGATAAGGACATCGAATTTCATCATGTATGTGGATGCTCTCGTTCGTCTTATCCCTCTGTTCTTTGCTCTAGACCGACCAAATTATTCGCGATGGCTTTCTGTACACATCAGAGATATGCAACCACTATCATCAATGCATCCAGCTATTTTGTAGCAATTCCAAGCAGGGAAATTTACGTTTAGAAAATCATGTCGCTCGTTCTCTGCTCTTCCTCTGGATCAAACGCATGAACAAAACAACAAGATAATTAAAGGAGACGGCGGAGCAATTGGCCTAACAGAAAATCCACAAGCTCTTCGCAGATGGATGGTAGGAGGGCCAGAAATCGCAAACCTGGTCCAAAGATTCGAGACTACTGTATTCAAAGATCCAGTCATCCATTACAAACATCACGAACAAGCCCCAGGAAAACAAAAACGATTTCGAAATCATGTCCAACAAGTCGTCGATAAGTTCAACGAAATGGGAAATCCATTTATGGATGATGGATCAGAGCTTGTTTCTCTGGTTAGCAAGTTGATTGCAGATGAGTCTGTGGTCAAAAGTACCTACGAGTTCGAAAATATTGGTCTTGAAAAGTATCGTGAATTTCTGCAGAAACGTTTGGTGGAGTGTAGCATGACAATTACAGACCCAATTCCGCAAAATGAGCTGGCAAAGTTCCGAGGTCGAAAAAAGAGACACTGCCCGAAAAACTCAGCTTTGAAACTAAAGTCTGCAAAATTGGATTGTCAGCTATTTTCAAAACTTTATATTGGATGCCAAAACAGAGATGGGAGTCTGGATGAATTTTTCGCGCACGAGAATCAAGCTTGCCTGCCTTCAATTTCAGATTGCGGTAAACTCCGCCAAAGTGCAAAAGCAAGTCTTCTGTCATGTTTGGAGAGCCTGTGTGAAACACCCATGACAGAGCCTGAAGCTACAGTTGTCATTCTTGATGGTGCAGCTGTTGTTCACTTAAATTTGCCTGGGACATCAAAAACGTTCAGAGATTATGGTGAGAATGTAATTGGAAAATATGTCAAGAGATGGCTCATGAAGGTTACCAGAGTGGATTTGGTATGGGATAGCTACATCGAAAACAGTCTGAAATCGTCTACCCGTGAAAAACGTGGCTCAGGTTCGAGAAGTCGCTTTCTTCCTTCTGCGCAGATACCAAAGAAATGGAGTGAATTTCTTTGTGTTGATAAAAACAAAGCTGAGCTTTTCAACCTGTTGTCAAACATCACTGTGCAGATTGACGCTAATGGGAAGGAGATATTAGCGACGAATGGTGAAAACGTTTTGTGCTCATCTGCAAGCCAGACTTTGGATCAATGGTCACCATGTACCCACGAAGAGGCTGATACCAGAATAATTATTCACTGTTTTGACGCAGCAAGTAAAGGTCACCAGAAAATAATCATTCGAACGGTAGACACTGATGTTGTAATTATTGCCATATCATTCTTTCATATGTTCAGTGTAGAAGAATTGTGGATTGCATTTGGGACTGGGAGCAAACTGCGCTACTTACCAGCACATAAATACGCAGTATATCTTGGAGAAGAAAAAGCCAGATCATTGCTGTTCTTACATGCATTTTCAGGATGTGACAAGGTATCTTTCTTCTCGAAACGTGGAAAAAAGACTGTGTGGGATGTGTTGATGTCATTTGATATCTGCCATTCAGTTTTTACCGCTCTTCTCGAGGATCCATTTAAGCTGACCGATGAATGCTTTGCTGTGCTGGAAAGATTTGTTGTCCTTCTCTACGACCGCACGAGTGACAAAAGCAGGGCATGTTAGAATAAGGATTTCATAGATGAATTCCGTTGTATGCCAGACTTGCATAACACTCCTTTTTTCCAGGCAAACAAAGTTGGAAATAGTAGACAAAGGTTTATATGCAACAAAGTCTTTTGGCAGTCGATTTGTGTGTTTAATAGGATCTTCCAGGGTCTTGATGATTGAAAAATGTGGGCAGTAAAATTTAGAGTTATGGTAGGAAGGAAGCAAGCAAGCAAGCAAGCATATCTATTTGTTAACGCATGTTTTAAGTATGGTAGCGTAAAGCTGATGTGGACCTGCGTTAACAAATAAAGGACGTGGACAGAATTGTTCTATTCCTATTCTTTAGGCATTCGAATCGGTCCTAACTTTGCTTTTTGTAAGTAATATTTGTTTTTTCAAAGTTTGAAAATGATGTAGAGGCCCACCATATAAAGTATTAGAAAGGAGGAAATTTTCTAGTTCCAAAATAATTTCATGGTAGAGTAGCAGGTAACCGTAGCAGGGAGCTGTAATTGCTTTTAATGTATGTTTAGGTTAATGATGCAAGAAGACAGTTGTTCACAAAAAAGGGACGGAGTGTAGATCATATCCCACCTACGAAAGCAGCTTTGGAGCAGCACATAAAGCGCACGATTTTTCAAGCTTGTCATGTGTGGGGGAAGAGTCACATCAAGCAACCAGTTCTCCCTGATCCTGAATGCTGGGGTTGGACTTTAGTCGACAATAGTTATCAGCCTGTTTGGACCACTATGCCAGAGGCTTCAAAAGTGTGCTCAGAGCTGATTTGCTGTGGGTGTAAGAAAGGATGTACAGGGAGGTGCAAATGTCGCAATGCTGAACTGCAATGTACTGCCTTGTGTGCATGTGAAGGTGAATGTCATATGTAAGGCCATATATAGCAATGGTATGTTTTCAAAACTTGGTAGCTGTTATATAATCACTAACATGATATTTGTTTTGTTTTCAAAATTTTAGTAGTCGCATAGTTTAAAAGTTTAATTTTTCGTGAGACATGACATTAGGATTGAGTATCCCCTCAATAGATCTGCTCTGACTCTTTTAACCAAGTCAAGCATAGTCCGTATTCCACTCATATTCCATTCGCAAAAACAAAACAAAGCCGCAGGTTTCAAAAATTGTTAAAATTAGTTAAAAAGAGGTATTTGTATGAAAATTTGATATTTATGTAGAAAATTCACTTATCTGTTGAAATCAAATCATAATTTAATGAAAATCTGCTTCTTTCTGTGTTTTCTTCTTAGATTTGTGGAGCGACCCGCAAATGGCCTAGCCAACACATGTGTTCGTAAACATAGTATATTTGGGCTTATGGGTGCTCGATGGAGATTGTTTTCAATGTTTTGCGGTAGACAAAAGATGATTTCACATCCTCTGAAGGTTTCATGGCCTTCAATCTCTGCTTGAGCAAGTTATGAGTGTTCAAAGTCAGAGCATCACGTGCACTGTTTGTGACAATGAGTAATATGCACTTCGCGTGGGCGAATTGGTACTCACCTATTTGTGTAATTTTTATGTGCTTTTTTATTCATTCAGCTACTCGGGGATGCCTCTCAAGTATTTTTTCATTGATTCTCGATTATTACACTCAAGAGGTGTGCATCAGCAAACGGATGAGTCACCGAAAAATGACTTATTTTTGCTGTCAACGAACTCAAGCCAAAAGAAATAAAAATGCTGAAAATTGCATATTTCGAAAAATCTAAAAGAAAATTAAGTAGTATCTTTGATAATGCCTATTGAAAGCTGGCTGTTGCTTTGCTCCTTGTTTGAAGAAATCATGGCTACCAGAAAAGTTAGTTGTTAAGAGGACAGGTTGAAAAATTACTTTTCATTCTTTCCCTAAAGACAAACAGTTGAAGAAAAAATGGGAGAAACAAGTAGCTGAAGGAGTAAAGAATTTTCATTTGATTGGGGGGCTGTATGTTTGTTCAATTCATTTCCAATTGGCAAGTACAACTACCAAACAAAATTTCTAACTCCAGCCGATATGCAAACACAAAGATCAGCAAGGAAAAGGCCTTTGCCAGGAACCAAACTGCGATGTTAATTAAGCTAATGAAGTGCCACCACAGAGTTTAGAACAGTTTTTGGCTACCCTAAGCTCCGGATTTCAATGCGACTAAATTGTTACTGACTCAAAAGTACGATTTTTCTCTGGCTTTGAGAACGCAGAACTTTTTAAAGCAATATTCGATCATCTGTCTCCATTGGCCCAAAATATGCAGTACTTGCAAGGGAACAAACAAACGAGGGGTGAAGAGAGACAAATTGCCACTTGAGATTTTGAAGAAGCGCTTGCAAAGGCAGGACTAGACAGGAAGAAACCTAAACCATCTAGAAAGTTGTCTATTGAGCAGGAGTTTCTTCTTGTTATGATGAGATTCAGGACTGACATGTTGGTGCAAGATTGGGCATATTGTTTTGAAATGTATGCTGGCCTTGTATCTGCAGTTTTTTTCACATGGGTGAAATTTTTCACATTGATGTCTCTTGAGCTCAAAGCTTTGATTATTTGGGCAGACAGGGACGCTGTAAGAAGGAATCGTCCTGACAGTTAAATGAAATATTATCCAAAGTGCAAGGTGGTAATCGACTGTACAGGGGTTGTTATAGAGACACCCACAAGCCTGAACTTTGCAGCAGTTTGTTGGAGTCAATACAAGCACCACTATACAGTGAAATTCATGGTTGGTGTAACCCCAAACAGTGTAGTCAGTTTTATCTCTGATTGCCACTGTGGAAGGACCAGTGACGTATTTATTGTGGAAGACTGTGGAATCGCAAAGAAGCTTTTGCCTAATGATCAAGTTATGGCAGACAGGGGCTTCAAGGTAAGAGATCTTCTTGCCTATTATCAGTGCAGTTTATGCATCCCTCCTTCCAAACATGCTGACTTTCAAATGAGCAAGGAGGATGTTGCACAGGCATCTAGAATACCAAATGTTAGGATTTGTGTAGAAAAGGCTTTTCGAGGAGTAAAAGAATACAGAATATTGAAATCACAACTCCCAGTTCTTTTTTGGCCGCCTATTGACGAAATTGTTACTGCATGTGCAGCAATGACAAATTTAAGAGTACCTTTGCTCGAGTTGTGAACGATTTATCTCTGAACATCTAATTAACATCTACAGAATATCTAATGAAAGTACGTACCATGACAACAGAAAATATACTTAATGGTTGTATTAAATTACTATATTTTTGCAAACTCTTCTATAGAAAATAGGAACTTGGCATAGCTCTCTTCATTGAAGCATTTATTAAAAACAAATATTAAAGATTTTCAATATTATTAAGTTTTTAAATATTCAAGTTCTGTTATGCATATTTGACAGATCCATTCCTCTTCAGGAGTTATCTTCAACTGTGCACAGGGCCAATGAATATTATCCTCCCTTTTCTCTATGTCACTTGGCTCCAAACAAAATTTATTGCACGATAGGCAATATGCTATTTCTCTTTGTTTCAGCAGCACTCTAACAACATGCAACAATGAAGACCACTGCATTTCTCTCTAGCTCTGACCAAAGTTCCGCATCAATTGGGTTCTTTTCAATAAATGAAGATCCAACTGGAGTCCATACTACACAATAGCCATGCTTTGCCCCAAGGAGAGCCGTTTGACATATGACCTGACTGTAATATTTATCAGTCCGAAGAAGACTAGGCTTCTCCTTTCTCAAGGTAGTCAAGTTCAGCATATGCATCAAATCATTTTTATCTCTTATATTGTATGCAAACTTGTACTCTACATGACTCTTGGCACCATCTTCGCAGCACTTGCAATGGAAAGTGTTGGCAGGGGATACTTTTATAAGCGGAAAAGAAAGGCTTGCAAGTAGACCTGACTCCAGTAGTTTTCCCTTTCTATGCTTTTCAAGGCAGCCCTTGCATCTTTTTCATGTTCTCTTCCGTAATTCACTGCAGAAAGCGACCCAGTGTCAAAGCTTTGAAAATTCTTGGAAGCAATGGGATGACTTTTACTTTTCTACCCGTAGAGGTTGTAATGGTGTTAACCTTTGTGGAAACATCTTTAACTTTTGTTCCTGTAATGCACCCAATTCTTTGCTCCCTCCACTGCCTGGAACCTGCTTGTGCTCTAGTCAATTTCTTGAGATCAAGCAATTGGGGATTTGTGAATGAGAGCGATTCGACAAAAGCACTGCTCAACTCCTGTTTGGTTGCGTTTGGATTTTGTTCAAAAATCTCATCTGCTAAAATAAAAAGTGGTGGAGGACAGGAATGTTCTTTCAGCAAGGCCAAGTTTTGAAACACGCCAGCATTACATTTAACATCTCTAACGGTATTAAAGAGTTTTTCCCTTCTTTCTGTCTGCATTCTCTGGCTCTGTATTCTGACATGATGAGGGTCAAATTCTTGTTTAAAGGTACTATAGGTGATGCATTTCTTTGTTTGGTTGGTGACTTCATGCTTCCTCATTTGCACAACTCGAATTTTGGTGCACTCAACGTCTACCTCTGTGCATTTGTTCCAAGAGCAGGCAATTTCTGTGAAAGATGGGACCACCAAACCTTTGCTGTTAGCGTATTCCACTCTGTATAAAAGCACAATGACGTGATTGCAGCACTCTGAATAACCAGCTGTACATGTGCAATTTGCGCTTAAAACATTGCCACTTTTTCCACTAGAACCCGGACGTTTTTCGGCTCATTGTTTATTTTTGGTGATGGCAAGACACTTTCTTTTAAAAGGACTTTCTCTGTTGATACGAAGAATGATACTACTTTATGAACGAATCCACTCATGAAATAAGAACTTGTTTTTCTTGACTTGTACTATCCTATGTACTCAGTTTCAAATGCTGTCTTAGTGATGATAAAAGCAAAAATTTTGCCCAAATCGACTTGATGCCTTAACTGTACTTCTTCACTCTAATTTTTTCTTCAATTTTTTCTTCAATTTTTTGGGGGTCAGGAATTTCATTTTTATTTAATAAACTCAAGTATGTTTTCTTCAGTTCATTTTCTAATTCATTCAAATCACTTCTTATCAGTAACTTTTTCTCATAAGCAACAATTGCTCTCCCAGCGAAGTCGATTTTCGTACCCTCTTGAGACAAAGTCCTCATGGCGAGGTAATACTTTAACTTAGCTACCCTCCATTCGAGAAAGTCAGCACATGTAAGAGATTCCATTTTTTACGAAATTCTGTGTAGAATTGACAAACTTGTTTTCAAATTTCAGAGAAAGTCTGATATTTTGGCTATGATAGTAGAATTTGAAAGACTCAATTTCATTTCTACAGATAAGTAAATTTGCTACATAAATATCAAATTTTCATACAAATACCTCTTTTTAACTATTTTTAACGATTTTTGAAACCTGCGGCTTTTTTTTGTTTTTGCTGCGGGCCGCCATTATGGCAAAATTTTCACCTAATTCATAATGGCGCTAGTAACCTTGAAATCGTTTATTGCTGGTCCGCATTTTATTGCTATTCCAGTACATAAAATAGCCCAAACCGGAAATAGCACTTGGCACTATTTCCAAAAATTTTCGCCATCACAAGATAATAATGTGTGCCAAGTTTCAAATTTCTACTACGAAGTGCACAATTCCTCAACCAATCCGCCGTACTAAACAGTATTTCAAGCTGTAAACAACTTCAAAATGTAGGATTGGCTGACAAGAAGGAAATCGATCAAGAATATACAGGATGGGCCAAAATGCAAAACAAAATCTCACTTTTTGTGCATTTTTCTGGATTTTTCGTTTTTGTTTTGCATTAAATTGTCGATCTTTTCCATGCTGACATTCCAGCTTTTTGTCACCAACGATGAAGAAAGGGATACCGTCGAATTCAATGTTTTCAGCCTGCCACAGAACCTTGTGCTACTTATTTGAGATATCTGAATAATGATGATGTTAAAGCAGAGTTTAGAGAAAAAAACAACGACAATGTTAAAAAGTAGGTATACTATTTTTATTATTTTATCTACACTCTTTTTTTTATAAGAATACTATAAACTTTGTCCAGCCTCAATATTCTTAAAAATGTTCGTTTTGAGCCTGGATATATTCTTATAGTATTCTTATTTTTCAAATCTGATATGCGGTTTTAGGGGAACATAGTTAAAAGAAAACTCATCTCATATGGTCGAGCGAAAGAAATATTTAACTATTATAAAAAAAAGAATGTTCTTAACAATCATGAAGTTTCGTTCTAACATTACAAAACAGGCATCTGCTGAAAAATGAGACAGAAATATGTGAGCTGAGGCTGAGCATATTCTTAGAATATTCTTGAAAATAGGATGATTCTGAGCCTGAATATTCTTATAAACATTATTCTTATAAAAAAAGAGTGTATTGCAAGTGTCATCGACGCATTTATATACCAAACCAACCTGTGTTTCCTAAATTTTTAGTTGACCAATACATGGAATAACGAAGAGTGAACTCCAAATCATGCCTGTTCACTATAGATAAGGCCTCTTGCAACGTGTTCAGCACATGAATTGTTTTAGAAGGATGAGAATTGCTGTTTTCTAAAAATAAATGTTGGTATTAAAAATCACGCCAAAACCTTGTACCTGAAGCCCCCTTGAAGCTTGATAGCAGGTTCAGTTTTCTGGGCTCTTTAAGTGTATTTTATTCCCACTTGTGATAATACATCATTATTACAAATCATTATTATCATTTTATTATTATGTTATTATCATTAGGTTTTTAGTTCTTTGTTACACTAGGATTAGGTAAGGTAGGTTTTTGTCACAGTTTTATTACCTTTCGGGGATTTGCAGCATTTGAATTAAAGATTTCAGCTTTTAGATTGAACCTTGCGTAACTCAAATAAAAATTTTGTATAATCACCTTTGGTTGTCATGCTTGAATCATCTTTTTTTCCTTCCTTAAGATGCAAGTCTGAAGTATTGCCTATTACAGAAGGGTAAGGATAAATTTTCTTGCCAATTTTTCCCACCAACGGATACTCAAGCAATTACTGCAACGAAATCATTGAATTGAATTCAATGACGAAAAAAGATGAAAAAAAAAATAAAAAAGTGAATAAGGATTAGGGTCAATGGCAAGGAATTCAGAAATGTGTTCGATATATGTACTGCAACCGACCACAATTATCGGTCGTAAACGAACGACAATTTCTCGGTAAGGAACGATAAATCTCTCCGAAAAAGGACCTCATCTTGACCCTTGATATCAATCATTTACCAGACTGGCTAGGCCCGAGGGTCAACAAAGGTCATGCTTTAATCTCGTTTTCGTTTTGATTGAACAACACGACAACAGTTTTTGATCAGGCCTAAAGTGATCAATAATTTCAAAGAGGCAACTGAACTGAACGTGAAGTGCATCAGGGATTAAAAAACAAGGCATTCTAGCAGGAAATTCATTATGGAGCATCACTTTTATGCAGAAATAATTCTTCGTGGATATCATGCTTATATAAACATACCATTGACACTTGGGCAAGAGCTGCTCTGTGACATAGAGCCACAAAATGAACATGATCCATTTGCTATCATGATCCAGACAGAAAATGAGGAGTTAGTTGATGATCATGAAAAGGTCTCTTTAGATAAGAAACTTTCTGAGGCTTCAATTTAAAAAGTGGTTTCTTATTTGTGGGTACCCGCTGTAGTTAGTTAGCTACTTTGGAAGATACTAAGTAAGTTAGTCAGTTAATAGTTGGTTTGTTCGATAACTACTTAGTTAGTTATTAAGCTAGTTAGCAATAGCGTAGCTTGTACGTTTCTTAGTTAAGTCTGAAAATATGATTTGCATTCCAAGTAATTCTGGCAGGCATTATAGTTAGTTAGTTAATAAATTAACTAACGTTAGTTAATTAATAAATTAACTAATGTTAGTTAGTTAATAAATTAACTAATGTTAGTTAGTTAATGAATTAACTAACCAACTAACTAATTAACTAACTAATCAACTAACTAGCCAGCTAACTAACAAACTAACTAACCAACTAACTAACTATGTAGCGAAGAAACTAACTAGCTAGCTAACTAACTAACACAACTAATTAACTACCTTACTAACTTAAAAGCTAACAAACTAATTACCTAACAAGCTAGCTAACTGACTAACTAACTAACGAACTAACTAACAAACTAACTAACTAACTTGCGAGCTATGTTAACTAACTAACAATCTGGCAAACAAACTCTTTAACTAACTAACTAGCTAACTAACTAACTAACTTTCTAACTAACTAATTTACAAACTAACTAACTAACTAATTATCTAACAACTACCTAGCTAGTTACCTAACTAACTAGCTAACTAACAAAGTAACTTATTAACAAACTCACTATCTTCTCAACTAGCTAACAAACTAAATGACTAACTAACTTACAATATTTGAAAATGGCTAACTAAGAAACTGTCTAACTATCAGGCTATGCTACTTAAGTAACTAACAAACTAAATAACTAACTAAATCACTAACCAACTAAAATAACTAACTAACTAACTAATTAACTAACTAACTAACAACTATCTAGCTAGTTACCTAACTAGCTAACTATTAAAGTAACTTACTAACAACCTTACCACTATCTTCTAAAGTAGATAACAAACTATTGCTGACTACCTGACTTACAATATTCTAAAACAGCTAACTAACAACCAAAATAACTAACTAACTACACAACTAACTACCTAACTAACTAACTTGTTAACTAAATAACTAACTAATTATCTAACAACTATCTAGCTAGTTACCTAACTAACTAGCTAACTAACAAACTAACTTACTAACTTATTCAAAGTCTTCTAAAGTAACTAACTAACAAACTGACTAACTTACAAGCTATGCTACTTAAGTAACTAACTAACTGAATAACTAACTGAATGACTAACTAACTAACTAATTAACCAACTAACTAACTAACTAACTAACAACTACCTAGCTACAATCCTCGTCAAAAATGTTGGGACACTTGGCTTTTTTTCAAAATTTTCTCTTTCACCAATCTTACCCCCTCCCCCCCGTATCAATAGTGGGGAAATAGCTGCTCATCAGTTACTCCAACATTGAGTCGGGGGTGGGGGTCAATTACTCTATTAGAACGGGATTTTGAAGGGAAAAATGGCTAATTTAGAGGTTTACTCGGTGAGATCAAGATTTTCACGTTGCGGATGGCGAAGTGTCCCCAATGTTTTTGGCAAGGATTGTAGTTACCTAACTGTTTAGCTAACTAACAAAGTATCTTACTAACAAACTTACTATCTTCTAAAGTAGCCTAATGAACGGTTAAAAATGCTATATTCCTTCCGTCAAAGGAACTGACTAAGTGGTGATGCTAAATTTAACTTAATCAAACCTAATCACATTTTAGAAATCAGTTAATCATACTCTGAGGATAACCTAAGTTTGAAAGGGCTCACTGTCTTGTTAGTTATGTTTTTTTATTACTCGCTGCTCTTCAAAGTTTTCCTGCCTCCAATTCTCATACAAATTTAAAGAAGAAATATAGATATCTTTTAGACCAATAAGTCGCATATCTTCATTTCATTCATTTTTTGAATTTTCCAATGTACACATTGATTCATTTCTTGTATTTGTATTCCATATTCTTAATGTTATGCAAGTAAAAACAATCAAAGTTTTTTATGTTGAAAAATTTAAGGGTACAATTTGTTGGTAACGT
>JACTAT010000048.1:1872045-2081899 GCA_014526335.1 Chrysaora quinquecirrha | reverse complement strand
GGGCTTGCCAATATGGATATTCAAGAAATCTGAAATTTTAAGAAATTTTCAGTACTGGGTAGATTTTCCTATTTCTTATAAAAATATACATGTGTACAGCGGAGTTGAGACTGTCTGTGAATTTATTTGCTTGTTTAATATGGTTTTTTAAGTAATTTTAAGTATGCACAAAAAGATGCTTACCCCAAAAGAATAACAGAGCGCAACTTGAAAATAATTTTTTTGCTTCCGTATCTAAACATCTATATTGATTCTATACAGTCTAACAATTATTCTGGAGTATTGAATAATAGTCCCCCGCTTGTTAATTTTTGAAAATTTTTACAACCCCCTGCTCTTATATCAACCCTCCAACATAATTTGCTATATCAATAAATTTAAATTTGATTGAAATAGGTTTCTCTTTGCTATCATTCTATTTAACTTAGTATATAATGGATATTGTTAATCCATACCTTGCAAAATAGCTTTCATTTGATATCGTGGGGATTTGGAGTTTCTGTTATGCCAAAGCAATTGGTTTTATATTTTCCTACCCCCCAATCATTCCAACCCGCCGATTAATCCTTACTTCATAGTAGATAAACGAGAACTAAAGATTTTATTAAACGGTCTCATGTTCTCCTCATGAAATCTAGACCTATCACCACAGCAATTCGCTACACTGAGACCAAGACAATGTTTAAAAGCGGCCAATCTCGTTCCCAGGCAAAATCTGCCAATGCCCAATATTGATATTGTATATATATATGTGCTTGCCACCCTCGTCACCCTCGTCACCCTTGTCACCCAATTATACTATGTATGTACTTATATATCTACGCTTGCCATCTTTGTAATATTTGCAATATTGTGTATATGTATGTTAGATGTGTACCTGGTGTGTATGAAATTCACTTGTTATATGTGTTTGTCTTTGTGGGAAAAAGAGCATATTTCACTATTTTTATGCAAATGAGAATTCCAGATCAACCAATCAGATTAGACCTTGGGACAAGCTCTACTTCACTCTTAGGCCTAAAAGAGGGTGCTATTATAAATTTGAATTTACTTCTGAAAAAGACCAGAATTTGCTTAAAAAGTTTTTTTAAAAATTTTTTATCAACCACAGTTTGCCAATATGTGAATAAAAACTATATATCCTAATTTAAAACTACTTTAATTGCTGTACTCAGAGCAAAACAATGTAACAAAAATGCTACTTTACTTCCTTAGAAATAAAGCACCCTCAGACATATAGCTCATTCATCATTTATGTAAATATCAGGCATGAGGTTATGTTCTCACATCATAGGGAGCTATTTTGGGCTTTTGGTGCATCAGCACAAATTTGCTTAACCTAATCGTAATTCCATTGATTATTAGGTTTGTAGCAAAACCAAACCCCTAAATCCTATTATTGGGAAATCGGGACAGGGAATGAACAGGACAATCCATCTTTTCCCAGTAAAGACTGATGCACCTTTCATACCTAGATCAGTAAACCTAAGAGATGATGCACAAGGTATGAGAAGCAAGCAAAAACTATATTGCTAAATAGGACCAGATTTTAAGCCTACCTCAAAAAAGGGGCGGGAGGGATGAGGGGAACAATGTAACAAAATGCTACTTTACTTCCTTAGAAATAAAGCACCCTCAGACATATAGCTCATTCATCATTTATGTAAATATCAGGCATGAGGCTATGTTCTCACATCATAGGGAGCTATTTTGGGCTTTTGGTGCATCAGCCCAAATTCGCTTAACCTAATCCTAATTCCAATGATTATTAGGTTTGTAGCGAAACCAAACCCCTAAATCCTATTATTGGGAAATCGGGACAGGGAATGAACAGGAAAATCCATCTTTTCCCGCCATAGAACTCGAAGAGGTCCCCCATTCCCCGACCGAGCCCCCGATGAAATCAGGAGAACATAGCCTCGACCATGAAAGCTTACCCAATTTTCTTACCAACAAATCAAAGCGTGAAGAACGTCAAAACAAACCCATTTTGATGTCGATTTCTTCCTCAAGGATACTGTTGACCGGCGTTCTGTCCAGGATACTACCTACCCAAGCTGGGTAAATGCATTTTCATTTCTCTAAGCAGGAGAAACTACCCAAGCTGGGTAAATGCATTTTCATTTCTCCAAGCTGGAGAAACTTGCTAAATCACTGCCTACCCAAGCTGGGTAAATGCATTTCCATCTCACCAAGCTGGAGAGACTTGCTAAATCACTGCGTACCCAAGCTGGGTAAATGCATTTCCATCTCACCAAGCTGGAGAGACTTGCTAAATCACTGTCCATCTCACCAAGCTGGAGAGACTTGCCAAATCACTGCGTACCCAAGCTGGGTAAATGCATTTCCATCTCACCAAGCTGGAGAGACTTGCCAAATCACTGCGTACCCAAAATAGGTAAATGCATTTCATCTCACCAAGCTGGAGAGACTTGCTAAATCACTGTCCATCTCACCAAGCTGGAGAGACTTGCCAAATCACTGCGTACCCAAGCTGGGTAAATGCATTTCCATCTCACCAAGCTGGAGAGACTTGCCGAGTCACTGCGTTCCCAAGCTGGGTAAACGCATTCTCATTTCTCCAAGCTGGAGAGAAGAACAAAAATTAGCGGTAGAATTCTTACCTGATTGTTGAGCTTTGGTTTGAGCACAATTGAACCAAATCTTGCAAATTTTTTTAATAGCATTTAATGACCTTACCAGCCGACTAACTCTCAAATTAACAGCCTCAGATGAAGAAGCATCTTTCGTACTTGTCATACTATTCTAATCCTCACTCATAATGTCAGAGAGCTTGGAGAAAAAAACTTACAACCACCTTCGGATTTGAGGAAACTCAAATGATGCCCAAACCCGGCATCGAGACATGATAAACTGCACATTCAAAGACATACCACAAATCCCCAGTTGGCATTAGAGAATAAAGAATATATACAAACCACAGTTGAATTCCAGCATCTCCTACAAAAACACTAAATTCATCAATTATGCGATCCTTAAACAATCCCATAAGAATTCGCTTGAATCCCATCGAATTCTTACGAGAAAAGCAACACACGCTCCTCGTGCAATTAACTGTGATAAAATTGCATTTTATCAGCATTTCAATGATCAACTTCATTTTCACTAGAAAAAGCCCTTCAAAGTCACTTACCTGAGATTGTTTACCACAAAATAATCTTCGATTTCTTCTTGCTAACTTCTTTTTCCATTAAAAATTTAGTTTGCTTTGAATAATTAAAAAAATGCTAGCAAACAGTCAAGAAAGCAGTTTGCGATTTTTTAAGCCTACTACTGAAAAATTTTCCAGCAAATTCTGCAGACACTTATTGGAAGTTTTTGATAGTTTTTTAAGAAAAGTAAAAAACGAATCCTTCACTCTTTATTTTAATTGAGAGTTAGTGAAATAGCAAACATTTCCCGCTAAATTCAGGTAAACTGAGCCGTCGTATCTTGTTTCATCCCTTGGCCACTTTTTGCTGCCATTTTAAGTAAGGTGTTTCCATACTTTTGCCCCCTTGGTGTACTCTACATACTGTATAAAGATAGATACTTGGAAAATAGGGTTGGACAGAGAAATATTAATACTGGGTACTGTGTCAAGAAGGTGTTGATAATATCATCATGTATGACTCTTGATAGATATTTATAAATTGCATTTATAGACCAGGCGGAGAATAGGGAAATGCTCACATGAAAGCAAAAATGAATGGGACAAACATTTTTTGTCAATTCGTGGGTGCTGATTTTGAAAATCGATGTTATACAGGGATTTAAGGGGCCACCAGCCTCGTTTACAAATTTAAATATCGTTTTTGCATATATGAAGGAAAACAAGGAGGAAACCATTGTAGGTGAAGATAAGTATGGTTTTAAAGTAGTTTGGGCATTGTTTCTAGGTTAATGCCTATAACCTCTGGAGAAGCAAGAAAATTAGGACATTTTGTGCACTGCCCTGTTTGCACAATAGACCAGTTACCGTCATGTGATTGGCCATGGGAAACATGGACTCCTGGCAATGCACCTTGTCAAACGGAAGAGAAGGCTCAGTTGGGAGAAACAATAGCAGAGAGAAATATAAAGGGGGATGAGAAAGGCAAACGTGGAAGCTGTGAAAATCATGCAGCGACTTTGTTACCTAGGCATATCTACCAGGGACATGCAGAGATACCTGTACACATTCTACCACAATTATGACTGTACGCTTGTGCCATTGTGGTACTCTGAGTCTATGTGGTCTGAAAGTCACACAGTGACATAGGTGTGTAGGTATGTCGACCAGGCACAAGCAGTGATACCTGAAGAGATTGTACTATGACTGTCAATGTACCAATTCTTGCAAAGCAGCACTCTAAGTCTACGTGGTTTTATTATCATGCAGTGACTTTTCTTGTAGGAGTGTTGACCAGGCACAGACAGTGATACCTGAAAGCATTGTACCACAACAACGTTTATAGCATTGCACCATTAGACTTCTAGAGTATGAAGTCTACAAAACTCTTAATAATAGTAATTCAGCATTTATGAAAGACTATTTTTCACTGAAGCTTGTAGATCATAGCTTCCATAGAAAAAATATCCTTGAAATTCCAAATAACAGAACTGCAAGCTATCGCATCATGTCGCTAAGTTTCAAAGGATCTGGAACACTCTTCGAGATCAAATAACATAAGTTTAAAAACAAATAAAGCCAATACAGTTTAAAAACTTGCTAAAAATGTGATTGCCTGACAATTCTGATTAGACAACCATAAGAAGGCTATTGTGTTAGGTGATCAACAGGGTTTTTTCTGCAACAATCTAGCAAAGAAAGTAACCTTGGGCTTTTGGAGTGAGATCTACTAAAAAAGGTCACAGAACATGAATCCAAGATAGGCCTTCAAAAATGTTCACCGGAAGTACCATTTATTAATGCCTAATTAGGCCTAATGAAGTAAAATTGTTTTTATTTTATTTTGATACAGCCTACAAATTTCGAGAAGAACATGTTTGAAATTATGATGACATCATTGTGATCATTACATACCTGGAATCTTTTTTTTAGCTTGTATAATTCTACGTATTGGGGTCCAATCATCACAAAGCCGCCAATTATACAATGGATGTACGCTTAGACAGCAGAATGTCAATTATTGGCTGGGTTGTGACTTCAAAGAAAGCCTGATGACATCATAGGGCAACTGACACAATAATGATACCAAAACGATGCCCAATCATCTATAAGCCAAAAGTTGCTGTGAAGGACTACTCATGTTCAAGATTTGAACCTTCTGTATTACTCCTGGAAATTATGAGAGGTCAATCTGTTATACAGTATAACGGAATTCCTATACATAACAGGATTCCTATACATAATAGGATTCCTATTGTTTACACAGTTAACACCCTTTCTTCATTTTTCCAAACTTATGGTAGGCTTTCTGTGCTTATTATGCTGTCATATATATACTTATTGAATAATTAGTGGTTTTTTGACGATTGGATCCCTATTTGTAATGTTACGCAAGCTGACAAAATCCTTTACTGATGATTAGGATGGTGACATCATCAAAATTTCAAATGAGTTTTTCAGAAATGGGTGTGTCGTATTTAAATACTGTAAGAGAGAATTTTTCTCAGCATTTCAAGATCTACGTATTGCAGTAATCAGATTTTAAAAAGTGCGACTTTTTGATTTACTTAATTAGGCCTAATTAGGCATTAGTTAAGGCTTAGTTTGGTTAAAATTTTTGAAGACCCATCTTGGATTTTTGTTCTCCAAGCTTTTGTAGTAGATTTAAAAGAAATAACCCAAGATTCCCCTCTTTGCTAGATTGTTGCAGAGAAAACCCTGTCTCTGAAGTGGACCTGTTGGAAGTTCCAGCATGCGGAGAAGGAAAGCTGTCAAAAGTGGCTGAAAGTTTCCTTCAGGTTGCTATCTATCATGTCTGTAGAATATGGCATCAGCTTTGAGAAAAGAGTTAAAGCAAAATTTTATATATGTATAACTATTTGGAAACCGTATTCCAAATGATATATTGATTTTCTTTGGCATCCTTGACTATCTTCTGCTTCAGGTGAAGGGCTTCTGAGTTTGTTTTGGTATCTTATAACTAAGAGGTTTCTTTTTTAAGGAAAAGAAAAATGGGATTTTTCCTAGCATAAAGGATATTTTCATAGCAATCAATATAAGATTTGTGCAAAACGATGCCTGCTTCTGTGCTTTATGAGAGCAGTAGTAAGGGATTTGTTGCTTACTTTGATAAAAAATACAGTTCAGTCTAGTTTGTTAAAAATTATATTTATTTAGAGATATAAAAATTATATTTATTTCTTGACAGCTCCCCCTCCAATCCATGTATTTTCCTGATCCTACGATATACATAGATAAAGCTACAATCTACCTGCCTCTCATTTAAAGGTGGATAACAAAACATGGTACCGGTTCCAATGCTGATGCATTTGATCTAGAGTCTGCAATGCCATGTAATTGCACTAAATGGATTTAGCTTCTAACTGAAGCACCTGAAGCGTTTTATCTTCCTTTACAAGATAAAATCTATTGATATGAGTATGACCTAATAATTAAACTAGCAGTCAGATGCATAAGAGGTAACTATGTTAACCAAAGTTAAACCATCCCCTTCATTAAATTCTCTCTGCAAATTCGATAAATGGTCGGCCAGTGCTGTTTAGCAACTGGTAGTTCTAGTCCTGGAACAAAAGCAAGTTTCCTTTATGTTCCACTTCTCCATGATGTAGAGAGCAAGCTTATTATTTAGCATGGCCAGTACAGTCATACTCAAGAGTTAGGTTCCTATTGCCTGATTGCTTGTCACTGCATTATTAAATAATTGCAGTAAAGCAATAAGGACAAACAACCAACAGATAAATAGATATTCTCGGATTTCAAACATCCATGTTAAAGTTAGAGAGCAGTCACGTTTTTAGGAGCAAATATTAAAAATGTTTTCTGAAAGCTAAAACATGGTGGCACAAATCGGCAAATGGATGGAATTGTGGATGTATTGGAACAAAATGCAAAATTTAAAATAATTTGGAATAGCACAGTTGAAAAATAAGAAACAGAATTCTAAGAGAAAAATTGTTAAAGAAATTCATTGGTAAAATCTCTGTTGAATACAAACTGACAGGAAATGAAAGTAAGTCCATACAAACAAGTATATCATCAATTATTCCTGACTTTATTTATATCAAACAGCTTCAAAATAAATTCCAGTGCTTTTATAGTGATAAAAACTTTAAAATAGACGAAAAAGAAAACAATCTTAAAAGAAGACCTGACTATGAAACTTTCGCTGATGGCTGAGTCAAATGAAAAGTACCAGGCGAGATGCCAGACTGCCCTGATGATGGCATTTGGCAGCATCAGTTCCCTGTCATGTTTACTGAATTGCAAGGGGCAGTCAAAGATATTCATATAAAATTAGACATCCTTATGCTGTCAATCAAGAAAATAACCAAAACTGAAAGCTATTTAAAACAATGCCAGACCAATTGCTTTCTTCTTGAAGAAAAATTGAAAAGACAAAAGAATAGATAGAATTGTCTTTAAGAAGTCACAAGAAAATAGAAAATTCTTAACTCCCTGAAGTCCAATGTTTCAGAAATGATCTCTAATTTTGACTCAACTGAATCAAAGCATAATGAAATATCGAATCATTACAAAAAGAATTCAATCAGAGCATATCAACTTTAGAATCAAAAATAACAAATAACCGAACCAATGATATTAAAAGAGCGATGTCATTTCAAAGCGGTCATCTGACCCATCTCAAAAAACACAAGAGTTGAATGACAAAAACTGAATTAATGGAATCCAGAAAAAAGGGGAGCATACCAAACAACCAAATTGTCTTTGGCAACCACATCAGCAACTTCCACAGGCATCTGAATCCACAGCAAAATGAAAAAAGAAGTTTGGAACAAGACTTCGTATTATGGAGTGCCAAATGCAAAAATAATAATTAAATAGCATTGCTTATGGTTAAATTTATTGCTCGCATTAAATTCCAATTGCTTGTCAGATATTTCTATTGCTTGTCATATATATCTATTGCTTGTTATATATTTCCATTGATATAACCTGACAAAATTTGCCATACATTAAATGAAGAATATGATCTGATCATCATGACAAGTGAGGAAAGAATAGGGAAAAATAAAATGTTAGGACAATAGATAAAGTGTTTTAAGCTTTGTTATGCAAATGGATCCGATGCTATCTCTTAAATACCTCTCTAAATCTAGTTTGTAGGTTTACAAATCTTCCCAATATCTTTCCAATCTACTTACAAAAACAAAAATGTGACAAAATATATTACCTTGCCATGTGCTAGCAGGTTTTTGTTCACAGTATCACAATTGCATGCTCTCTTTCTTTGTGCAACTCTCCAACAATTACTAGTAAAAAAATAAAGCAAATTTATCATTTACTGTATCAGAAAACTCACGTGTCTTAAATGTTAGGAAAAGAAAGGATTAAATGAACATTAAAAGCAAATGAGAAAAAATCAAACCTTTGAGCTCTATCACAACTTTGCAGCAAATCAATTATATTGGTGCAACATACCAAATGAATTATGCAATACCAAATATATTAATGTCCTAAATTGTGGAGTGACTCACAAGGTAGAAGCGTGTGTTCTTAAAGTCCTGAGTTCTTTGTTACTTGATCTGATTATGTTTCTTTCCCCATCATTGACTTGCATGCCACAATGCACTATAAAGCTTGCGATTTCCCAAACTGTTTCCTCCATGCAAATGATGCAATGTAGACTCAGTATCTGTTGGAAAGAAATTCTTCACACGTGTTGATGCAGGTACTATTATATCAATCATGGAACTTATTCCATTGGACCATTAAAGGGTCTGAAGATATGTAAGGTGTTTCGCAGATACAGCAGACAAGTTTTGGTGTCAGGTTGCTCTTTTCCTTATCTGATAGAAGAATATATCTTCTTTGCGATTCTTTGATACATTCCTCAGTGGAAGGTTGCTTTGGTGATACTGTACAACGTCCCAATTATTTGCTTTGAACATTTGAAACCTAATTTTTCCAGATTCTGTCTTTGGCTTTTTTTCAGCTCTGTTCCTGTTTTAAGTGCTTATACATTGAAAATTATTGGTGTTGTCAGTGGCTCTTTTTTTTCCAGGTGTTTTGCTTCTCTTTCATGCATTGCATTTTTCATTCAACTTTATTCCCCTTCTGGCTGGACATTGCTTTCAGAGCAATTAGGATATTCTTCGCCAGGATACCTTGGTGTGGTTTTCTCTACCGCTTAAAACTGTTTTTTTCTTTTTCATTTCTTCTTGTTCTCTTTTCCACATGGTACTCGAATTTTTCTTAAAGTATTGCCTCTGAAGCCCAACAACAAAGTTATAATGAAGGAATATACAAAATCATATATTGACACAAATTCAGTAGAAAAACGTTGTTTCACAAAAGTGAAATAATTAGCAGCATACAATTTTTTTTACCAGGATGTTTGCAAATAGTAAATATATTCGGACTTATCAAGGCTTTTCCTGACACTGTATTGGACTATCATGACTATCAAGTTGGCACATGTTTTACCATCAAAGCTCTGGATCTACCTCCAGTTGCCACTCAAGCCGGGCCCACAATGGAAAAATGGGCAATATCACTTTTGCAGGTATGTCATGTGTGCTGGAAAATTGTACTTGTTGCTCTCTGCTGATGTGTCTTCTTCAAGACTTAAACTCTCCAGATTAATTTCAAAGTAATCCTTGAATTTGTCACCCACAGAGAAAGATTCTAGCTAAGAAGCTAAACTAGGAAGGTCACTACTTATTACTTAGGTATAGGGTTCAGGACAAGGCCAACAGGTATGGCTGAATGTGAAACTTTAAGACTTGACAGAATAGGAAACTAGTCCCATGAAGAAGTGGGCCTTAGAAAACACTACAGAAGCTTCTGAATTGTGTAAATTTTAAGATTCATTATTCATGTTGTTCAGATTCATTGTTCCAGTTGATCAGGCAAGCCTTAATTAGAGTCAATTTTTTTGGAAACTCTGCTTTGTGGAAAAATTAGCAGGAAATACAGAAGTAAGTCTGGGTGCTGCATATGTGGAATTAAGCCAAAACTTCACAGTGACAGGCGTTAGAGTTAACTGCTCCGCCTATACAGCAATGTAAGAAACGAGGCAAAAGTTGTATATATAATTAATTTTTCAACAGCCACCATCGTACAAAGACTACTTTTTTTAAAAAGTTTCATTTATCACTAGGCCTATACGTTTTTAATCATTAAGCCTTTTTCAAATATCATCAATTTCCTTCCCATCAATTTACCATTGTAAAGCCTACTTTATTCACTTTCTTTGAATTATGCCATTATGAGCCTTCCTAATGCTGCCGTTGTGAGCATCCAAAGAATATTTGTATATCTTTTTGGATATCTTTTTATAGCTAATTTTTAAGTGCTAGGGACTAGAAGGATTTCTCTTTATGCTTTCCTACCACACACTTCACTGTAGCTACAATTCAACTAGCTACTGTACAGCACAATTATTCTTCATTAATCTTCATTCCTCACTTATACACAAATGTGCGTTAAAAAACGGGATAATTTATGGAGACCAGATTGATTTATGTTATCATACTTATTAAAAATTCTTTTTAATTCTTTAAACAGGAACTGACATAAAAGATGAATTAATTAAAGTCAAAAATGCGATGATGCAGTACTTCAGAACTGCAAACCCCATCTTTGACCCGGATCTATTGGAAAAATTTTGTGTTTAGAATGGTGCAACGACCATCTGCCGCAATCAGTTTGATGCTGTATATAACGTGAGACGTGAATCTGCTAGTCGCATTGATTTGAGCAAACGTATTGCTGTTGCAGCATTGTACAACTTATGCTATGGCCTGTGCCAAAGATGCAACTTCCTTCAAAAGTCAAATACATTGTTTATGATAACCAATAATGCAAACAAACAATCTTTAAATACAGAAAGATTCTTAGGTAACTCGTGCTCATCAAGAACTGGACACCATTTATTGTGTAATGCAGCAGAAAATAGTCAATCGATATCTGAGGGTGCAATTATCCAGGCACTTAGAGGTGAACATTTAGTCATTGCTACTATGGACGATTACACCAGCGTCCATGCCCACAAAAGACCGACAACCGAGAAAGCATCATGAGCAGTGAACATGTGCACAATTGTATTTAGTGTTTTTAGTAACATATCCGCTGTTAGATGGAGGGATGCCTCGGAAATTGATGACCCTAACGTAATAGGTAATTCTGTGCATGAAATTCTTTTCTGTCAAGACAACATGCAACGTATTTGCAGAACTTATACCAATACTATGCCAAGTTGGTTGCGCTCATCATTCTTTGATGCTGCTATGGTTAGAAATAGATTGGAAGCTCACGAATATTGTCAGTCTAAAGAAGCACAATCACTGAGGTCTTTCGAGAATGTCTATTTACTAGAATTTCAAGAGCTTCAGCTAAAAAACAGACAAGGCTTCGAAACAGCTATATGTTGGATTTTGGGCAGCAAGCTCAAGGAATATCTTTTAAATTTTGCATCTTTCTTCCTGGTGATCACCCTGCACAATTCTATTCAAGACGAATTGTATACGAACAGTCTTTCACGAATGACAATGCAGCCAAAGATATCAACATTGATGAGGCATCGTATCGTGAACCACCCAAGAAGAGCTTGCCTCCTTCACCAGTTCAAGGTCTCAGTCTTCCAGCTGTCCGATATGCAGGTCCCATTTGTCTGCTGAATTTACGAAGCTGACCAAAGCAATAAAATTGGAAGTTTACGGTGGGGATCAAACTGACGATAATAATTGCCAGGGTGAACTAAATAAGAAATCCGCAATTCAGAGGCCAGAAGAAATCGACAACGAAAAGTTAAACAAAGAGAAGGCAAAATTAGAGAATGAAATTGGCTTGTTGTCACCTCCAACACCAGGTTTCACAAGATTGCCTGCCAAAATCGCATCTGCAGAGATTCTGAGGCACTGCAGAACATACAAGCACGAAACTGCAAGGGCATAAAAGACCAAAGAATTTGCCAGTGACATGTCATATGTGTCCAGACGGTCTTTGTTCTAAAAATGGCAAGAAGATACCTTGTGTCTGCCCAAAACACCTTCCCTCTACCCTCCAAATGGGGTCTAAAGACGAAGAAGAAGTTGTAAATTATACAATCTTGAGCCATTTACCAATCACGGAATATAAAATCGAGATTGCTCAATGTGAAAGCCCTTCCTCTTCAAACGCGAGTGTTATCATATCAGCACTTATCTGCAAAAAGATGCTACAAAGAGAAGTTAACATCGACGAGCATCAGGCTCTGGTTAAATTCTTCAATGATATGGTAACGGATGGTCGGGACCTTTACCAAATTTCAGCAAATATTCTTAAACCTTCAAAAGAGGCTTCTGAAGACATACCATTGATTATGCAGCTAGTTAACGTTGTAAATAATTCTGTACTGGCTCATGAAATGTCCCTCCTTAATTTCATGTCGTCTGGTTTCGTTTCTGGAACAGCAGCATACCTTCTTAAGTAGGTTGCAAGTCGGTGGCCAGACTCCAGTGACGTCATCATCAGTGATGTCATCAGGTCGTGCTAAAGTGCGACGGTTTTTATGGATCTAGTATATTGATTTCTCATACCACGTCATAAGCGACGTCATCAGTGACGTCATCAGTGGCATCATCATCAGTGACCTCATCAGGTCGCACTATAGTGTGACGGTTTTTATTGATCTAGTGCGATGGTTTCTCCACCCTCGTTTTCATGAGTCCAAGGAAAGGTCCTAAAATGACGTAGAAATCCTACAATCTGATTGGTTAGAACTTTCTAGAACTTTTCGAAGACTTTCGGGGAAAGTCCCCAGAAAACGGGAAAGCCCCTAAGAATCCTGCAATCTGATTGGCTAGAACTTTCTAGAAGTTTCCAGAATGTTCAAGAATGTTCTAGAAGATTCTAGAAACAAAAAATCCTACAATCTGATTGGTTAATTATGATGGTGTAATAATAATTCACGTTGAATAGTCGTCACGAAGACTATTTATTATGCGACTCTGAGTTTCATGATTATATCAATCATCAGGCATAATAACAAAATTGGCAATAGTGGCGTATCTATATTTTATAATAAATTTATTTTGATGTCTGCATTTGCTCATCTGATATATATGCTCACAAGCTCTGATCTGCTATTCAAGAAATGTTGCTATATATATATATATATATATATATATATATATATATATATATACAAATATATATATATATAAATATATATATATATATATATATATATATATATATATATATATATATATATATATAAATTGAAGCGTAAAGTGAAATCAGCTCAGTTAGAAATTAATCATGAAGAGAAGTAGTCAAGAAGCAGGTTTTCGATCAACTTCATCGAAGAAGAGAATTTGATTTTCTTGCGATGTTTGTCAGAAACACTTCAGCAAAAGAATCAAAATGAGATGCCACATGATGTCTATACATTCAACTCCATCAATTATATTAACTGCTCAAATTATACGTGGTGGAAAGTATTTGCAACTACCTACGTATATTAAAAACAGGCAAGCTGTTATCAATGTACAGAACAGAGACGATAAATGCTTCATCTGGGCAATTTTATCCGCTCTACATCCACCAGCAAAACATCCAGAGAGGGTTACAAAGTATCAGCCATATTTGGATGAACTTAACTGCGAAGTCTTGACATATCCAGTAAAAGCAACCGATAAAAAGATGATTGATACATTTGAAATAAACAACAACATTTCAATCAACATCTATATGGATGAAGATGGTGAAATTGAACCAATAAGAACAATTAAAGTTCATCGTGAAAAACATTTGCATTTGCTATTGATAACCAATGAGGATGGTGAGAGTCACTACTGTTGGATAAAGAACTTGAGTCGTCTTTTTGCAGGTCAGGATGGTCATAAAAATAAACAAAAACGTTTTTACTGTCCTCTATGTCTAACAACATGTATAACTCAAGAAAATTTGGAAAAGCATAAAAAGTTATGTAAATAAAAGACACGTTTTTAATTTCCCCGAAATATTCTAGTACGTTTAAATACCAACATTAGAATATCTATAAATTGTTTTAAAGTGGTAAAAATTGTTGTAAGCTCTACAGAAATTGTTAAAATTCAATTACTCAAGATTTACAAGAGTTTCAGTACCAAAGACTCCTCCCTAGCCCTTGATTCGCAGCGCAGACTTTGGTGGCAACACGTCACGTAAAGAGGATTCCCAGAGATTCCGCTACCTGAGATAATAAATTACTAAAGATTAACAACAGTTTAATTACTAAAGACTCCTCTTCAGCGTCAGATTCGCAGCTCAGACCTCAGGGGCCACACTGCACGTGAAGAGGATTCCCAGAGATTCCCTTTATGCCAGGGGAAAATCCCTTTCACACGAAGAAATTTAATCTTTTCACACAAAGGAATTTAATTAGTTCAAACTGAGAGTAAAAGCGGTAAGTACTTCTTTAATTAATTAATTGTTTCAAAAGCAAATGTTTAATTTTTTCATAAATTAATTTGAATTTCCCGCTTAAATTTAAATTTCCCACTCTCGGCTAGCCTGCGCCAGACTCAGACACTTTCAAGAGTGTAGAGTCTGCGAATTAAAGTCGAAAAGCTTGTTCCCGCCTCGTTTCCAAAATAACGACTATTGTTTTCAAAACCTTTTCTTTTGTTATCCTATTGTTTTTTAACCAATAAGATCACCTTGCAGTTTTTCGCCAGGCAGCTATGAATATGATTGGTTCGTGAAAACAATCCAAAGCGGATTTTGCTGCGTGCTGAATGCTGCGTTGCTATCTTTATCCAACATGGCAAAGGCAAATGCATTGAAGGAACTCACTTGGAGCGAAGATCGGTTTAACGATGGGTTAAACTTTGTTAAACATATTTTTCAAATCGAAAACTTAATGGAGGATCAGTTGAAAGCACTCATTTGCTTTTTAAAGGTAAAAACCTTTACTTCAGTGCTCCTACGGGCTATGGGAAGTCGCTGATATTTCAGGCCATTCCTCTCGTTGCTGACTTTATGTTAGAAATAGCTCTGTTCACATGTTCAGTGCTGGTTGTATCGCCACTGCAGTCTTTGATGATGGATCAGGTTGCCAGTTTGAAACAACTAGGAATTCCTGTGTGTGCAATCTTTGCTGATCAGTGAGAGGAGGTGCTACAGGAGATCGAAGAGGGAGGCAATTACAGTATGGCCCTTCATCTCACCAGAGTCGATGCTTGCAACCAATAGATGGAGAAAGTATCTCAACTGTGCATCTTTTGCTAATCACTGTGTTGGAGTTGTTTTTGATGAAGCTCATTGTATAGCCCAGTGGTAAGTGATGGAGTTTTTATTAGTATTTGAATAACCAATAATGTTCTTTTTCACATTAGGCATGTACGTAAAAAGACAACAGAACTGAGGGAGAAGCAAGGTATAAAGGTAGGAAGGTGTTATTTTATATTCCTGTGGAATATTCAGCAATTTATAGAACATTCTTTTTTCTAGGGGTCTGAGCACAACACAAGGTACACCATTCAGGAAATGGTACAGTCAAGTTGGTGAGCTCTCCTTCATCAATCTGTTAAAATTGCTGTATTCACAGCTACTGCTTCAAAGTACACCAGGTCAGTTACCTCTGGAAAGCTGAACTTATCTGCAGTTGCTACGCATGTCGTGGAAAAGAGTCCAGTGAAAACGAATTTGGTTTTCCACTCAACCTACATTGGAAACCATTCAAAATTGGAATTTATATTTGACAATCTGATAGAAGAAGTACGTTCCAACGGCAAGGAAACTGAAGGAACTGTTACTATCTGTCAGACCAGAAACCAGTATGCAATGATTTGGAAAACTTTTGAGGTCGAGTTAGGAGATCATTTCTTTGTTGATTCAACCATGAAACCAACTGCTAGGCTTGTACAAATGTTTCATGCCGGCTCACCAAAGTCAGTGAAAGATTTTGTGCTCAGTGAAATGCGCAAAGAGGAGAGCTGCCTTCGTATCCTTGTTGTTACATCTGCTTTTGGTATGGGGATTGACTGTAAAGGACTGAACAGGGTAATCCATTTTGGTCCTTCGAAGTCAATGGAGGCTATCTTCAAGAATGTGGCCGTGCTGATCTTGACAACAAGCAAAGCAACTGTTATCTATTGTACTATGGATTGCTAGCTAGTCATTGTAGCACAGAAATGAAACAGTATGTGACTAATGAGTCCTGCAGAAGACAATCCATTCAAGATCATTTTCCTGGAAAACATCCATCTGCTGTTTCTAGATGCCATTGCTGCGATATTTGCTTGAAAGATTGCACCTGTTCATCCTCCTGCTCTGCAAATCTTCTTGCATTCTTGAAAAAGAAGGAGATATCTATGAGGTCCAAGGAAAGGCTCATTACCAAACAGAATAGAGAATTCCTCAGAGTGAAACTACTTGGTTATAAAGACTCTTATCATCAAGATGTTACCCTGCAAGATTCATCCCATCAATCGCTGATTCTGGAGTTCACAGACTTCCATGTTGATCAAGTCCTCAGGAAATGCCATTTGCTGTTTGAACTAGATGATGTTCTGTCACATGTTGATATTTGGAGGATGAAACATGCTGTAAATATCCTTACTCTTATCAATGAGGTTTTTGCAGATGTCAATGTGGATGATGTAACAGATTTCACAGGGCCTGCAGCAGAAAACATGGAAGAAGAACTTGAAGACCAGTGGGTACAGCTGCGAGATGATTCCTGTATCAGCATTTTCAATGACTTTGAGCAAATGGAAGATGTTGATCAAGCGATGGAGGTCCTTGATCAGTCTGGAAAACAAGACCTTTCTTTAAGCAATTCTGTGAAAATTTCAATGCTGTGAAAACAAACACAGATTATGATGAAACCATGGATACCATTTGAAGTAAGTTGTCTGATATTTTCATTGTTTCTCAGCAGACAATAATTATGAGACATGTGATAACAACAGTGATTTCTCAATATTCCAATCCTTACATACTCCAATACATGATTTTGATGAGCTTTGTCCACCATCAGTTGGCACGAGATGTTACTTTAGAAATACAGATAAACCTAGTCTGTCTGTTGCAAATTACATGGCACTCTTATTAACTGATTCGGTATAAGGTTTTTCTGGAATGTGTTTTGGAGAATTGGAAAAGTTGTCATTTTTATCAAATGTTTAATATTATTATTATTTTCACCCTGTTCCGATAGTGCAGATTATCACTATTGCTGCTGTTTTATTATTATTATTATTATTATTATTATTATTATTGCTATTATAATATGTTAAGATAGTCAACGCCATTTCCACTGAACTGCATAGCTCAATGGCATAGCCCTGTCTCCTTCTGTTTGACTTTTTGTGTTTCGGCCTTGTAAATTCTTCAGCACCATACATGCTTATCTATATTTCTCATGATTATTATAATCATTATAATCACAACTATGTCATGCGTATTACTATTATTGTCATGGTTGTTATTACTATCATTATTATTGTTATTATTGTTGCTGTTCTTGCCATTATTATCATCAGCTCCTTTAGTTATCAACCATGATTGGTTGCTGAGCTTTTCCTTTTGACCGTCGGCATTATTTTCTAATTGGATTACATGAGCTTTCGCCATTGTGATTATTCTTTCTGGGTGGGAGGTTTGGGTTAAAAGTGGGTTAGGGGGAATCAAATTAAAGTTCTTGGGTTGGGAAGGGGATGGGGGAAGGGGAATCGGAGTGGGAATGAGGGGGGAGGGAGAGGCTGGGAATTTGAGTTTCTTGTTAAATTGGATTCCATGCTCAGTTTTTTAGGATGGCTTTTTTAAAAACTTGGAGGTGGCTACACAAGTTTACATGAATTGAATTTATTTCTAATTAATGTTTAAGTATAATGTATTTTATAGGTAGTAAGACTGCTTCTCATCTGTTGTGATTAAATGATGCATATGTGTAGTTATAGACAAATATTAGTCATGGACAAATCAAGGACAAATTAATGCATGATGGACGATTTGAGTTTTATGGAAAATGAAACTTGTGAATGTGCTGGCAGAGCTTTTGAAGTTGTAACAAAGTCCGTAAACTTAGCATTAGCTAGATTTTGAAGTATGAAATGGTAATATTGTTACTTCTGTTGACCCTGAATCATGTTGAGTCATCTTTTCAACACAGTTTGATAAACGCTTTACATATCATATGAAGTATATACCATTTCAGATCCCTTGATTTCCTTGGACCCAACATGATACATGATCAGCAAGCTCTGAGTAAGTTTTTAAAGCAGAATAAAATTTCTATTTGTGACTTGAGGACATACATGCTCTTCAGTTTTTCTTTCTTGTCAGAGTAATCTTTGTTTCGCAAGTTTATGTCCTCAAGTTACCTAGGAATTACTTGTGTTACACATGAGAAGGACATTGCAAGCTCCCCAACTTTTGATATTGACTCCCCATTGTGGCGAAATAATGCGTACCATTGTCTGGAACTTTGATCACAATAGCTTACCTTTTCAAACCCAACAGCACTTCTTATGTGTAGCATAAAACTGTATCGTATTTAGTATTTATGTTAATCTGTTTTCTTAAGTGTTTGTTGCATGTAAACATTCAATTCATGTATACTTGCATTCATGGTAAGTATCAGTTCGTTTTTTCTTTTTCGTGTTTTTGCACGAGAGAATTTTGGATAATCTGTTGCATGTATTTATAGACAGTAAGCCTTAAGGCAATATGAAAGTGTTCTTTCCTATATCTATATTTTGATGTTGTATACTCCTCATTTGTATACTCCTACATTTGAGTCGGAAAACTCACCTACTGAGCATGGAATCCAATTTAGCAAGAAACTCAAATTCCCAGCCCCTCCCTCCCCCCTCATTCCCACCCTAATTCCCCATCCCCTTCCCAACCCAAGCATTTTAATTTGATTCCCCCTAACCCGCTGTTAACCCAAACCTCCCACCCAGAAAGAATAATCACAATGGGGAAAGCTCATGTAATCCAATTAGAAAATAATGCTGACAATCAAAAGGAAAAGCTCAGCAACCAATCATGGTTGATAACTAAAAGAGCTGATGATAATAATGGCAAGAACAGCAACAATAATAACAATAATAATTAACTTCCTTTTCGAAACCCTCTTCAATCCAGCCGCTAACAAGATCAAATGAACAAACTGAGACTTTCAAGGAAAAAAGGACATCAATCAAAAAATGACTGCATGTCATCTGTATGGACAGAAGGAAAATGATTTTACAACTAAAAATTGCTTCATTATTGTTCAGAAACAATTCAATAATGTCGTTATCAGGGTTCTGGTTGTAGAGGTTTTGTTACTTGAAATTTGCAAACTCAAAGGTATTTGTGGTTTTAGAACACATTTTCCGTACCAATATATCCAAAAACAAAAAATTGATCCTGTGCAATGACCCTATCAATAAAAATAAAAGCAAAACATAGCTACTGTGAAATCAATACTAATAATAGTAATAATGACTTACATAGATCATATTGTAATGCTTATAATAATTGTAGTAATAGTAGTCATATTAATAATAGTAATAATAGTAACAGTAATAATAGTAACAACAATAATAATTGTTATGGTGATAATTCTTAATAAAAATAACAATAATAGTAATAATAATTTCAGCAATGAAAACTATAATGGATTTCCTTTGTTGCATAACTCTGAATGTAACAGAAAAACAAACAAACCTGAATGCAGGATTTATCTACCTGCCTTATGGTTCTTTACCAGCTTTTTATGATCCTGAATCCATTTGTACATGAAAAAAGCTAGATTCACAACAGTGCCCATCAATTCAGTCAGACTTTTAGCACTCCAAGTCTTTAAGACTTAACACAATCTGAACCCTGCATTCATAAACTTCCAAAACAAACAAGCCACAACCTCAGAATGAATAATATTCTATATATCCCAAAAGTCAAAACTACTAGTTATTGTATAAAATCTCTCAGCTTTTTAGGCCCGAAAATTTGGAATTCTCTTCCAAATGAAATAAAGTAATTGACAAATATAAACCAATTTTTAAACATTTATCAGAAATTGGTTTCTTGAAAATAAATACTGCTGCTCTGCCTGCAGCCATTAAATGTCCATAATGCAATCTCGGAGATGTTAGTTTTTATGAGAAAACTAATACTAAACAAGGGTAAATGATTAATGAAATGCAATGATGACAGTATTGACTTTAAGACTTAAGATATTCTTAAGCTTGAGGTGGCTGTTGATTCTCTTAGCCTTTAAAATTGGAAAGAATTATATTTTGTGATCAAATTAATTATGTACCTGAACTCCAGTCAGAAAATGACTTCAATTGCAATCTGGTTGCCACAGTTTTTCTGATGTTCTTAAAATTTCCTGCAGGAAAAACAACATTTTGTTGAATTCAATATCTAAGGGCTACAAGGAGGGCTGAAAAGCCAGAGGCAAACAAGAGGAAATATTTTTTGGTCATCTTGTCAAAGGACAACAGAGGCCTTCCCAAAATAGAATTACCCCAAAAAGATGATGCCATTTCATTTTTTTTATACAGATGGCAAAATCTTTCTATCATTGACAGCACCACTGGCATCGTTTTTTGCGGTACATTATCAATCGTAACTAAACATTATATACTATACTTGTAGGCTTACCTCCAACAGTGGCAACTCGTTTTGCAACCTTATTTTTCCCTTCATGGCGCATTGTCCATAAGTTGACTAGTGGCCCATTCCTTCTTAATGCTTCACCGTAATTGGTAATAAAATGCATCTTTGGTTTTAGACAGCCTTGTGGTGAAAGCTACAAATATAAATAAAATTGGTTCAATTTTGGTGCAATGCGTAAACCTTTTTGAGTAGGGGGTATAAAAGGTAGAAGTTACCACCAATGAAATAAAGTCACTTGCAGGGTATGTGGCATGCCTACTCCCAGATAATTTTGAAATTTCACATTTTGTAGTACCACACTGAGGGTGCTTAACTATGCCATTTTAATGACTGAAACAAAGAAGATATTGAAAAGTGGGGCAGGAGAATGCCATACAGGTCACACCAATTGCACAAGTAATAAATACTTGAGAACAAAACTCCACT
This sequence comes from Chrysaora quinquecirrha, assembly GCA_014526335.1. Taxonomy (NCBI): domain Eukaryota; kingdom Metazoa; phylum Cnidaria; class Scyphozoa; order Semaeostomeae; family Pelagiidae; genus Chrysaora; species Chrysaora quinquecirrha. Next base: position 2,060,736 of record JACTAT010000048.1, on the reverse strand, counting down.
CATTAAATATACATGTTACAGTAAAAATGCCATAAATCACTACTCTAAAAAGGGAATAAAACGTAATATTACCTTGATATACAGCTCATGATGCTCAGATATAAGTTGTTCTAAATAATAAGACCGTTCAACAGTCAATTCAGGGCAGAAAAACAGATCCATGATCTCCCTTAAAACAATTAACAGTTGCCACATTTCACATTCTTCCTCCACCAAATGACCAACAAACATTGGCATCATCATGGTTAAGCACCACATCTGCGTTGCACTCTGCCGAAGGTTATCTGACTCTATGTGGTGTGGCTCAATGGTGACTGGCTTATTCTGCTTTTCTGAATCCCTGTAAAGATAGAATGTCAGAAAAATTTTGCAAACCTTCAAAACTAAATATTCAACAATTGTTCAAAATAACCCAGCCATACAAACTGTGAAGTTAGTTCATTATGTAGAGAATCAGAAATTGCACAAACAATTTGTCCATCCATCTTTGCCAAGACTAAAGGCATTAATGGATGACGCTGGAGTGTGGAAAGATCAATACAATGAAGAACTTTCTGAGATTTATGATAGCTGCCAGACGTGCAAAATGTACAAAAACACACCAGCAAGAACAGTGGTCAGTATGCCAATGGCACGTAGATTTAATGAGAAAGTTGCAGTTGATTTAAAGAGCTGGAAAGGGAAGTATATCCTTCACATGATTGATATGTTCACAAGACTCAGTGTGTAAGTTTTTATTAACAAATACCCATCTGTTGTTGTTGAGAAAATCATCCAACATTGGATTGGTGCAGGATGGGGTGTCATGGAAGGAATATTTTTTGACAATGGTGGAGAATTTAACAGCTCTGAGATGCGAGAGGTGGCTAGTCTTCTCAATATCCAGCTGTCCTCTACTCCTGCTGAAAGCCCATGGAGCAATGGCTAATGTGAAAGAAACCACCAGATTACTGATTGGATGCTTAAAATACTGACAGAAGAGAATCCTAAGACAGATGAGACCACTCTCCTAGCATGGGCAAATGTAGCAAAAAATTCATTGCAGATATGGAATGGTTATAGCAGCTATGAATTTGTACTTGGCAAAAATCCAAACTTGCCAAATATTATGTCGGAAAAAGTCCCAGCATTGCAAGGGGTAACTTAAAGTGAAATTTTGAAAAAGCATTTGGATGCTCTCTTTTCAGCAAGAAAAGCATTTATTCAATTTGAAGCTGATGAACGGATACGAAGAGCACTTAGACATCCAATCAGAGCAAATGATGATGTCTTCAATCCTGGTGACAGGGTATTCTACAAACGTGATGGAAGTAATAAATGGCTTGGCCCAGGAAAAGTTCTTTCTCAAGATGGAAAAGTTGTTTTTGTACGCCATGCGGGTGTATACCTACATGTATCAACAAACAGACTAATCAAAGATGTAGCTTTGCAACGGGATAGTACTAGTTCTACTGTATCAACGCCAGATAGCCAAACAAACAGACTAATCAAAGATGTAGCTTTGCAAGGAGATAGTACTAGTTCTACTGTATCAAAGCCACAGCTGCGTGAAAACCTTGGTGCATCAAGGGTTCATCAGCAACAAGACTGTAATAATCAGCATCATGATTTTGATATGCAGGAAGAAATTTCTTTGGAAGAGCAACAACAAATAACACAGCAGCGAATCTTGTTAAAAAAGAATGACAAGGTTGAATACAAGATTCATGAAAATAGTCCTTGGACTGCAGGAACAGTTTTAGGTAGAGCAGGCAAAGCAAGCATAGCAACAAAAAACTGGTATAATGTGGAGGACGAAGTGACTGGTGAAAAGAATAGTCTTAACTTTGAACAACTGAGTGACTGGAGAAAATTGAATGAAAACATTGTCCAAATTACTGTCTCCAGAACCAATTCTGATGATAATGATGTTTTGAGAGCAAAACATATTGAGCTACAAAAGTTAAAAAAGATTTTGATGTTTATGCTGAAGTTGAGGATACAGGTCAGCCTCGCATATCCACAAAGTGGGTCATAACTAGAACAGATGTTGGGATGAAAGCGCGATTAGTTGCCAGAGGTTTTGAAGAGACCCAATATATTGAGAGTAATTCTCCAACTGCTGCAAAAACAACCATGTGAGTACTACTGGCAACTGCTGTAAGCAATGGTTGGACAGTAAAATCTAGCAACATCACATCTGCCTTTCTCCAAGGAAAAGAAATTCAAAGAGAGGTGTTCATCCAACCTCCTCCAGAAGCTGTTCAGAGTAATGGGACTTTGTGGAAGCTGAAAAAACCCTTTATGGCCTAGTTGATACTGTCAGACAATATTATGATAGTGTGAAAGACAAGTTAATCAAGCTTTGGATGAAATAATCAAAAGTTGATTCATCACTTTTTTACATGACATCCAATACTACAGTAAATGGTGCTCTCATTATGCACATAGATGATTTTTTGCATTGTGGAGATGAAGATTTTGAGAAAAAGTTTTGCAACCACTTATGGATAGGTTTACCGTTGGGCGACATAAAAAGGATCACTTTAAATATATTGGTTTTGAGATCAAGCAAACCAGTAGAGGTATCACTGTCAGTCAAGGGACATATGTTGGCAGCATTCAGAGTATTACACTTGATCCAGGAAGAGCCAAGGAAAAGAAAAGCCCCTTAACATCTGAGGAACAGAAGCAGTTTCGTAGAATTGTTGGACAATGCAACTGGGTTTCACAAGGAACAAGGCCAGATCTTGCATTTGATGTTGTTGAAATAAGTTCAAAATTTAACAGCAGCCAAGTGTCGGATCTAGTTAGGGCCAACAAAAGTTTATTAAGAATTAGACAGCACAACTCAACCATTAAAATTCCACATCTTGGACCAAATAAAGATTTGCGTATTCTTGTCTTCTCTGATGCATCCCATGTTAATATGTGTGATGGTGTATCTAGTATGGGAGGCCTCATCATTTTTCTACTTGGAATGTACAATACAGCTGCTGCAATAGCATGGTCATGTGCAAAGATCAAACGTGTAGTCAAATCTACTCTTGCCACAGAAATGCTCAGTTTATCTGATGCATTAGATCATGCAATTTACCTACAGCAAGTGATTTCAGAGCTTACATCAACAGATGACCTTCCTATTGATGCCCTTGTTGACAATAAGTCAGTTGTAGAAGCAATCTACTCAACAAAATCAATTGAAGACAAACGACTGCGTATAGATGTTGGATCAATTAAAGAATTGATAGAAAGAAAAACCATAAACAAAGTTCAGTGGATTCCAGGGGACCAGATGGTGGCCAATCCTTTAACAAAGCCTGGTGCATCCAGTTTGGATCTGCTGAAGTGGGTTCAAGAAGGACAAACAATATTTTAAAGACTCATTCAGTTCATCACTTGACATTTTTTACTTCACTTTATGTACACAAAAAATAAAAAATTATAGTTTATGTTAGTTTTGTTAGTTTTAGGTTGTTGTAATTGTAGATATATGTAACTAGAGGAACACGTGCGGTAATCAATAGAGTGCAGTATTCGTACTTAACACTTGTTACCCTTAATATATGCATATTTTGTCACCTTTCCTATTTTCTTCAGGTGAATACTGAATTTAGTCGCATGCTCAATGATGTTGGGGTTTTTGACACTGTATTTCAGTTGTTAAAAAATGCATGCCTTATGATGTCTGGTAATATTTCTACATGAATTACTTTTTCAATTGTGTGTTCATAGTAGTTCAATCTTTGTTCTGTAGACATCCTACTTACTTGTCTACTTGTTTTTCTTTCTTAAGCCTGGTTCTCATATGTCGCAGACCATCGCCGATCAAGGCCTTACAATTTTTTGAATTTATGAGAACATGAATTTTCAATGATTGGTGACCTTCGCCGATGAACCAAAAAAGTTTGTTTCCTGCAATCGTCGACAATGATCGCCGATGTGAAAATCCATATGAGAACATCATCGGCGACCATTGGCGATAATTTCTGGGTCAAATCCAAAGCTCAAATGGTCAAACGGAGGGTCATAGATCATTGTGGAAAAGCAGCATATGAGAACACTTGGTCGGCGATGATTGCAGACGGTTGCCCACTGTCTGCGATCAGGTTTGCAACATATGAGAACCAGGCTTTACTTTTGACAAAGTACAACTTTTATAATATTAATAACAGTAGTCTTTATATAATGAATTATCTCTTATACATGTCTCCAATTACTCAATCAAGCACACTTCCTTTGGTAAAGTGCACGCTTTATAACTGAAAAAATAAAGACTGGTGAAAATAGGGATATATAAACCTGAAGAAATTGATATTATTTTGGAACCAAACTTTAATTGCTTACATTGGGCAGTGTACTTTATTGATTGAGTAATCACAGCATTTCGATAATGATTATTCTGACTATTACCATTATTCTTATTCATATCATATTCTTAATTTTATTCTTAGTATCATTAAAAATCTAGTTTTTATTATTTTAATTTGTATATCTTGACATTTTTCTTCTTTTTTAGATGATGACTTGAAGATTTAAACAAATACTGCATCCGAAAAGAGGAAGAAAAACAGTCTTGCCTGTCGTCTGTGATATAGTAAAAAAAGCAGAAGAAAATGCAGTCTTGGCCTTGGTTTTAGACCAAAGATCCCAGAAACCTGTTGTGCTGGTTGGGAATCACCGTCATTGTTTCAGCGATTTTCCGACCAGTATTCAGTTTCTTATGGAAAGTGCCTTTGTATTCAATGTATACTACAATACAAGCCAGTCACCGCTGTGTGCTGTGTTGGAAAGGCTTTGGTTGAAAAAAAAGATAACGCCACTAACACCAATGGCTGACGCAGTTTTAAAAAAATAAACACAAACGAAAGTTATTTGTTCTTATTTCTTTAAATGTTAATCCTTTTATTTTTCTATTTGTACTTTGTTATTTTTGTTTATTAGTAGTTTTTACACAAGAAAGAGTTTTTCAGAGTGCTAATGGTCTTCTTTATATTGTCACTTAATACTAGTCAGCTTCACTGGATGAAAAAAAAACCAGGACACATTGAGGATCGAAATCCAAGAGAATGATCAGAATTCTATAAGTTGGGACAATTTAGGGTCAAGAACCCAAGATTACCAGATTTCGGGGAAATTTAAGGTCAAAGCCCCTATGCAAGATTTCAGGCAAATTTAGGGTCAATGTCCCCATATGCTAAACAAAAGAACGGTGTGTTGATTAAGAAAAATAGATTTAGGGACAAGAACGCTAGATTTTCTGGTCAAAAACTGTCAATTTCTACAAAAGAGCGTTTAGTGTCAATTTATGGACAAATTATGGTCAATTTAGGGATAACTTATGGTCAAAATCATGGTCGTATTTTAAGGTCAAAAAATCGCATTGTCCATAAATTTAAGTGTTGATAAGTTTTACAGTGTAGTAGTGGCGGAACTAATGTTGGACGTTTTATAGTTTATATGTTGTTCAAATTGATCTTATGTTGTTTATATGTTCCATAAGTTGTTTATATTGTTTATATGTTTATATTTATATTTAGTTGAGGAAAACAGTTATTTCTCTGCATTCATGAAACTTCAACTAACATTCAATTAACACAGTTTCTTCCAAAAATTTATAATGTTCTTTCAACTCATCTAATGGGTTGTGCGATGCTGCTTTCGGCACTCCAAATTGTTCTATATTAAAAACGATGGCATACCAATACGTCTGCAAATGTTCGATATCTCTGCCACACCATTCCAACGTCATTCCAGTCTAGAATATCTTTAAAAAATTAACATCAAGTCATGGCAAGGTGATGCAGCAACTGTTGAATGATAACTTAAGCAATGTATCTTTCGTCAGCAATATGTGTGTTTTCACTTATCTGCTAGCAGTTTGTATTCAACACAAGAATTCATGTTGAAAACAAGTTTCTCTGTTGTTCAACAAAATAACAAGTTTTTGTAGACATATTCAGGAGATAATTGAATATACTCAATTTCCATCAATGTCCAACATTTCCTATGCATAGCCATAATCAACTCTTTAAAGAAGAGGTGTTTTTGTAAGGGAAGTTCCCACAATTTCATTGTTTAGAATCTTATGCAAAGGGAAAGTCTGGGGAAAGTTTCTAATGATTCGGCAACCTGATTGGTTAGACAAAACGGGGAAATTACCAAGAAAAACGGGACAACAGTGTTGTCTCTCGAAGAAGAGTTAATTATGAAAATCAACGATAGAGCATTAGGAGATTGGGGTGCAAAACTACTAATTGACTCTGGTTGTTTCATATTAATGAAGTGTTGTTGAAATGTTTTTATTTAATTTATGAAATGAAGTTGATGACTTACAAATATCTTTCATCTCAAATCTCTTATAAATACAATGCATGCACCTAGTAATTAAAGATGGGTAAACGTAAGAGACAGGATAGAAAGAAACAGCGTATAAAAAGAATTAGAGGTAAAGGTCTTTTTAAAAACCTTCAAAATTGGATTGTCAAAACAGCGATTGGCATTACACCATTACCAGGCTTACAGCGCGAATTGAAACCGAGAATTAGGAAAAAGGGGTGGAAAAAAGATAAACCTTTACAATTTATCCCTACAGAAGTCTGGAGAGCTGCTGGGGTACCAAAGAAAACGCTGAATAAATTCGCATATGCTAAAAAATCCAATTTAAAATAATGGTGTCAATGGCAGGAACTATTATTGCTTCAATGATTATTGATGATATGTTAAAAAATGATGGTGGTCAGGAAGCAACCGAGTTGATGAGAGGTGTTTATAAAAGGAAGTCAGCATTAGAAAATTCTAGAAAGATCGGGTCCGCATTAGCGCAAGCAGCAGTTAGGCAAGCAATAAAGCAAGGAGGAAGAGCAGTGACTAGAAATATTAGCAAACAAGCCGTAAAAAAATTCGCATTAAAAGGCGCAAGAGCAGCTGCCAAAGGTAGTGCCATAGCAATTAGCTGGTGGTGGTGTGAGAAGAAAGCGTAGAAAGCGACACAATTAGCTGGTGGTGGTGTGAGAAGAAAGCGTAGAAAGCGACTTAATGGTGGTAGAAAAACAACCAGAAAACACAGGCGAAAGAAGAGAAAAATTCGGTAAACCGGTTTTCACGTTACTAAAAAATGACGTAGTGATCTGATTGGTTGGAACTTTGCAGAAGTTTCCAGAATGTTCCACAAGATTCCAGAATGTTCCACAAGATTCTAGAAACGAGAAATCCTGCAATCTGATTGGTTAATAATTCGAATGTCACGTTCGATCAATCTATAAAATGGATGCGCAAAACCAAATCAGTTCAGTTGTAACAAGTTGTCATAGAGTGTGGAGCTTAAAAATCATGGCTATAATTTATGAAGTTAGAGATGAAGAGGGCCTAATCAAGTCATCATTTGCTGTACAATCTGGTTCTAACAAATGGTTGTTAGTATTGAAAGATGCAGCAGCAGTTGCAAGATACAATGGCTGTGCTGAAAGAAACCTAAAAGGTGCATCTGTAAGGTCAATGGGTATTTCTCATGCAGCAGGTCTCCTGGAAATAGTTGATGAAAACATAAACGATCAATTCCAGTTCCGCGGAGAAGATGTTGAAAGTCTGTTTGAGAAGAACAAAGTACACATTCAATCAAAGCAGTATTTTGGCAGGATCACACAGTTTCTAACACTATACACTGAAGTTTTGAGTAAAGAAGAAGCGTATGAGGATAAGCTGGAAATCTATCTGCAGAAAAATGATGATTTCCCTCTGTCTTGGAATCCGAAGATGGAAGAATGAGAAGCCATCAAAGACGGGAATAAATCTGAAAGAAGAAATGCTGAAAGCATTGCATGGAAAGGTTGCTGAGCTGAAGATGCTTCCACACCCATCCCGGAAAAGACCAGCAAGTGATGATGAGCAGATTCAAAAGAAGAAAAAGAAACAAGAAGAAGAAGATCCAACAAAGATTGATGTTCAAGTGCAAGAAGCATATGGGGAAGTTCTCCTGAGATACGTGTGCAACTACAGAGATGTGGACAAAACAAATTGATGCTGCTGATCATAAGCAAGATTGTATGGTACATAATGCTTTCAGATTTCTATCATTTCACATTAGTTATGTTAACTCCGACATGCTAGCTGAAGGGAAAGATTCGTTTAAGAAATCAATGTTTGATGAGCTGAAGAAGAAGAATGGTCGACTGAATCAAACAATCAAATCCAGAGTTGAAAATCTGCATGATGAATTATCTCATCCAAGTCTCTTCACATCAATGTATCTGCTGCAAATATTGAGCAGAATAATAAACAATTTAATCATGGCATTTGCCTAGACTGTTATTCATGAAATGTTTAAAATTAGGTGAACATTAGTTCGATGTTATAGATATTAGTTCGATGTTATAGCTACATTTTAAGAATTTGTTATAAATAGATGTTACCTGTTGTATGAGATGTTTAAAATTTGTTATAAATATGAGTTACGATTTGAGATTTAAAGCACCTTTTTCTTTGATTTTATCTGGAGTAAGCGGAAGCGGCAAAACGACTTGGGTAGAAAATCTGTTAAAAAATTATAACAATATAATTGAAAATGGCAGACAATATCCCAACCTTATTTGGATCTCGGGAACAAATCAACCGGAATTGTTTGAGCACGTTAAAAAATGTTTTAACGGGAATTGTAGATTTATTACTGAGCTGCCTGAAAACTTGTACGAAGAAATCGAAAGATTGGACAAACGATTGACTATTGTTGTCGATGATTTAATGCATGAAATTGCCAACTTTCAAGATTTGGGAAAATTGTTCACAAAAGGAAGATCTCATCAAAACATCAATGTAATTGTTATGATGCAAAACCCTTTTCCAAGAGGAACAGAAATGAGAAATTTAGCTCTCAATACTCAGTATCAAGTTCTTTTCAAGAATCCTTGAGATAGAAGTAAAATTAGATTTCTTGTGCGACAAATTATGCCCTCATCTCCAAAAACATTCCTTGACATTTACAATGATGCAACAGTAAGAATGTACGGCTACTTACTTTGTGATTTCACACAATCGATTGGAGAAGATATGAGATTTTGCACTAATGTTTTCCCTAATGAAGCTCCTTTAGTGGTGTACAAGTCTAAAAAAGGTTATAAATAGAGATCAGCAATTCTATAAGACAGTAAAAATGGATTCTTTTGAAAAGATAGTCATGGAGCCAAGCAAATCTTTCGATGAACCAGTGAAGAAAAAGCCTAAAAAGATCATAAATAAAGGAAGAAAGTGCAAGAAAAGAAAGCGACGAAGAAAAAAGTGTACAAATGTTAAATTGTTAGAATTGTTAATTGATTTATTATGAGTTTAGAAAAGTTATATTCTGATCCTTCTGTTCCGGGTTCTCTCGCGGGTTTGGATAAAGCGTATAGAGAATTCAAAAAAGTAATTCCTTGACAAGTACGGAGGTCTGGGTCCTAGTAATCATAGTAGTCTGGACACTAGTCACGTTTTCCTGTTTCCTTATAATCGTGTAGCTTAGCTTTTAGATTTATTCGCTTTATTTGCTTTCTACGTTCGCTCTCACGTTAACGTTCATGTTCATTCACGATTATTACGATGTTATTCTTAGTTAGATGTTTTGTATATATTTCATGAGGTTTTGTATATAGTTTTCAACGTGTTGTCTCTTTCTACACTTCACATTCCTAATTTGAAAAGGAAAGATGTCGAAGAATGGAGTAAAACTATTCTTGCCTATTCACTACACAAACCAAGTAGGAAGAACTTTAAACGGAGCGGATACTAACTAATAACATTGATTATTTATGGGAATGTGATCTTGTTGATATGGCGCATTTAAAAAAGAAAATGACAACATTACATTCCTCTTATGCTGTATTGATACTTTTAGCAAGTATGCGTGGGTAAAACCTCTAGAATTTTGTCAACTCATACAATAATACATACCACAGATCTATTGGTATGAGACCTTCTGAAGTCAACCAAGACAATGTTGACACTGTTCGAAAAAAACTGTTTAAAAAAGAAACCAGAAAAAATAAAAAGCTTTTCAAAACTGGAGATTATGTAAGATTGAGTTTGAAGAAGAGAATATTTAAGAAAGGTTACTTGCAAAATTACACTGAAGAAATATTGAAGATCAGTAAAGTCTTTAAAGAAAGATATCCTGTAATGTATGAAATTGAAGATCTACAAGGTGAAAAGATAGTTGATCGTTTCTATAAAGAAGAGCTACAGCGTGTGTATCTTCCAAAAACATTTGTTGTCGAGCAAGTGTTGAAAACTAAGAAGAAGAGGGCAAAACTTCTATTTAATCAGATGGAGAGGTTATCCTCCACAATTTGATGAGTGGGTAGCTGAAAGTCAATTGGAGACAAAATGATTTATGAAGAATTCCATTTGGTTCTTCCTTCGGGATTTGCTACCGATAGAATAAAATTAGTAGATTTCACAGTTGATTTAACTCATGTATTTCAATTAAACAATAAGAGAAAGTGGAAATGGCATTGTTACAAATGACGTTGCGGATAGAGGAGAAAAATCACTGCAACATCAATATTGGTTTTCAATAGCAAATGAGTATGTAACAGTCACGGATGAAGAGGAAAATTGCTTGATTGGGGTATAAATGACTTTTTAATGAAAAATCTTGATAAAGAAATTATTGAAACACGCGATAATACTCTCATGTATTATGAATTCAAAAGGCTTTTCAATGACAGGGTATTGAATTTCCCTCAGTTTGGTTATGAGCTGAAAAACATGTTATCAGTATCATTGATTGGTGGAAAGATACAGTTTGAAATGAAAGATGATTTGAAATCATTGGGATATGCAACATATCAAGGAAAGCCACTGAAATTTACCAGTGCACTTCTCATGAAAGTTTCAAGACCTTTGGCTCATTTACTCGGTTTGGAAGATCAAATGAATCACACTTTGCCAAATGGTTCAATATTGACATACTTTGAATACAATACTTCTGACAGCATACAACCTCACCAGGCTATGGATCTGATTGTATATAAGAAGAAGGCAGATGGCGATCCGTTAACCGGAGGCAAGATCAACTGTTTGAGTAGAATAAAGGATGGTGTTCATCTAAATGAACATACATCTATAAATATAGAATGTGACCTATTGGAAAGTAACTATCTTGGTGGTATTGAGAAAAGGCGAGTTTTGAGAAAACTAACATTTTACGATACAGATCTCGATACATATGTTAGATATTATGCTCCAAAGACTATTATTTTCACACCATTGGAGAGGTTGCAGTTTCAAAAAATTCCAATAAGATTGGTAGATGATGATGGGAATCCTATAAAATTAACATCACTCTATTCTGCAAAGCAATATATAGGAGAAACATCACTAACAGTTAGAATTAGACCGGTAATATGAATGTAACTTTAAATTATAGACATGTAAATTTTGTTAATCCACTTCCAGTGGATACAAGTTGGAAATGTAGCATGATTGCTTGTATGCTATATCGAAAAGAAAAGATGAGAATGAAAAGTGTTTGCTGTTTGTTGTGATTTCATTATAATTAAGGATGCTGTTCCTCTATTGGGTCTAGTTATTGATGACTTGCAATCGATTCATAGATCAACTATAAATCCTGCATCGTATAGATGATTAAATTTGCAATACTTACAAGCTGGACCTCTGTATTTCCCAGTAATTTGACAATGATCTTTGACTTTCTTCTTATCCTTATCATCAAATAACTGCTTGCAGCAATAACAGTGTGTAGCCCTATCATGTCTTGCACTTTCTTCAGGTGTTAATCTAATCATTGGCATGGTTTTCTTGAACACTGCTCGGATTTCCTCATTCAAATCATCTAGCCGATTCATCAACACCTCCATGCAGTCTTCACCATTATAGCATTCCAACAGTTGTTGCCATCTATCATCGATACATTTGACATAAATGCAATAACTGATCAGCTTATGTTCTTGATAAGCAGCTCTTCTGTTTGAGCTTTCCAGAATGGATTCAGTATCTGCATAGATGATAAATGGTAGCCAGCTCTGATGCTTGAAATGTTCAAACTTCAATTCTGTATCTCGAGGATATTCAACAGCTTGAAGGGTCTGACATAGCTTTTCATGCTTTTAAAATTTTGTTGAGTTGTACACCCGAAAAGTATAGAGGACAGATAAAACGTTTTCCGTGATGTTTTCACCATCTCGACCTGCAAAAGACAACTCAAGTCCTTTATTCAGCAATAGTGACTCTCACCATAGTCATTGAATATCAACAGCAAATGCACATGTTTTTACGTTTAACTTCAGTTATTCTTACTGGTACAATTGAGTCATCTTCATCCATATAGATGTTGATTAAAAGGTTGTTGTTTATTTCAAATGTATTAATAATCTTTTTATCGGTTAAATTCACTGGATATGTCAATCCTTCACAGTTAAGTTCATCCAAGAATGGACGATACTTTGCAACTCTCTGTGGATGTTCTGCTGATGGATGTAGAGCGGATAGGATTGCCCAGATGAAGCATTTATCGTCTCTGTTCTGTACATTGATGACGGCTCGCTTGTTTTTGATGTATGTAGATAGTTGCAAATACTTTCCACCCCGAATTGCTTCATAATCAAACATCTTCACTTGCAGTTGGGTAAACTTTGCAAATATCCAACCACTTCCATTCTCCAAGAATTCATCAACCTTATCTCGTAGTGTGTTGATAGCTTCAACTACTTGATCTTCAACATAGTCATACTCTGACCTTAACAACGCATGCACGGTGGTTCTGAATGTGGGTGGTGCTTCTGTAACCATAGGCTTATCACCATACTTTTTAAATTCGACATCAATAGTGATATAATACTTTATCCCCTGCTTGTGGCCTGGCAATCTTCTTTAATTTCTTGAATAGTATGTTGTGTGATTCTTGCCCTGTCTTTGATATCTTCTTTTTCGGTATATATTCTAAATGCTTTCATATCTATCTTGTTCATTTTCTTACCTTCACCGACTAATTTATTTTGTTCTGCTGTTGATGGGTGTATATCATGCGCTGTTCGCCTATGTGATGCAGATTTAACATTCTTTCAAACAATTTCCCACATACATATGGCGATTATTCTTTGCTTACTATTATTAGCCGCTGAGCTCTCTTCTTCGTGTGAGCTCTTCATGATTAATTTCTAACTGATTTTGCTTCGATTTATATAGATGATTCGAACGTCGCGTTCCAATTATAAACCAAAGAGATTGTAGGATTTCACGTTTCTAGAATCTTGTGGAAACTTCGGGAAACTTCTAGAATGTTCTAGCCAATCAGATTGTAGGATTATTAGGGACTTGTCCCTTTTTCTGGAAAGTTCTAGCCAATCAGATTGTAGGATTATTACATCATTTTTAGCGCTGCGAATCTTACGCTAAGGAGGAGTCTTTTGTAATTAAACTCTTGTAAATCTTGAATAATTGAATTATAACAATTTCTATAGAACTTACAACAATCTAAATTTTTACAACTTTAAAACAATATATAGATATTCTAATGTTCGTATTTAAACATACTAGAATGTTTCGGGGAAATTAAAAACGTGTCTTTTATTTACATAACTTTTTATGTTTTTCCAAATTGTCTTGAGTTATACATGATGTTAGACATAGAGGACAGTAAAAACGCTTTCCACCATGTTTATGAACTAAACGACCTGCAAAAAGACGACTCAAGTCCTTTATCCAGCAATAGTGACTCTCACCATCCTCATTGGTTATCAATAGCAAATGCACCTGTTTTTCACGATGAACTTTAGTTGTTCTTACGGGTACAATTTTCACCATCTTCATCCATATAGATGTTGATTGAAATGTTGTTGTTTATTTCAAATGTATCAATCATCTTTTCATTGTCTGCTTTTACTGGATATGTCAATCCTTCACAATTAAGTTCACCTGAGTATGGGTAATACTTTGCAACTCTCTGTGGATGTTTTGCTGGTGGATTTAGAGCGGATAGAATTGCCCAGATGAAGCATCGTCTTTGTTCTGTACATTGATAACAGCCCTCTTGTTTTGGATGTATGTAGGTAGTTGCAAATACTTTCCACAACGTATAATTTGAGAAGTTAATATAATTGATGGAGTTGAATGTATAGACATCATGTGGCATCTCATTTTGATTCTTGTGCTGTAGTGTTTCTGGCAAACATCACAAGGAAATCAATTCTCTTCTTCGCTTCTCTTCATGATTATTTTCTAACTGAAGTGATTTCGCTTTACGCTTTGATTTATATATATATATATATATATATATATATATATATTATATATATATATATATATATATATAGACGATTCGAACGTGATGTTCAAATTATTAACCAGAGAGATTGTAGGATTTCTTGTTTCTAGAATCTTGTGGAACATTCTGGAAACTTCTAGAAAGTTCTAGCCAATCAGATAAGAGGATTCTTAGGGACGTTCTAGAACATTCTGGAAACTTCTACAGTCAAACCAAATAATCTTAATGTTTTCTTTTACTAAATCTTTTCCTCTTATTAGTTACTTTTTTCTTAGGTCTTTTCCATTTATTTCCATTTCCATTTACCAAAACCACTTATATTTCGAAATACACTTGCTTTCTTTCCTTTTATGCGCATAGCATTTAATAAACGTTTCTTTTCTTTTTCAGCTCCATGGTCTATGCCAAACATCCAATAAGCAGCCACTGTACTTGAACCAGCACCCATTTTAATCTATTAACTTAACGTTTCTTATCATCTCTTTTATAGAGACTTTCCCTTCTTCTGGAAACTTCTAGAGCCAAACCAATTGTAAAGGTTGTTAAATCGGAAACGAGGCTAGCGGTTTCAGACAAGTGTGTTGCATTGTAAGAACTCTTGAAAACGAGGTTGGAGAAACCAGCATGCTAGATCCATAAAAACCATCGCACTATAGCGCGACCTGATGACAATAGCATTTGTTGTTAAAAGAATCTTGATGCTTATCAAAAAAGAATGGGGCGTCACACTGGAAAGATGTAAAGTTTATGAAATTCCGAAAGAAAATCTACCATAATTAAAGTTTATTTAAATACATACTGCTTGCAAACATTATATATGTATAGTTTGGGCTGCACTTGAGTTATAACGATAGGAAGTTTAGTTCTGTAGTTTTGGAGTGTAGTTTCGTTTTGGAGGGTTAGGGAGAGTAGTTTCGTTTCGTTGAATTTCGTTTCTTTTACTTTCTTGGTCTAGGACATTGGAAACATATCTCCAAAATTTAACTATATAATCAAAACATGATTTTTGACAAAATATAAGAAAATCAACAAGTATCATGGTGCGGTTTTTAATAAGCATCTAATTTAAGTTGTAGAATAATTTCGTCCAGTTTTAGTTTTGTTGCGTGGATAGGAATCGCACTTTTAAATCGTGTGAAAAAAAACGTTTTCCTGACTTTAGAACATTGGAAACATATCTCCAAAATTTCACTATATAATCAAAACATAATTATTGAAATATAAGAAAATATAAGAAAATATAAGAAAATCAACAAGTATCATGTCACGGTTGTTAATTAGTATCTAATTTAAGTTGTAGGATAATTTCATTCAGCTTTAGTTTGACTGCAATGTTGATAATTGAAATTGTATATCTCATAATTGGTTTGCTTTCTTGGTAGATTTAACTCAGTTAAGAGTTCTTCAAAAGTTTCTGTAAATACATTAATAATTGTGATTGTTATACTTCTCACAACGTCTTTGATGATTTTTGAAATTGCAGACTGGCCAGGCCATTTTCATTTCTACAACACACTCTTAATAAGAAGGCAACACTTGCAACTCAAACTTTGTCCAGAATGTATCCATTTGTTTACACTATCAAACTAACAATACTTTTGTTCTTCATACAATTGAAAGTAATTAAATTCTTATTGCGCACTGTTATTAGATACACTTTATTATGCTTTTCTGCTTTGATTTCTTTTCTCCTCCAAACTTTACGCCACGAGGTGCATCAAACACTCATCGTCAGTGCGGAATATGGCGGTAAATTTGGTCAGCGGAAGAGTTCGAAACGAAAGTCACCTATCTAGCTGGGCTCTGGTAATGATGGCGTAAGGATGAACACTTAGTTCTTTCTTTGGAATTCAACGGAAAAATACCTCGATAGTGCCTTCCAAAATGCCTAACGGTAAGTTTCTTGTATCTTACTTCTTGTTTATAGGGGGAATTGGTTTTTTGTCGATTATAGCTATGATGCTAACACCATAGTTGTCTTCTCTTACCTGTTCAAAATGCCGAACTTGTCAATATCCTCGGATTTCTTGCATCAGCTGAGCAAAGAATGTGTTAATTGTTGTTCTACCTTGGTTAGTCACAACAAAAGAAAGTTTTGCTTGACTGAAGACACTCTTCAATTTCTGCCCAGTTTTTATGGTTGCAATGTGCTGATGTTTAGTCAGTGGCTTCAACACTATGATGATATTGTTTAATTCTATGTATGCAGGAAGTGTTAGCAAAAACTGCAAAGTTTACAGAATGCAAAAGCAAAGTTAAAAAAGAATGTAAATTGGAATTAACAAATGGTTCAGATTCCCAAAGAAATCTCTTCTAAATGTATTTTTGAAAAAATTTTGAAGCAGAAACGAGACATAAAGCAAGCTCATTAGCAAGAGAAAATTTAACACCTCCTAGAAAACGCACAAGGATTGAACAACTCGGTGAATCTGAAACACCCAATATTTCAAATGAGGGACATAATGCATCTAGAAAACCAACTGTTGCCCAAGATACCTCAAATAAAATCATCAAGACAACTTAGTTTTCACATATTTTCTCTTAATCTGTACATTTTCTTGGGCTACTAATGCAGGTTGCCTGTTGTGAAGATTTTTGCTGCTTCAACAGAAAGCAATCAAGTGTGCTTAAAAATAAAACAATAATTATTGAACTTTTATAATTGCTCAGTACTTATGTAATTAAACAAAAATGTAAAGAAGTTTATTATTGCCACCTTTATAAATCAACATTATATCTGAGATGCACAACAACTTCAATTTTTTTAAATTTTTTATATCATAGTATTCAACCTCTTTTCTCTTCATTGTTTTAAATCCTTCAATCTCAGAAACTACCAAAAATGAGGGAGGGTTTATTAGGGGAGAGCTTATTAGAAAAAGGCCTTCTTAACAACGGAAGGGGACAAAAAGCTTTTGGAGCTACTGTATTCCTTAAAGGAAAAGAAAGGTTGTCCATGCAGCTTGAAGCTAATACTGAGCAGAGGCTGTTACTTTTTTGATAGCTTGAGAATCTCATTCATGGGAATGTGATTTTGTTGATATGGCGCATTTTAAAAAAGAAAATGACAACATTACATTCCTCTTATGCTGTATTGATACTTTTAGCAAGTATGCGTGGGTAAAACCTCTAGAATTTTGTCAACTCATACAATAATACATACCACAGATCTATTGGCATGAGACCTTCTGAAGTCAACCAAGACAATGTTGACACTGTTCGAAAAAGACTGTTTAAAAAGAAACCAGAAAAATAAAAGCTTTTCAAAACTGGAGATTATGTAAGATTGAGTTTGAAGAAGAGAATATTTAAGAAAGGTTACTTGCAAAATTACACTGAAGAAATATTGAAGATCAGTAAAGTCTTTAAAGAAAGATATCCTGTAATGTATGAAATTGAAGATCTACAAGGTGAAAAGATAGTTGATCGTTTCTATAAAGAAGAGCTACAGCGTGTGTATCTTCCAAAAACATTTGTTGTCGAGCAAGTGTTGAAAACTAAGAAGAAGAGGGGCAAAAACTTCTATTTAATCAGATGGAGAGGTTATCCTCCACAATTTGATGAGTGGGTAGCTGAAAGTCAATTGGAGACAAAATGATTTATGAAGAATTCCATTTGGTTCTTCCTTCGGGATTTGCTACCGATAGAATAAAATTAGTAGATTTCACAGTTGATTTAACTCATATATTTCAATTAAACAATAAGAGAAAGTGGGAAATGGCATTGTTACAAATGACGTTGCCGGATAGAGGAGAAAAATCACTGCAAGATCAATATTGGTTTTCAATAGCAAATGAGTATGTAACAGTCACGGATGAAGAGGGAAAATTGCTTGATTGGGGTATAAATGACTTTTTTAATGAAAAAATCTTGATAAAGAAATTATTGAAACACGCGATAATACTCTCATGTATTATGAATTCAAAAGGCTTTTCAATGACAGGGTATTGAATTTCCCTCAGTTTGGTTATGAGCTGAAAAACATGTTATCAGTATCATTGATTGGTGGAAAGATACAGTTTGAAATGAAAGATGATTTGAAATCATTGGGATATGCAACATATCAAGGAAAGCCACTGAAATTTACCAGTGCACTTCTCATGAAAGTTTCAAGACCTTTGGCTCATTTACTCGGTTTGGAAGATCAAATGAATCACACTTTGCCAAATGGTTCAATATTGACATACTTTGAATACAATACTTCTGACAGCATACAACCTCACCAGGCTATGGATCTGATTGTATATAAGAAGAAGGCAGATGGCGATCCGTTAACCGGAGGCAAGATCAACTGTTTGAGTAGAATAAAGGATGGTGTTCATCTAAATGAACATACATCTATAAATATAGAATGTGACCTATTGGAAAGTAACTATCTTGGTGGTATTGAGAAAAGGCGAGTTTTGAGAAAACTAACATTTTACGATACAGATCTCGATACATATGTTAGATATTATGCTCCAAAGAATATAATTTTCACACCATTGGAGAGGTTGCAGTTTCAAAAAATTCCAATAAGATTGGTAGATGATGATGGGAATCCTATAAAATTAACATCACTCTATTCTGCAAAGCAATATATAGGAGAAACATCACTAACAGTTAGAATTAGACCAGTAATATGAATGTAACTTTAAATTATAGACATGTAAATTTTGTTAATCCACTTCCAGTGGATACAAGTTGAAATGTAGCATGATTGCTTGTATGCTATATCGAAAAAGAAAAAGATGAGAATGAAAAAGTGTTTGCTGTTTGTTGTGATTTCATTATAATTAAGGATGCTGTTCCTCTATTGGGTCTAGTTATTGATGACTTGCAATCGATTCATAGATCAACTATAAATCCTGCATCGTATAGATGATTAAATTTGCAATGCTTACAAGCTGGACCTCTGTATTTCCCAGTAATTTGACAATGATCTTTGACTTTCTTCTTATCCTTATCATCAAATAACTGCTTGCAGCAATAACAGTGTGTAGCCCTATCATGTCTTGCACTTTCTTCAGGTGTTAATCTAATCATCGGCATGGTTTTCTTGAACACTGCTCGGATTTCCTCATTCAAATCATCTAGCCGATTCATCAACACCTCCATGCAGTCTTCACCATTATAGCATTCCAACAGTTGTTGCCATCTATCATCGATACATTTGACATAAATGCAATAACTGATCAGCTTATGTTCTTGATAAGCAGCTCTTCTGTTTGAGCTTTCCAGAATGGATTCAGTATCTGCATAGATGATAAATGGTAGCCAGCTCTGATGCTTGAAATGTTCAAACTTCAATTCTGTATCTCGAGGATATTCAACAGCTTGAAGGGTCTGACATAGCTTTTCATACTTTTAAAAATTTTGTTCAGTTGTACACCCCAAAAAGTATAGAGGACAGATAAAACGTTTTCCGTGATGTTTTTCACCATCTCGACCTGCAAAAAGACAACTGAAGTCCTTTATTCAGCAATAGTGACTCTCACCATAGTCATTGAATATCAACAGCAAATGCACATGTTTTTTACGTTTAACTTCAGTTATTCTTACTGGTACAATTGAGTCATCTTCATCCATATAGATGTTGATTAAAAGGTTGTTGTTTATTTCAAATGTATTAATAATCTTTTTATCGGTTAAATTCACTGGATATGTCAATCCTTCACAGTTAAGTTCATCCAAGAATGGACGATACTTTGCAACTCTCTGTGGATGTTCTGCTGATGGATGTAGAGCAGATAGGATTGCCCAGATGAAGCATTTATCGTCTCTGTTCTGTACATTGATGACGGTTCGCTTGTTTTTGATGTATGTAGGTAGTTGCAAATACTTTCCACCCCGAATTGCATCATAATCAAACATCTTCACTTGCAGTTGAGTAAACTTTGCAAATATCCAACCACTTCCATTCTCCAAGAATTCATCAACCTTATCTCGTAGTGTGTTGATAGCTTCAACTACTTGATCTTCAACATAGTCATACTCTGACCTTAACAACGCATGCACGGTGGTTCTGAATGTGGGTGGTGCTTCTGTAACCATAGGCTTATCACCATACTTTTTAAATTCGACATCAATAGTGATATAATACTTTATCCCCTGCTTGTGGCCTGGCAATCTTCTTTAATTTCTTGAATAGTATGTTGTGTGATTCTTGCCCTGTCTTTGATATCTTCTTTTTCGGTATATATTCTAAATGCTTTCATATCCATCTTGTTCATTTTGTTACCTTCACCGACTAATTTATTTTGTTCTGCTGTTGATGGGTGTAGCTATATCATGCGCTGTTCGCCTATGTGATGCGAGATTTAACATTCTTTCAAACAATTTCCCACATACATCGCAAGCGATTATTCTTTGCTTACTATTATTAGCCGCTGAGCTCTCTTCTTCGTGTGAGCTCTTCATGATTAATTTCTAACTGATTTCGCTTCGATTTATATAGATGATTCGAACGTCGCGTTCCAATTATAAACCAAAGAGATTGTAGGATTTCACGTTTCTAGAATCTTGTGGAAACTTCGGGAAACTTCTAGAATGTTCTAGCCAATCAGATTGTAGGATTATTAGGGACTTTTCCCTTTTTCTGGAAAGTTCTAGCCAATCAGATTGTAGGATTATTACATCATTTTTAGCGCTGCGAATCTTATGCTAAGGAGGAGTCTTTTGTAATTAAACTCTTGTAAATCTTGAATAATTGAATTATAACAATTTCTATAGAACTTACAACAATCTAAATTTTTACAAATTTAAAATAATTTATAGATATTCTAATGTTTGTATTTAAACGTACTAGAATGTTTCGGGGAAATTAAAAACGTGTCTTTTATTTACATAACTTTTTATGTTTTTCCAAATTGTCTTGAGTTATACATGATGTTAGACATAGAGGACAGTAAAAACGCTTTCCACCATGTTTATGAACTAAACGACCTGCAAAAAAGACGACTCAAGTCCTTTATCCAGCAATAGTGACTCTCACCATCCTCATTGGTTATCAATAGCAAATGCACCTGTTTTTCACGATGAACTTTAGTTGTTCTTACGGGTACAATTTTCACCATCTTCATCCATATAGATGTTGATTGAAATGTTGTTGTTTATTTCAAATGTATCAATCATCTTTTCATTGTCTGCTTTTACTGGATATGTCAATCCTTCACAATTAAGTTCACCTGAGTATGGGTAATACTTTGCAACTCTCTGTGGATGTTTTGCTGGTGGATTTAGAGCGGATAGAATTGCCCAGATGAAGCATCGTCTTTGTTCTGTACATTGATAACAGCCCTCTTGTTTTGGATGTATGTAGGTAGTTGCAAATACTTTCCACAACGTATAATTTGAGAAGTTAATATAATTGATGGAGTTGAATGTATAGACATCATGTGGCATCTCATTTTGATTCTTGTGCTGTAGTGTTTCTGGCAAACATCACAAGAAAATCGAATTCTCTTCTTTGCTTCTCTTCATGATTATTTTCTAACTGAAGTGATTTCGCTTTACGCTTCGATTTATATTATATATATAGACGATTCGAACGTGATGTTCAAATTATTAACCAGAGAGATTGTAGGATTTCTTGTTTCTAGAATCTTGTGGAACATTCTGGAAACTTCTAGAAAGTTCTAGCCAATCAGATAAGAGGATTCTTAGGGACGTTCTAGAACATTCTGGAAACTTCTACAGTCAAACAAAATAATCTTAATGTTTTCTTTTACTAAATCTTTTCCTCTTATTAGTTACTTTTTTCTTAGGTCTTTTCCATTTATTTCCATTTCCATTTACCAAAACCACTTATATTTCGAAATACACTTGCTTTCTTTCCTTTTATGCGCATAGCATTTAATAAACGTTCTTTTCTTTTTCAGCTCCATGGTCTATGCCAAACATCCAATAAGCAGCCACTGTACTTGAACCAGCACCCATTTTAATCTATTAACTTAACGTTTCTTATCATCTCTTTTATAGAGACTTTCCCTTCTTCTGGAAACTTCTAGAGCCAAACCAATTGTAAAGGTTGTTAAATCGGAAACGAGGCTAGCGGTTTCAGACAAGTGTGTTGCATTGTAAGAACTCTTGAAAACGAGGTTGGAGAAACCAGCATGCTAGATCCATAAAAACCATCGCACTATAGCGCGACCTGATGACAATAGCATTTGTTGTTAAAAGAATCTTGATGCTTATCAAAAAAGAATGGGGCGTCACACTGGAAAGATGTAAAGTTTATGAAATTCCGAAAGAAAATCTACCATAATTAAAGTTTATTTAAATACATACTGCTTGCAAACATTATATATGTATAGTTTGGGCTGCACTTGAGTTATAACGATAGGAAGTTTAGTTCTGTAGTTTTGGAGTGTAGTTTCGTTTTGGAGGGTTAGGAGAGTAGTTTCGTTTCGTTGAATTTCGTTTCTTTTACTTTCTTGGTCTAGGACATTGGAAACATATCTCCAAAATTTAACTATATAATCAAAACATGATTTTTGACAAAATATAAGAAAATCAACAAGTATCATGGTGCGGTTTTTAATAAGCATCTAATTTAAGTTGTAGAATAATTTCGTCCAGTTTTAGCTTTGTTGCGTGGATAGGAATCGCACTTTTAAATCGTGTGAAAAAAAAACGTTTTCCTGACTTTAGAACATTGGAAACATATCTCCAAAATTTCACTATATAATCAAAACATAATTATTGAAAAAATATAAGAAAATCAACAAGTATCATGTCACGGTTGTTAATTAGTATCTAATTTAAGTTGTAGGATAATTTCATTCAGCTTTAGTTTGACTGCAATGTTGATAATTGAAATTGTATATCTCATAATTGGTTTGCTTTCTTGGTAGATTTAAATCAGTTAAGAGTTCTTCAAAAGTTTCTGTAAATACATTAATAATTGTGATTGTTATACTTCTCACAACGTCTTTGATGATTTTTGAAATTGCAGACTGGCCAGGCCATTTTCATTTCTACAACACACTCTTAATAAGAAGGCAACACTTGCAACTCAAACTTTGTCCAGAATGTATCCATTTGTTTACACTATCAAACTAACAATACTTTTGTTCTTCATACAATTGAAAGTAATTAAATTCTTATTGCACTGTTATTAGATACACTTTATTATGCTTTTCTGCTTTGATTTCTTTTCTCCTCCAAACTTTACGCCACGAGGTGCATCAAACACTCATCGTCAGTGCGGAATATAGCGTAAATTTGGTCAGCGGAAGAGTTCAAACGAAAGTCACCTATCTAGCTGGGCTCTGGTAATGATGGCGTAAGGATGAACACTTAGTTCTTTCTTTGGAATTCAACGGAAAAATACCTCGATAGTGCCTTCCAAAATGCCTAACGGTAAGTTTCTTGTATCTTACTTCTTGTTTATAGGGGGAATTGGTTTTTTGTCGATTATAGCTATGATGCTAACACCATAGTTGTCTTCTCTTACCTGTTCAAAATGCCGAACTTGTCAATATCCTCGGATTTCTTGCATCAGCTGAGCAAAGAATGTGTTAATTGTTGTTCTACCTTGGTTAGTCACAACAAAAGAAAGTTTTGCTTGACTGAAGACACTCTTCAATTTCTGCCCAGTTTTATGGTTGCAATGTGCTGATGTTTAGTCAGTGGCTTCAACACTATGATGATATTGTTTAATTCTATGTATGCAGGAAGTGTTAGCAAAAACTGCAAAGTTTACAGAATGCAAAAGCAAAGTTAAAAAAAAATGTAAATTGGAATTAACAAATGGTTCAGATTCCCAAAGAAATCTCTTCTAAATGTATTTTTGAAAAAATTTTGAAGCAGAAACGAGACATAAAGCAAGCTCATTAGCAAGAGAAAATTGAACACCTCCTAGAAAACGCACAAGGATTGAACAACTCGGTGAATCTGAAACACCCAATATTTCAAATGAGGGACATAATGCATCTAGAAAACCAACTGTTGCCCAAGATACCTCAAATAAAATCATCAAGACAACTTAGTTTTCACATATTTTCTCTTAATCTGTACATTTTCTTGGGCTACTAATGCAGGTTGCCTGTTGTGAAGATTTTTGCTGCTTCAACAGAAAGCAATCAAGTGTGCTTAAAAATAAAACAATAATTATTGAACTTTTATAATTGCTCAGTACTTATGTAATTAAACAAAAATGTAAAGAAGTTTATTATTGCCACCTTTATAAATCAACATTATATCTGAGATGCACAACAACTTCAATTTTTTTAAATTTTTTATATCAGAGTATTCAACCTCTTTTCTCTTCATTGTTTTAAATCCTTCAATCTAAGAAACTACCAAAAATGAGGGAGGGTTTATTAGGGGAGAGCTTATTAGAAAAAGGCCTTCTTAACAACGGAAGGGGACAAAAAGCTTTTGGAGCTACTGTATTCCTTAAAGGAAAAGAAAGGTTGTCCATGGAGCTTGAAGCTAATACTGAGCAGAGGCTGTTACTTTTTTGATAGCTTGAGAATCTCATTCATGGGAATGTGATTTTGTTGATATGGCGCATTTTAAAAAAGAAAATGACAACATTACATTCCTCTTATGCTGTATTGATACTTTTAGCAAGTATGCGTGGGTAAAACCTCTAGAATTTTGTCAACTCATACAATAATACATACCACAGATCTATTGGTATGAGACCTTCTGAAGTCAACCAAGACAATGTTGACACTGTTCGAAAAAGACTGTTTAAAAAAGAAACCAGAAAAAATAAAAAGCTTTTCAAAACTGGTGATTATGTAAGATTGAGTTTGAAGAAGAGAATATTTAAGAAAGGTTACTTGCAAAATTACACTGAAGAAATATTGAAGATCAGTAAAGTCTTTAAAGAAAGATATCCTGTAATGTATGAAATTGAAGATCTACAAGGTGAAAAGATAGTTGATCGTTTCTATAAAGAAGAGCTACAGCGTGTGTATCTTCCAAAAACATTTGTTGTCGAGCAAGTGTTGAAAACTAAGAAGAAGAGGGCAAAACTTCTATTTAATCAGATGGAGAGGTTATCCTCCACAATTTGATGAGTGGGTAGCTGAAAGTCAATTGGAGACAAAATGATTTATGAAGAATTCCATTTGGTTCTTCCTTCGGATTTGCTACCGATAGAATAAAATTAGTAGATTTCACAGTTGATTTAACTCATATATTTCAATTAAACAATAAGAGAAAGTGGGAAATGGCATTGTTACAAATGACGTTGCCGGATAGAGGAGAAAAATCACTGCAAGATCAATATTGGTTTTCAATAGCAAATGAGTATGTAACAGTCACGGATGAAGAGGGAAAATTGCTTGATTGGGGTATAAATGACTTTTTAATGAAAAATCTTGATAAAGAAGTTATTGAAACACGCGATAATACTCTCATGTATTATGAATTCAAAAGGCTTTTCAATGACAGGGTATTGAATTTCCCTCAGTTTGGTTATGAGCTGAAAAACATGTTATCAGTATCATTGATTGGTGGAAAGATACAGTTTGAAATGAAAGATGATTTGAAATCATTGGGATATGCAACATATCAAGGAAAGCCACTGAAATTTACCAGTGCACTTCTCATGAAAGTTTCAAGACCTTTGGCTCATTTACTCGGTTTGGAAGATCAAATGAATCACACTTTGCCAAATGGTTCAATATTGACATACTTTGAATACAATATCTGACAGCATACAACCTCACCAGGCTATGGATCTGATTGTATATAAGAAGAAGGCAGATGGCGATCCGTTAACCGGAGGCAAGATCAACTGTTTGAGTAGAATAAAGGATGGTGTTCATCTAAATGAACATACATCTATAAATATAGAATGTGACCTATTGGAAAGTAACTATCTTGGTGGTATTGAGAAAAGGCGAGTTTTGAGAAAACTAACATTTTACGATACAGATCTCGATACATATGTTAGATATTATGCTCCAAAGAATATAATTTTCACACCATTGGAGAGGTTGCAGTTTCAAAAAATTCCAATAAGATTGGTAGATGATGATGGGAATCCTATAAAATTAACATCACTCTATTCTGCAAAGCAATATATAGGAGAAACATCACTAACAGTTAGAATTAGACCGGTAATATGAATGTAACTTTAAATTATAGACATGTAAATTTTGTTAATCCACTTCCAGTGGATACAAGTTGGAAATGTAGCATGATTGCTTGTATGCTATATCGAAAAAGAAAAAGATGAGAATGAAAAAGTGTTTGCTGTTTGTTGTGATTTCATTATAATTAAGGATGCTGTTCCTCTATTGGGTCTAGTTATTGATGACTTGCAATCGATTCATAGATCAACTATAAATCCTGCATCGTATAGATGATTAAATTTGCAATACTTACAAGCTGGACCTCTGTATTTCCCAGTAATTTGACAATGATCTTTGACTTTCTTCTTATCCTTATCATCAAATAACTGCTTGCAGCAATAACAGTGTGTAGCCCTATCATGTCTTGCACTTTCTTCAGGTGTTAATCTAATCATCGGCATGGTTTTCTTGAACACTGCTCGGATTTCCTCATTCAAATCATCTAGCCGATTCATCAACACCTCCATGCAGTCTTCACCATTATAGCATTCCAACAGTTGTTGCCATCTATCATCGATACATTTGACATAAATGCAATAACTGATCAGCTTATGTTCTTGATAAGCAGCTCTTCTGTTTGAGCTTTCCAGAATGGATTCAGTATCTGCATAGATGATAAATGGTAGCCAGCTCTGATGCTTGAAATGTTCAAACTTCAATTCTGTATCTCGAGGATATTCAACAGCTTGAAGGGTCTGACATAGCTTTTCATACTTTTAAAAATTTTGTTGAGTTGTACACCCCAAAAAAGTATAGAGGACAGATAAAACGTTTTCCGTGATGTTTTTCACCATCTCGACCTGCAAAAAAGACAACTCAAGTCCTTTATTCAGCAATAGTGACTCTCACCATAGTCATTGAATATCAACAGCAAATGCACATGTTTTTTACGTTTAACTTCAGTTATTCTTACTGGTACAATTGAGTCATCTTCATCCATATAGATGTTGATTAAAAGGTTGTTGTTTATTTCAAATGTATTAATAATCTTTTTATCGGTTAAATTCACTGGATATGTCAATCCTTCACAGTTAAGTTCATCCAAGAATGGACGATACTTTGCAACTCTCTGTGGATGTTCTGCTGATGGATGTAGAGCAGATAGGATTGCCCAGATGAAGCATTTATCGTCTCTGTTCTGTACATTGATGACGGCTCGCTTGTTTTTGATGTATGTAGGTAGTTGCAAATACTTTCCACCCCGAATTGCGTCATAATCAAACATCTTCACTTGCAGTTGAGTAAACTTTGCAAATATCCAACCACTTCCATTCTCCAAGAATTCATCAACCTTATCTCGTAGTGTGTTGATAGCTTCAACTACTTGATCTTCAACATAGTCATACTCTGACCTTAACAACGCATGCACGGTGGTTCTGAATGTGGGTGGTGCTTCTGTAACCATAGGCTTATCACCATACTTTTTAAATTCGACATCAATAGTGATATAATACTTTATCCCTGCTTGTGGCCTGGCAATCTTCTTTAATTTCTTGAATAGTATGTTGTGTGATTCTTGCCCTGTCTTTGATATCTTCTTTTTCGGTATATATTCTAAATGCTTTCATATCCATCTTGTTCATTTTGTTACCTTCACCGACTAATTTATTTTGTTCTGCTGTTGATGGGTGTAGCTATATCATGCGCTGTTCGCCTATGTGATGCGAGATTTAACATTCTTTCAAACAATTTCCCACATACATATGGCGATTATTCTTTGCTTACTATTATTAGCCGCTGAGCTCTCTTCTTCGTGTGAGCTCTTCATGATTAATTTCTAACTGATTTCGCTTCGATTTATATAGATGATTGAACGTCGCGTTCAATTATAAACCAAAGAGATTGTAGGATTTCACGTTTCTAGAATCTTGTGGAAACTTTGGGAAACTTCTAGAATGTTCTAGCCAATCAGATTGTAGGATTATTAGGGACTTTTCCCTTTTTCTGGAAAGTTCTAGCCAATCAGATTGTAGGATTATTACATCATTTTTAGCGCTGCGAATCTTATGCTAAGGAGGAGTCTTTTGTAATTAAACTCTTGTAAATCTTGAATAATTGAATTATAACAATTTCTATAGAACTTACAACAATCTAAATTTTTACAAATTTAAAATAATTTATAGATATTCTAATGTTCGTATTTAAACGTACTAGAATGTTTCGGGGAAATTAAAAACGTGTCTTTTATTTACATAACTTTTTATGTTTTTCCAAATTGTCTTGAGTTATACATGATGTTAGACATAGAGGACAGTAAAACGCTTTCCACCATGTTTATGAACTAAACGACCTGCAAAAAGACGACTCAAGTCCTTTATCCAGCAATAGTGACTCTCACCATCCTCATTGGTTATCAATAGCAAATGCACCTGTTTTTCACGATGAACTTTAGTTGTTCTTACGGGTACAATTTTCACCATCTTCATCCATATAGATGTTGATTGAAATGTTGTTGTTTATTTCAAATGTATCAATCATCTTTTCATTGTCTGCTTTTACTGGATATGTCAATCCTTCACAATTAAGTTCACCTGAGTATGGGTAATACTTTGCAACTCTCTGTGGATGTTTTGCTGGTGGATTTAGAGCGGATAGAATTGCCCAGATGAAGCATCGTCTTTGTTCTGTACATTGATAACAGCCCTCTTGTTTTGGATGTATGTAGGTAGTTGCAAATACTTTCCACAACGTATAATTTGAGAAGTTAATATAATTGATGGAGTTGAATGTATAGACATCATGTGGCATCTCATTTTGATTCTTGTGCTGTAGTGTTTCTGGCAAACATCACAAGGAAATCGAATTCTCTTCTTTGCTTCTCTTCATGATTATTTTCTAACT
Source organism: Chrysaora quinquecirrha (assembly GCA_014526335.1). Lineage (NCBI taxonomy): Eukaryota > Metazoa > Cnidaria > Scyphozoa > Semaeostomeae > Pelagiidae > Chrysaora > Chrysaora quinquecirrha. The sequence continues at coordinate 2,031,585 of JACTAT010000048.1, read as the reverse complement.
GAAGTGATTTCGCTTTACGCTTTGATTTATATATATATATATATTATATATATATATAGACGATTCGAACGTGATGTTCAAATTAGTAACCAGAGAGATTGTAGGATTTCTTGTTTCTAGAATCTTGTGGAACATTCTGGAAACTTCTAGAAAGTTCTAGCCAATCAGATAAGAGGATTCTTAGGGACGTTCTAGAACATTCTGGAAACTTCTACAGTCAAACCAAATAATCTTAATGTTTTCTTTTACTAAATCTTTTCCTCTTATTAGTTACTTTTTTCTTAGGTCTTTTCCATTTATTTCCATTTCCATTTACCAAAACTACTTATATTTCGAAATACACTTGCTTTCTTTCCTTTTATGCGCATAGCATTTAATAAACGTTCTTTTCTTTTCAGCTCCATGGTCTATGCCAAACATCCAATAAGCAGCCACTGTACTTGAACCAGCACCCATTTTAATCTATTAACTTAACGTTTCTTATCATCTCTTTTATAGAGACTTTCCTTCTTCTGGAAACTTCTAGAGCCAAACCAATTGTAAAGGTTGTTAAATCGGAAGCGAGGCTAGCGGTTTCAGACAAGTGTGTTGCATTGTAAGAACTCTTGAAAACGAGGTTGGAGAAACCAGCATGCTAGATCCATAAAACCATCGCACTATAGCGCGACCTGATGACAATAGCATTTGTTGTTAAAAGAATCTTGATGCTTATCAAAAAGAATGGGCGTCACACTGGAAAGATGTAAAGTTTATGAAATTCGAAAGAAAATCTACCATAATTAAAGTTTATTTAAATACATACTGCTTGCAAACATTATATATGTATAGTTTGGGCTGCACTTGAGTTATAACGATAGGAAGTTTAGTTCTGTAGTTTTGGAGTGTAGTTTCGTTTTGGAGGGTTAGGGAGGAGTAGTTTCGTTTCGTTGAATTTCGTTTCTTTTACTTTCTTGGTCTAGGACATTGGAAACATATCTCCAAAATTTAACTATATAATCAAAACATGATTTTTGACAAAATATAAGAAAATCAACAAGTATCATGGTGCGGTTTTTAATAAGCATCTAATTTAAGTTGTAGAATAATTTCGTCCAGTTTTAGTTTTGTTGCGTGGATAGGAATCGCACTTTTAAATCGTGTGAAAAAAAAACGTTTTCCTGACTTTAGAACATTGGAAACATATCTCCAAAATTTCATTATATAATCAAAACATAATTATTGAAAAAATATAAGAAAATCAACAAGTATCATGTCACGGTTGTTAATTAGTATCTAATTTAAGTTGTAGGATAATTTCATTCAGCTTTAGTTTGACTGCGATGTTGATAATTGAAATTGTATATCTCATAATTGGTTTGTTTTCTTGGTAGATTTAACTCAATTAAGAGTTCTTCAAAAGTTTCTGTAAATACATTAATAATTGTGATTGTTATACTTCTCACAACGTCTTTGATGATTTTTGAAATTGCAGACTGGCCAGGCCATTTTCATTTCTACAACACACTCTTAATAAGAAGGCAACACTTGCAACTCAAACTTTGTCCAGAATGTATCCATTTGTTTACACTATCAAACTAACAATACTTTTGTTCTTTATACAATTGAAAGTAATTAAATTCTTATTGCGCACTGTTATTAGACACACTTTATTATGCTTTTCTGCTTTGATTTCTTTTCTCCTCCAAACTTTACGCCACGAGGTGCATCAAACACTCATCGTCAGTGCGGAATATGGCGGTAAATTTGGTCAGCGGAAGAGTTCGAAACGAAAGTCACCTATCTAGCTGGGCTCTGGTAATGATGGCGTAAGGATGAACACTTAGTTCTTTCTTTGGAATTCAACGGAAAAATACCTCGATAGTGCCTTCCAAAATGCCTAACGGTAAGTTTCTTGTATCTTACTTCTTGTTTATAGGGGGAATTGGTTTTTTGTCGATTATAGCTATGATGCTAACACCATAGTTGTCTTCTCTTACCTGTTCAAAATGCCGAACTTGTCAATATCCTCGGATTTCTTGCATCAGCTGAGCAAAGAATGTGTTAATTGTTGTTCTACCTTGGTTAGTCACAACAAAAGAAAGTTTTGCTTGACTGAAGACACTCTAAAATTTCTGCCCAGTTTTTATGGTTGCAATGTGCTGATGTCTAGTCAGTGGCTTCAACACTATGATGATATTGTTTAATTCTATGTATGCAGGAAGTGTTAGCAAAAACTGCAAAGTTTACAGAATGCAAAAGCAAAGTTAAAAAAAAATGTAAATTGGAATTAACAAATGGTTCAGATTCCCAAAGAAATCTCTTCTAAATGTATTTTGAAAAATTTTGAAGCAGAAACGAGACATAAAGCAAGCTCATTAGCAAGAGAAAACTTAACACCTCCTAGAAAACGCACAAGGATTGAACAACTCGGTGAATCTGAAACACCCAATATTTCAAATGAGCGACATAATGCATCTAGAAAACCAACTGTTGCCCAAGATACCTCAAATAAAATCATCAAGACAACTTAGTTTTCACATATTTTCTCTTAATCTGTACATTTTCTTGGGCTACTAATGCAGGTTGCCTGTTGTGAAGATTTTTGCTGCTTCAACAGAAAGCAATCAAGTGTGCTTAAAAATAAAACAATAATTATTGAACTTTTATAATTGCTCAGTACTTATGTAATTAAACAAAATGTAAAGAAGTTTATTATTGCCACCTTTATAAATCAACATTATATCTGAGATGCACAACAACTTCAATTTTTTTAAATTTTTTATATCAGAGTATTCAACCTCTTTTCTCTTGATTGTTTTAAATCCTTCAATCTCAGAAACTACCAAGAATGAGGGAGGGTTTATTAGGGAGAGCTTATTAGAAAAGGCCTTCTTAACAACGGAAGGGACAAAAGCTTTTGGAGCTACTGTATTCCTTAAAGGAAAAGAAAGGTTGTCCATGGAGCTTGAAGCTAATACTGAGCAGAGGCTGTTACTTTTTTGATAGCTTGAGAATCTCATTCATGGGAATGTGATTTTGTTGATATGGCGCATTTTAAAAAAGAAAATGACAACATTACATTCCTCTTATGCTGCATTAATACTTTTAGCAAGTATGCGTGGGTAAAACCTCTAGAATTTTGTCAACTCATACAATAATACATACCACAGATCTATTGGTATGAGACCTTCTGAAGTCAACCAAGACAATGTTGACACTGTTCGAAAAAGATTGTTTAAAAAAGAAACCAGAAAAAATAAAAAGCTTTTCAGAACTGGAGATTATGTAAGATTGAGTTTGAAGAAGAGAATATTTAAGAAAGGTTACTTGCAAAATTACACTGAAGAAATATTCAAGATCAGTAAAGTCTTTAAAGAAAGATATCCTGTAATGTATGAAATTGAAGATCTACAAGGTGAAAAGATAGTTGATCGTTTCTATAAAGAAGAGCTACAGCGTGTGTATCTTCCAAAAACATTTGTTGTCGAGCAAGTGTTGAAAACTAAGAAGAAGAGGGGGCAAAAACTTCTATTTAATCAGATGGAGAGGTTATCCTCCACAATTTGATGAGTGGGTAGCTGAAAGTCAATTGGAGACAAAATGATTTATGAAGAATTCCATTTGGTTCTTCCTTCGGGATTTGCTACCGATAGAATAAAATTAGTAGATTTCACAGTTGATTTAACTCATATATTTCAATTAAACAATAAGAGAAAGTGGGAAATGGCATTGTTACAAATGACGTTGCGGATAGAGGAGAAAAATCACTGCAAGATCAATATTGGTTTTCAATAGCAAATGAGTATGTAACAGTCACGGATGAAGAGGAAAATTGCTTGATTGGGGTATAAATGACTTTTTAATGAAAAATCTTGATAAAGAAATTATTGAAACACGCGATAATACTCTCATGTATTATGAATTCAAAAGGCTTTTCAATGACAGGGTATTGAATTTCCCTCAGTTTGGTTATGAGCTGAAAAACATGTTATCAGTATCATTGATTGGTGGAAAGATACAGTTTGAAATGAAAGATGATTTGAAATCATTGGGATATGCAACATATCAAGGAATGCCACTGAAATGTACCAGTGCACTTCTCATGAAAGTTTCAAGACCTTTGGCTCATTTACTCGGTTTGGAAGATCAAATGAATCACACTTTGCCAAATGGTTCAATATTGACATACTTTGAATACAATACTTCTGACAGCATACAACCTCACCAGGCTATGGATCTGATTGTATATAAGAAGAAGGCAGATGGCGATCCGTTAACCGGAGGCAAGATCAACTGTTTGAGTAGAATAAAGGATGGTGTTCATCTAAATGAACATACATCTATAAATATAGAATGTGACCTATTGGAAAGTAACTATCTTGGTGGTATTGAGAAAAGGCGAGTTTTGAGAAAACTAACATTTTACGATACAGATCTTGATACATATGTTAGATATTATGCTCCAAAGAATATAATTTTCACACCATTGGAGAGGTTGCAGTTTCAAAAAATTCCAATAAGATTGGTAGATGATGATGGGAATCCTATAAAATTAACATCACTCTATTCTGCAAAGCAATATATTGGAGAAACATCACTAACAGTTAGAATTAGACCGGTAATATGAATGTAACTTTAAATTATAGACATGTAAATTTTGTTAATCCACTTCCAGTGGATACAAGCTGGAAATGTAGCATGATTGCTTGTATGCTATATCGAAAAAGAAAAAGATGAGAATGAAAAAGTGTTTGCTGTTTGTTGTGATTTCATTATAATTAAGGATGCTGTTCCTCTATTGGGTCTAGTTATTGATGACTTGCAATCGATTCATAGATCAACTATAAATCCTGCATCGTATAGATGATTAAATTTGCAATACTTACAAGCTGGACCTCTGTATTTCCCAGTAATTTGACAATGATCTTTGACTTTCTTCTTATCCTTATCATCAAATAACTGCTTGCAGCAATAACAGTGTGTAGCCCTATCATGTCTTGCACTTTCTTCAGGTGTTAATCTAATCATCGGCATGGTTTTCTTGAACACTGCTCGGATTTCCTCATTCAAATCATCTAGCCGATTCATCAACACCTCCATGCAGTCTTCACCATTATAGCATTCCAACAGTTGTTGCCATCTATCATCGATACATTTGACATAAATGCAATAACTGATCAGCTTATGTTCTTGATAAGCAGCTCTTCTGTTTGAGCTTTCCAGAATGGATTCAGTATCTGCATAGATGATAAATGGTAGCCAGCTCTGATGCTTGAAATGTTCAAACTTCAATTCTGTATCTCGAGGATATTCAACAGCTTGAAGGGTCTGACATAGCTTTTCATGCTTTTAAAAATTTTGTTGAGTTGTACACCCCGAAAAGTATAGAGGACAGATAAAACGTTTTCCGTGATGTTTTTCACCATCTCGACCTGCAAAAAGACAACTCAAGTCCTTTATTCAGCAATAGTGACTCTCACCATAGTCATTGAATATCAACAGCAAATGCACATGTTTTTTACGTTTAACTTCAGTTATTCTTACTGGTACAATTGAGTCATCTTCATCCATATAGATGTTGATTAAAAGGTTGTTGTTTATTTCAAATGTATTAATAATCTTTTTATCGGTTAAATTCACTGGATATGTCAATCCTTCACAGTTAAGTTCATCCAAGAATGGACGATACTTTGCAACTCTCTGTGGATGTTCTGCTGATGGATGTAGAGCGGATAGGATTGCCCAGATGAAGCATTTATCGTCTCTGTTCTGTACATTGATGACGGCTCGCTTGTTTTTGATGTATGTAGGTAGTTGCAAATACTTTCCACCCCGAATTGCTTCATAATTAAACATCTTCACTTGCAGTTGGGTAAACTTTGCAAATATCCAACCACTTCCATTCTCCAAGAATTCATCAACCTTATCTCGTAGTGTGTTGATAGCTTCAACTACTTGATCTTCAACATAGTCATACTCTGACCTTAACAACGCATGCACGGTGGTTCTGAATGTGGGTGGTGCTTCTGTAACCATAGGCTTATCACCATACTTTTTAAATTCGACATCAATAGTGATATAATACTTTATCCCCTGCTTGTGGCCTGGCAATCTTCTTTAATTTCTTGAATAGTATGTTGTGTGATTCTTGCCCTGTCTTTGATATCTTCTTTTTCGGTATATATTCTAAATGCTTTCATATCCATCTTGTTCATTTTGTTACCTTCACCGACTAATTTATTTTGTTCTGCTGTTGATGGGTGTAGCTATATCATGCGCTGTTCGCCTATGTGATGCGAGATTTAACATTCTTTCAAACAATTTCCACATACATATGGCGATTATTCTTTGCTTACTATTATTAGCCGCTGAGCTCTCTTCTTCGTGTGAGCTCTTCATGATTAATTTCTAACTGATTTCGCTTGATTTATATAGATGATTGAACGTCGCGTTCCAATTATAAACCAAAGAGATTGTAGGATTTCACGTTTCTAGAATCTTGTGGAAACTTCGGAAACTTCTAGAATGTTCTAGCCAATCAGATTGTAGGATTATTAGGGACTTTTCCCTTTTTCTGGAAAGTTCTAGCCAATCAGATTGTAGGATTATTACATCATTTTTAGCGCTGCGAATCTTATGCTAAGGAGGAGTCTTTTGTAATTAAACTCTTGTAAATCTTGAATAATTGAATTATAACAATTTCTATAGAACTTACAACAATCTAAATTTTTACAAATTTAAAATAATTTATAGATATTCTAATGTTCGTATTTAAACGTACTAGAATGTTTCGGGGAAATTAAAAACGTGTCTTTTATTTACATAACTTTTTATGTTTTTCCAAATTGTCTTGAGTTATACATGATGTTAGACATAGAGGACAGTAAAAACGCTTTCCACCATGTTTATGAACTAAACGACCTGCAAAAAGACGACTCAAGTCCTTTATCCAGCAATAGTGACTCTCACCATCCTCATTGGTTATCAATAGCAAATGCACCTGTTTTTCACGATGAACTTTAGTTGTTCTTACGGGTACAATTTTCACCATCTTCATCCATATAGATGTTGATTGAAATGTTGTTGTTTATTTCAAATGTATCAATCATCTTTTCATTGTCTGCTTTTACTGGATATGTCAATCCTTCACAATTAAGTTCACCTGAGTATGGGTAATACTTTGCAACTCTCTGTGGATGTTTTGCTGGTGGATTTAGAGCGGATAGAATTGCCCAGATGAAGCATCGTCTTTGTTCTGTACATTGATAACAGCCCTCTTGTTTTGGATGTATGTAGGTAGTTGCAAATACTTTCCACAACGTATAATTTGAGAAGTTAATATAATTGATGGAGTTGAATGTATAGACATCATGTGGCATCTCATTTTGATTCTTGTGCTGTAGTGTTTCTGGCAAACATCACAAGGAAATCGAATTCTCTTCTTTGCTTCTCTTCATGATTATTTTCTAACTGAAGTGATTTCGCTTTACGCTTTGATTTATATATATATATATATATATTATATATATATATAGACGATTCGAACGTGATGTTCAAATTTAGGCCCTAGATTACACTATCACATTCAGGTACAATTTGCTTCTAGTTTTTCCGTGATCACGGACAACGAGAGAATGTGATAGTGTAAATCACCGCTCCAAGGTGCTTGTATTTGCTTGTTGTGTGGAATTTTAATCCATCTTGAGGAAAAAACTTTTGATCGCTGTTCAAAAAGATTTCCATCATCTTGAAGTTTTTCAAAGGAGCCGACAATTAACATAAAATATTGGTCATGCAATGAACATTTTGGCGCGAAGACTAGTTGAGTTAACCACCATTTTGGCGCGATTGTAGTTGCTGATGAGTAGGTGTCGAGTGCAGTGGTCGAGTGAGGTTAGCAAAAATGGAGGATTCAGAAGATGATTACAATGAAGGGCGAAGGAAGGCTGCAGCGGCAATGATAATTTATTGCGTTATCAAGAAAGAAAAGAAACCCAAAAGAAAAAGGAGAAGTTGCTGGGTAAAACCTTGGCTAAAAGAGAGGGAGGCCAGTGGAAAGGGCATCTATGGAAGTTTGATAAATGAGCTGAGACTGAACGACACGGAGGACTTAAGTGCAGAACAGAAACTGGCAGTAACTCTACGATTTCTTGGAACTGGAGAGAGCTTCGAGAGTCTCCAATATCAATTCCGAATACATCAGTCTACTATCACAAAGTTTGTTCCTGTTGTATGTGATGCAATATACAACAACCTGAAAGAAGAGTACTTTCATTTTCCAACATCGGAGGCAGATTGGATCAAGTTAGCTCAAGGTGCAGAGGAAAGATGGCAATTCCCAAATGCATTTGGTGCAGCAGATGGTAAGCACATCTCCATATATCACCCTGTGAACTCTGGTGCAAACTTCTATAACTACAAAGGCTTTTACAGTATTGTGCTACTTGCCCTTGTCGATTTTGACTACAAGTTTATTTTCGCTGATGTTGGATGTCAAGGGAGAATTAGTGACGGTGGTGTCTATAGGAACTCAGCGATTTGCAGCTTACTTGCAGATAACAATTTGAATCTACCATCACCAAGGCAGCTGCCTTTGTCAGGGGATCCTGCTTGGCAGCCCTTTGAGTCAAATGAAGCTGTACCTTTTGTGTTTGTTGGAGATAACGCATTTCCCTTGACAAAGCATTGCTTGAAGCCATACCCGGACCGTGGATGCACAGATAGGAAAAGGATATTCAATTACAGACTTTCCCGTTTTCGGAGGGTAACTGAGAATGCTTTTGGAATTCTTACCAATGTTTTTAGAATATTTTCTACCAAGATCAATCTTCAGCCAGACAAAGCTACCTCAGTCGTATTAGCATCACTGGTGCTGCACAATCTTTTAAGGACAAGGTCAAGAGAATCATACACACCAAAAGGATATGTAGATGAGATCATAAATGACAGGATCACTGATGGAATATGGAGGAAAGATAGCACTGAAACAGGCTTACAATCCCTTCCAGCGAGAAGACATGGAAACAAGATAGCAAAATCAGCTGAAACCATCAGAGAGATCTTTGCTGACCATTTTTATGGACCAGGCCAGGTACCATGGCAGTGGAAATGTCTTGTTTCTAATAGTTAAACATCTGATTATTTGTATTCAGAGTAGATCTATACAGCAACAAACTTGCAAACAATTTAAAATAAAGAATTGCATTTTTCAATGTCAATGTGTCTGAAAAAATGAAATCAATATACTAAAACCCATGTAAATGTCACAAATTGCTCACCATAAACACAAAATTGTAGTTCATAGTTCTGTTAGCTCATTATTAAAGCCAGCACTTCTTGAGGAAGATGACTCTGTATGGGATGAACTTGGACTTGGTCTGTTGAATGGCATGATATGCTGGCTAAACATCTGGTTCTCAAAGCAGGATTGCGTTCCTTGAAAAGAGTTGTTGAAGTTGCCAGCCTGATTTGAGCCAAATATATTCTGGGGTGGTACCCTATATTTTGCTTCCAGAATCATTCTTTGAACATCCATTTTTAAGAAATCTTTTGTTTCTCCTTCAGGGATTTTTTTCAGCAAATTGGCAATCAGTTCTCCAAAAATATCGTCATCTGACTTTCGAGAAACATTTTTCTCTTGGGGTGCATTCAGTACTTGGATAGCAGACTCAAGCAATTTGTTTGTTCTTGCTGCATCCATTTCTTTTGCTGATTTGGAAGATGGCTTGTTATCTATTTTGTATGCTGAGGCAGAGGCTGGTGATACATCATTGGCTACTCCTTCGGCTAGGGCAGTTCTCCTTGCCACATTTGATATTGTTGGGCGTGGTGTCACATTGTCTGATAGAAATAATAAGCTTTCATAAAACTGCCATTTTGACCGGTAAACTTCAGCAGCACCTGCACCACTAACTTTGGATTGCTCAGTTTTATTTCTCTCCCCAACAAAGTATGACCGAAGGGCATTGATCTTTTTTGACACATCATCAAGGGATGGAACTTGTTCGACCTGCAAATAAAACAGTAGCTTAAATGGGATGGAGGGAAGCATGTAAGTTTAAAAAAATGTTTTGTTTACTTACTAGGATGATGAGTTTTAAGGAAAACATTACCTCAGTATCTTCTCCCAAACTACTCACAATTGCATTTATGCAATTTCTTCTTTTCTCCTTTATGTGGTATTGCGGGTGGCTTACGTTGTATAGCAATGGCTGTTCTTGCCATAGTAAAATTAACTTTTCCACCACATGATCTTTCCACTCGAATTTCTTGTCCTTCCTTGTACGCTTCTTAGGTGGGCCTACTGCTGTTGTTTGCAATTGGGGTGTTGCTGCAGGCGCTGTTATAATTGAAGCTTCAGGCATACTCATTTCTTCAACTTCGTCTTCATCTAGACTATCTGGATCTTCATTTCTAAGAAAAACAAACTAGGTTACTTGCGAGGTACGTTGATATTGTGCAGCAATCTAAGTTGGAATTGGCCTAAAAATGATAATAGTCTATATATATATATCCCTTTTGAATTTCCACCACTTGAAATGTGATAATCATTATTAAATATTCAACCTTAATCTTACCTTTGCTCGTCGTGACGTTTTTGTGCCATCCACTGCTTAAATCTCGCAAATTCACTAGTCATTCTTGATTAAATTTCTTGATTATTTTCAACCTTCCTTCCAATCCAACTCAACCAGTTTTCGCGCCAAAACGTTCATCAATATTTTGGCGCAATATTTTGGGTTAATTGTCGGCTCCTTTGAAAAACTTCAAGATGATGGAAATCTTTTTGAACAGCGATCAAAAGTTTTTTCCTCAAGATGGATTAAAATTCCACACAACAAGCAAATACAAGCACCTTGGAGCGGTGATTTACACTATCACATTCTCTCGTTGTCCGCGATCACGGAAAAAACTAGAAGCAAATTGTACCTGAATGTGATAGTGTAATCGGGCCTTAAAGGTTGTTAAATCGGAAACGAGGCTAGCGGTTTCAGACAAGTGTGTTGCATTGTAAGAACTCTTGAAAACGAGGTTGGAGAAACCAGCATGCTAGATCCATAAAAACCATCGCACTATAGCGCGACCTGATGACAATAGCATTTGTTGTTAAAAGAATCTTGATGCTTATCAAAAAAGAATGGGCGTCACACTGGAAAGATGTAAAGTTTATGAAATTCCGAAAGAAAATCTACCATAATTAAAGTTTATTTAAATACATACTGCCTGCAAACATTATATATGTATAGTTTGGGCTGCACTTGAGTTATAACGATAGGAAGTTTAGTTCTGTAGTTTTGGAGTGTAGTTTCGTTTTGGAGGGTTAGGGAGAGTAGTTTCGTTTCGTTGAATTTCGTTTCTTTTACTTTCTTGGTCTAGGACATTGGAAACATATCTCCAAAATTTAACTATATAATCAAAACATGATTTTTGACAAAATATAAGAAAATCAACAAGTATCATGGTGCGGTTTTTAATAAGCATCTAATTTAAGTTGTAGAATAATTTCGTCCAGTTTTAGTTTTGTTGCGTGGATAGGAATCGCACTTTTAAATCGTGTGAAAAAAAAACGTTTTCCTGACTTTAGAACATTGGAAACATATCTCCAAAATTTCACTATATAATCAAAACATAATTATTGAAAAAATATAAGAAAATCAACAAGTATCATGTCACGGTTGTTAATTAGTATCTAATTTAAGTTGTAGGATAATTTCATTCAGCTTTAGTTTGACTGCGATGTTGATAATTGAAATTGTATATCTCATAATTGGTTTGTTTTCTTGGTAGATTTAACTCAATTAAGAGTTCTTCAAAAGTTTCTGTAAATACATTAATAATTGTGATTGTTATACTTCTCACAACGTCTTTGATGATTTTGAAATTGCAGACTGGCCAGGCCATTTTCATTTCTACAACACACTCTTAATAAGAAGGCAACACTTGCAACTCAAACTTTGTCCAGAATGTATCCATTTGTTTACACTATCAAACTAACAATACTTTTGTTCTTTATACAATTGAAAGTAATTAAATTCTTATTGCGCACTGTTATTAGACACACTTTATTATGCTTTTCTGCTTTGATTTCTTTTCTCCTCCAAACTTTACGCCACGAGGTGCATCAAACACTCATCGTCAGTGCGGAATATGGCGGTAAATTTGGTCAGCGGAAGAGTTCGAAACGAAAGTCACCTATCTAGCTGGGCTCTGGTAATGATGGCGTAAGGATGAACACTTAGTTCTTTCTTTGGAATTCAACGGAAAAATACCTCGATAGTGCCTTCCAAAATGCCTAACGGTAAGTTTCTTGTATCTTACTTCTTGTTTATAGGGGGGAATTGGTTTTTTGTCGATTATAGCTATGATGCTAACACCATAGTTGTCTTCTCTTACCTGTTCAAAATGCCGAACTTGTCAATATCCTCGGATTTCTTGCATCAGCTGAGCAAAGAATGTGTTAATTGTTGTTCTACCTTGGTTAGTCACAACAAAAGAAAGTTTTGCTTGACTGAAGACACTCTTCAATTTCTGCCCAGTTTTTATGGTTGCAATGTGCTGATGTCTAGTCAGTGGCTTCAACACTATGATGATATTGTTTAATTCTATGTATGCAGGAAGTGTTAGCAAAAACTGCAAAGTTTACAGAATGCAAAAGCAAAGTTAAAAAAAAATGTAAATTGGAATTAACAAATGGTTCAGATTCCCAAAGAAATCTCTTCTAAATGTATTTTTGAAAAAATTTTGAAGCAGAAACGAGACATAAAGCAAGCTCATTAGCAAGAGAAAACTTAACACCTCCTAGAAAACGCACAAGGATTGAACAACTCGGTGAATCTGAAACACCCAATATTTCAAATGAGGGACATAATGCATCTAGAAAACCAACTGTTGCCCAAGATACCTCAAATAAAATCATCAAGACAACTTAGTTTTCACATATTTTCTCTTAATCTGTACATTTTCTTGGGCTACTAATGCAGGTTGCCTGTTGTGAAGATTTTTGCTGCTTCAACAGAAAGCAATCAAGTGTGCTTAAAAATAAAACAATAATTATTGAACTTTTATAATTGCTCAGTACTTATGTAATTAAACAAAAATGTAAAGAAGTTTATTATTGCCACCTTTATAAATCAACATTATATCTGAGATGCACAACAACTTCAATTTTTTTAAATTTTTTATATCAGAGTATTCAACCTCTTTTCTCTTGATTGTTTTAAATCCTTCAATCTCAGAAACTACCAAGAATGAGGGAGGGTTTATTAGGGGAGAGCTTATTAGAAAAAGGCCTTCTTAACAACGGAAGGGGACAAAAAGCTTTTGGAGCTACTGTATTCCTTAAAGGAAAAGAAAGGTTGTCCATGGAGCTTGAAGCTAATACTGAGCAGAGGCTGTTACTTTTTTGATAGCTTGAGAATCTCATTTATGGGAATGTGATTTTGTTGATATGGCGCATTTTAAAAAAGAAAATGACAACATTACATTCCTCTTATGCTGTATTGATACTTTTAGCAAGTATGCGTGGGTAAAACCTCTAGAATTTTGTCAACTCATACAATAATACATACCACAGATCTATTGGCATGAGACCTTCTGAAGTCAACCAAGACAATGTTGACACTGTTCGAAAAAGACTGTTTAAAAAAGAAACCAGAAAAAATAAAAAGCTTTTCAAAACTGGAGATTATGTAAGATTGAGTTTGAAGAAGAGAATATTTAAGAAAGGTTACTTGCAAAATTACACTGAAGAAATATTGAAGATCAGTAAAGTATTTAAAGAAAGATATCCTGTAATGTATGAAATTGAAGATCTACAAGGTGAAAAGATAGTTGATCGTTTCTATAAAGAAGAGCTACAGCGTGTGTATCTTCCAAAAACATTTGTTGTCGAGCAAGTGTTGAAAACTAAGAAGAAGAGGGCAAAACTTCTATTTAATCAGATGGAGAGGTTATCCTCCACAATTTGATGAGTGGGTAGCTGAAAGTCAATTGGAGACAAAATGATTTATGAAGAATTCCATTTGGTTCTTCCTTCGGGATTTGCTACCGATAGAATAAAATTAGTAGATTTCACAGTTGATTTAACTCATATATTTCAATTAAACAATAAGAGAAAGTGGAAATGGCATTGTTACAAATGACGTTGCGGATAGAGGAGAAAAATCACTGCAAGATCAATATTGGTTTTCAATAGCAAATGAGTATGTAACAGTCACGGATGAAGAGGGAAAATTGCTTGATTGGGGTATAAATGACTTTTTTAATGAAAAAATCTTGATAAAGAAATTATTGAAACACGCGATAATACTCTCATGTATTATGAATTCAAAAGGCTTTTCAATGACAGGGTATTGAATTTCCCTCAGTTTGGTTATGAGCTGAAAAACATGTTATCAGTATCATTGATTGGTGGAAAGATACAGTTTGAAATGAAAGATGATTTGAAATCATTGGGATATGCAACATATCAAGGAATGCCACTGAAATGTACCAGTGCACTTCTCATGAAAGTTTCAAGACCTTTGGCTCATTTACTCGGTTTGGAAGATCAAATGAATCACACTTTGCCAAATGGTTCAATATTGACATACTTTGAATACAATACTTCTGACAGCATACAACCTCACCAGGCTATGGATCTGATTGTATATAAGAAGAAGGCAGATGGCGATCCGTTAACCGGAGGCAAGATCAACTGTTTGAGTAGAATAAAGGATGGTGTTCATCTAAATGAACATACATCTATAAATATAGAATGTGACCTATTGGAAAGTAACTATCTTGGTGGTATTGAGAAAAGGCGAGTTTTGAGAAAACTAACATTTTACGATACAGATCTTGATACATATGTTAGATATTATGCTCCAAAGAATATAATTTTCACACCATTGGAGAGGTTGCAGTTTCAAAAAATTCCAATAAGATTGGTAGATGATGATGGGAATCCTATAAAATTAACATCACTCTATTCTGCAAAGCAATATATTGGAGAAACATCACTAACAGTTAGAATTAGACCGGTAATATGAATGTAACTTTAAATTATAGACATGTAAATTTTGTTAATCCACTTCCAGTGGATACAAGCTGGAAATGTAGCATGATTGCTTGTATGCTATATCGAAAAAGAAAAAGATGAGAATGAAAAAGTGTTTGCTGTTTGTTGTGATTTCATTATAATTAAGGATGCTGTTCCTCTATTGGGTCTAGTTATTGATGACTTGCAATCGATTCATAGATCAACTATAAATCCTGCATCGTATAGATGATTAAATTTGCAATACTTACAAGCTGGAACTCTGTATTTCCCAGTAATTTGACAATGATCTTTGACTTTCTTCTTATCCTTATCATCAAATAACTGCTTGCAGCAATAACAGTGTGTAGCCCTATCATGTCTTGCACTTTCTTCAGGTGTTAATCTAATCATCGGCATGGTTTTCTTGAACACTGCTCGGATTTCCTCATTCAAATCATCTAGCCGATTCATCAACACCTCCATGCAGTCTTCACCATTATAGCATTCCAACAGTTGTTGCCATCTATCATCGATACATTTGACATAAATGCAATAACTGATCAGCTTATGTTCTTGATAAGCAGCTCTTCTGTTTGAGCTTTCCAGAATGGATTCAGTATCTGCATAGATGATAAATGGTAGCCAGCTCTGATGCTTGAAATGTTCAAACTTCAATTCTGTATCTCGACGATATTCAACAGCTTGAAGGGTCTGACATAGCTTTTCATGCTTTTAAAAATTTTGTTGAGTTGTACACCCCGAAAAGTATAGAGGACAGATAAAACGTTTTCCGTGATGTTTTTCACCATCTCGACCTGCAAAAGACAACTCAAGTCCTTTATTCAGCAATAGTGACTCTCACCATAGTCATTGAATATCAACAGCAAATGCACATGTTTTTTACGTTTAACTTCAGTTATTCTTACTGGTACAATTGAGTCATCTTCATCCATATAGATGTTGATTAAAAGGTTGTTGTTTATTTCAAATGTATTAATAATCTTTTTATCGGTTAAATTCACTGGATATGTCAATCCTTCACAGTTAAGTTCATCCAAGAATGGACGATACTTTGCAACTCTCTGTGGATGTTCTGCTGATGGATGTAGAGCGGATAGGATTGCCCAGATGAAGCATTTATCGTCTCTGTTCTGTACATTGATGACGGCTCGCTTGTTTTTGATGTATGTAGGTAGTTGCAAATACTTTCCACCCGAATTGCTTCATAATTAAACATCTTCACTTGCAGTTGGGTAAACTTTGCAAATATCCAACCACTTCCATTCTCCAAGAATTCATCAACCTTATCTCGTAGTGTGTTGATAGCTTCAACTACTTGATCTTCAACATAGTCATACTCTGACCTTAACAACGCATGCACGGTGGTTCTGAATGTGGGTGGTGCTTCTGTAACCATAGGCTTATCACCATACTTTTTAAATTCGACATCAATAGTGATATAATACTTTATCCCCTGCTTGTGGCCTGGCAATCTTCTTTAATTTCTTGAATAGTATGTTGTGTGATTCTTGCCCTGTCTTTGATATCTTCTTTTTCGGTATATATTCTAAATGCTTTCATATCCATCTTGTTCATTTTCTTACCTTCACCGACTAATTTATTTTGTTCTGCTGTTGATGGGTGTATATCATGCGCTGTTCGCCTATGTGATGCGAGATTTAACATTCTTTCAAACAATTTCCCACATACATTGCAAGCGATTATTCTTTGCTTACTATTATTAGCCGCTGAGCTCTCTTCTTCGTGTGAGCTCTTCATGATTAATTTCTAACTGATCTTGCTTCGATTTATATAGATGATTCGAACGTCGCGTTCCAATTATAAACCAAAGAGATTGTAGGATTTCACGTTTCTAGAATCTTGTGGAAACTTCGGAAACTTCTAGAATGTTCTAGCCAATCAGATTGTAGGATTATTAGGGACTTTTCCCTTTTTCTGGAAAGTTCTAGCCAATCAGATTGTAGGATTATTACATCATTTTTAGCGCCGCGAATCTTACGCTAAGGAGGAGTCTTTTGTAATTAAACTCTTGTAAATCTTGAATAATTGAATTATAACAATTTCTATAGAACTTACAACAATCTAAATTTTTACAACTTTAAAACAATTTATAGATATTCTAATGTTCGTATTTAAACATACTAGAATGTTTCGGGGAAATTAAAAACGTGTCTTTTATTTACATAACTTTTTATGTTTTTCCAAATTGTCTTGAGTTATACATGATGTTAGACATAGAGGACAGTAAAAACGCTTTCCACCATGTTTATGAACTAAACGACCTGCAAAAAGACGACTCAAGTCCTTTATCCAGCAATAGTGACTCTCACCATCCTCATTGGTTATCAATAGCAAATGCACCTGTTTTTCACGATGAACTTTAGTTGTTCTTACGGGTAAAATTTTCACCATCTTCATCCATATAGATGTTGATTGAAATGTTGTTGTTTATTTCAAATGTATCAATCATCTTTTCATTGTCTGCTTTTACTGGATATGTCAATCCTTCACAATTAAGTTCATCTGAGTATGGGTAATACTTTGCAACTCTCTGTGGATGTTTTGCTGGTGGATTTAGAGCGGATAGAATTGCCTAGATGAAGCATCGTCTTTGTTCTGTACATTGATAACAGCCCTCTTGTTTTGGATGTATGTAGGTAGTTGCAAATACTTTCCACAACGTATAATTTGAGAAGTTAATATAATTGATGGAGTTGAATGTATAGACATCATGTGGCATCTCATTTTGATTCTTGTGCTGTAGTGTTTCTGGCAAACATCACAAGGAAATCGAATTCTCTTCTTCGCTTCTCTTCATGATTATTTTCTAACTGAAGTGATTTCGCTTTACGCTTTGATTTATATATATATAGATATATATATATATATATTATATATATATATAGACGATTCGAACGTGATGTTCAAATTATTAACCAGAGAGATTGTAGGATTTCTTGTTTCTAGAATCTTGTGGAACATTCTGGAAACTTCTAGAAAGTTCTAGCCAATCAGATAAGAGGATTCTTAGGGACGTTCTAGAACATTCTGGAAACTTCTACAGTCAAACCAAATAATCTTAATGTTTTCTTTTACTAAATCTTTTCCTCTTATTAGTTACTTTTTTCTTAGGTCTTTTCCATTTATTTCCATTTACCAAAACCACTTATATTTCGAAATACACTTGCTTTCTTTCCTTTTATGCATAGCATTTAATAAACGTTCTTTTCTTTTCAGCTCCATGGTCTATGCCAAACATCCAATAAGCAGCCACTGTACTTGAACCAGCACCCATTTTAATCTATTAACTTAACGTTTCTTATCATCTCTTTTATAGAGACTTTCCCTTCTTCTGGAAACTTCTAGAGCCAAACCAATTGTAAAGGTTGTTAAATCGGAAACGAGGCTAGCGGTTTCAGACAAGTGTGTTGCATTGTAAGAACTCTTGAAAACGAGGTTGGAGAAACCAGCATGCTAGATCCATAAAAACCATCGCACTATAGCGCGACCTGATGACAATAGCATTTGTTGTTAAAAGAATCTTGATGCTTATCAAAAAAGAATGTCGCGTCACACTGGAAAGATGTAAAGTTTATGAAATTCCGAAAGAAAATCTACCATAATTAAAGTTTATTTAAATACATACTGCTTGCAAACATTATATATGTATAGTTTGGGCTGCACTTGAGTTATAACGATAGGAAGTTTAGTTCTGTAGTTTTGGAGTGTAGTTTCGTTTTGGAGGGTTAGGGAGAGTAGTTTCGTTTCGTTGAATTTCGTTTCTTTTACTTTCTTGGTCTAGGACATTGGAAACATATCTCCAAAATTTAACTATATAATCAAAACATGATTTTTGAAAAAATATAAGAAAATCAACAAGTATCATGTCACAGTTGTTAATTAGTATCTAATTTAAGTTGTAGGATAATTTCATTCAGCTTTAGTTTGACTGCAATGTTGATAATTGAAATTGTATATCTCATAATTGGTTTGCTTTCTTGCTAGATTTAACTCAGTTAAGAGTTCTTCAAAAGTTTCTGTAAATACTTTAATAATTGTGATTGTTATACTTCTCACAACGTCTTTGATGATTTTTGAAATTGCAGACTGGCCAGGCCATTTTCATTTCTACAACACACTCTTAATAAGAAGGCAACACTTGCAACTCAAACTTTGTCCAGAATGTATCCATTTGTTTACACTATCAAACTAACAATACATTTGTTCTTCATACAATTGAAAGTAATTAAATTCTTATTGCGCACTGTTATTAGATACACTTTATTATGCTTTTCTGCTTTGATTTCTTTTCTCCTCCAAACTTTACGCCACGAGGTGCATCAAACACTCATCGTCAGTGCGGAATATGGCGGTAAATTTGGTCAGCGGAAGAGTTCGAAACGAAAGTCACCTATCTATCTGGGCTCTGGTAATGATGGCGTAAGGATGAACACTTAGTTCTTTCTTTGGAATTCAACGGAAAAATACCTCGATAGTGCCTTCCAAAATGCCTAACGGTAAGTTTCTTGTATCTTACTTCTTGTTTATAGGGGGAATTGGTTTTTTGTCGATTATAGCTATGATGCTTACACCATAGTTGTCTTCTCTTACCTGTTCAAAATGCCGAACTTGTCAATATCCTCGGATTTCTTGCATCAGCTGAGCAAAGAATGTGTTAATTGTTGTTCTACCTTGGTTAGTCACAACAAAAGAAAGTTTTGCTTGACTGAAGACACTCTTCAATTTCTGCCCAGTTTTTATGGTTGCAATGTGCTGATGTTTAGTCAGTGGCTTCAACACTATGATGATATTGTTTAATTCTATGTATGCAGGAAGTGTTAGCAAAAACTGCAAAGTTTACAGAATGCAAAAGCAAAGTTAAAAAAAAATGTAAATTGGAATTAACAAATGGTTCAGATTCCTAAAGAAATCTCTTCTAAATGTATTTTTGAAAAAATTTTGAAGCAGAAACGAGATATAAAGCAAGCTCATTAGCAAGAGAAAATTTAACACCTCCTAGAAAACGCACAAGGATTGAACAACTCGGTGAATCTGAAACACCCAATATTTCAAATGAGGGACATAATGCATCTAGAAAACCAACTGTTGCCCAAGATACCTCAAATAAAATCATCAAGACAACTTAGTTTTCACATATTTTCTCTTAATCTGTACATTTTCTTGGGCTACTAATGCAGGTTGCCTGTTGTGAACATTTTTGCTGCTTCAACAGAAAGCAATCAATTGTGCTTAAAAATAAAACAATAATTATTGAACTTTTATAATTGCTCAGTACTTATGTAATTAAACAAAAATGTAAAGAAGTTTATTATTGCCACCTTTATAAATCAACATTATATCTGAGATGCACAACAACTTCATTTTTTTTAAATTTTTTATATCAGAGTATTCAACCTCTTTTCTCTTCATTGTTTTAAGTCCTTCAATCTCAGAAACTACCAAAAATGAGGGAGGGTTTATTAGGGGAGAGCTTATTAGAAAAAGGCCTTCTTAACAACGGAAGGGGACAAAAAGCTTTTGGAGCTACTGTATTCCTTAAAGGAAAAGAAAGGTTGTCCATGGAGCTTGAAGCTAATACTGAGCAGAGGCTGTTACTTTTTTGATAGCTTGAGAATCTCATTTATGGGAATGTGATTTTGTTGATATGGCGCATTTTAAAAAAGAAAATGACAACATTACATTCCTCTTATGCTGTATTGATACTTTTAGCAAGTATGCGTGGGTAAAACCTCTAGAATTTTGTCAACTCATACAATAATACATACCACAGATCTATTGGTATGAGACCTTCTGAAGTCAACCAAGACAATGTTGACACTGTTCGAAAAAGACTGTTTAAAAAAGAAACCAGAAAAAATAAAAAGCTTTTCAAAACTGGAGATTATGTAAGATTGAGTTTGAAGAAGAGAATATTTAAGAAAGGTTACTTGCAAAACTACACTGAAGAAATATTGAAGATCAGTAAAGTCTTTAAAGAAAGATATCCTGTAATGTATGAAATTGAAGATCTACAAGGTGAAAAGATAGTTGATCGTTTCTATAAAGAAGAGCTACAGCGTGTGTATCTTCCAAAAACATTTGTTGTCGAGCAAGTGTTGAAAACTAAGAAGAAGAGGGGCAAAAACTTCTATTTAATCAGATGGAGAGGTTATCCTCCACAATTTAATGAGTGGGTAGCTGAAAGTCAATTGGAGACAAAATGATTTATGAAGAATTCCATTTGGTTCTTCCTTCGGGATTTGCTACCGATAGAATAAAATTAGTAGATTTCACAGTTGATTTAACTCATGTATTTCAATAAAACAATAAGAGAAAGTGGGAAATGGCATTGTTATAAATGACGTTGCCGGATAGAGGAGAAAAATCACTGCAAGATCAATATTGGTTTTCAATAGCAAATGAGTATGTAACAGTAACGGATGAAGAGGGAAAATTGCTTGATTGGGGTATAAATGACTTTTTTAATGAAAAAATCTTGATAAAGAAATTATTGAAACACGCGATAATACTCTCATGTATTATGAATTCAAAAGGCTTTTCAATGACAGGGTATTGAATTTCCCTCAGTTTGGTTATGAGCTGAAAAACATGTTATCAGTATCATTGATTGGTGGAAAGATACAGTTTGAAATGAAAGATGATTTGAAATCATTGGGATATGCAACATATCAAGGAAAGCCACTGAAATTTACCAGTGCACTTCTCATGAAATTTTCAAGACCTTTGGCTCATTTACTCGGTTTGGAAGATCAAATGAATCACACTTTGCCAAATGGTTCAATATTGACATACTTTGAATACAATACTTCTGACAGCATACAACCTCACCAGGCTATGTATCTGATTGTATATAAAAAGAAGGCAGATGGCGATCCGTTAACCGGAGGCAATACGATTACCAATACGAACTTGACAAGAAGAGAAACTAAACTCAAAACTTGAAAAAAAAAAGTTACGTGATGTGGCAAATGAAAAAGATGACTACATCGCGATTTGTTATTTCCTGGGTCACATTTTCATTGCAGCTTATGTCAAAACATCTTACCCCCAAGAAATACAATGCATCTAAATCATCATCAGTAGAAACTCTCCTGGACTGTATTAAGCTGTTTTCACTATCAATGTGTTTCCTCCTTTTCAGATATACAATAGATTCCAGTATCTGGATCTCTGAATGTCCCATCCAGCAACTCTGGCACTTCTTAGCAAGATGTGCAAGAATTTTGATGCTAAAGTATGGCAGTGGAAAGGCGAATTAGAGAAACAAGAACTAACTGAAGTTTCCACAGAGGTAAGTTTTCAAAAATTGAAGCTCATACCAGTGGCGTAGCCGATGGTGGTTACCTTTAGGACATACAAATAAGGGCCCTCAACCTTAAAATTATGCGATCATGAAATGTTCTTTTTTGGTGAAATACACTTGCTTTCTTAAATGACACACTGCTTAAAGTAAGTAAGCCATTCTTATGGCAAAGTTGATGCTTCATCATTCCTCTGTATAATGATTCCAATAGTTGTTGCTCTCGCCGAAAAACTTTTTCCAAACTAAATGCTTAAACCTATTTGAGATGAGCAATCAGCCAAGAAATAACTATACAATCTCCCTACTCAGCAATAACTAATAGCATGTGAAATAAGTCTGAAACACAGATAAATCAATAACTTTAATGTTAATATTTCTAATGTCATTTGTGTATCTTTTTAATGCTCTAAGAATCTTGATATACCATTCAATCTCTCCTTTTCAGTGAATTTCAATATTAGCTTGATTCATTTAAATTTATCAGGTTTACAATATTGCAATATTAGGTTAAAATTTATTAGGTTTACGCGTTTTGATTGCTTTGATGAAAATCAATTTTCAAATTTTAGGTCATAGACAATGATCATCATTATGCAAACAAACACGAACAGCAAATAATCGAAAACCCAAAGAACACTGAAAACATGGAAATTGGAGAAGAAAATAAAGACTGCAATGACATATTGAACATAAGGAAGGTATGTTTATGGAAGTAAAACTACTGAAAAATAGAATCTGTGATTGAAGTATGGAACTAGCATATCAAAGTCTACACCTGCCTTACTTCATTTATCAAAGAAAAAATGTCATCCGCAAGTTCAAGGTCTTCAAGAAGGGTGTCAGTTAAAATGTCGTCCACACTACCTATAGTTGAGCACATTCTTAAAATCTGTTCGACCACCAACGTCCACAAACTATATGACGCATGATTTGAACCAAATTTTGGTTCGTACAAGTAAATACAATAGTCTTCAAAGTTGGCTTCAAGTAGCTTTATTTTTTCATCAGAAAGAATTGAACTTGGAAGAGACTCTTCAGCTTCAGACATGACGCCGTCTTTGTCGATATCAGTTTCATGACCTGATAAACTTTCATTGCGTTGCAGAACAACTTCCACAATCGCAGGCTTGTCTGTATATGTCACAACAGCAACAACCTACGGGGCTATCAAGAGACTGGGGAAAAAATGAATCTTTTGAGTGATCCAAGTTCATTGCAAAGTGTTGCCTGAGGTGCTGCCTTGTACAGTGTTTTGCAGAAACCACATATCTCCTCATCTCGTCCGTTGTTGTTCCTTTTCCTATTACCCTGTCGCATAAAATGACTGAGTATGCACTCTCTATGTTTCTTCCTCCTCTACCACTCTGCTGAACGAAAGATTCAAGGCTTTGAGGAACACCATAATTGACTACTAGACTTACGTCTGGGAAGTCAAGACCCATCTCAAATGAAGATGTAGCAATGACAACACGAAGAACCAAATCAGGCTTTTTGAATTCTTGCAAAACATGGGCCTTGCTCTCTTCTGCTGTTGAGCGATTAAACATTGCAAGAAGCCTTTTGTCGCAAACTCCAATGTTTCCAAGAAACTGCTCCTTCCCCAGTGCAAGACTAAAGAAACCAAAAAGTTTTGAGACTGTCTTCACATTTCTACAATATATTATCATCTTTTTTGCCAAATTTTTCTTGGAGCGGAGAAGGGCAATAAAATAATCAAAAAAAGAAAAGTCACCTGGATTGCATCTTATGACTTGGTAATACGCATTATTTTGCCCAGTGGGCACATAAATAACGCTAGGCTCGGACAACAACAAGCATTTACTTATGTAATCTTTTATTCGATTTGTTGCTGTTGCAGTCAATGTAATAAATATTGCATCTTTCTGCAGAAAAGATTTCATTTCTGCAAGCCTTCGATAGCATGATCTGAAATCATTGCCCCTAGAAAGAAAGAAAGAAACAGTCCTGTCTCAAGATCGTCATTTGATGGAGATGAGCGTATAGCTAGAATTCTTCTTTTTATTTCAAATATCAATCATTTTTTTTCAAATTATTCCTTTAGGAAGGCCAGAGCAAAGAGGTACCGACATTAAAACCAGGCTTCATGATTTGCTTTGATAACCTCAATCTTCAGGGCAATGTTCGTTGTCACAAAACAGCAGATAATTCAAATATGCGATATGACCTGGTGCAAGCTATAATAGCTAAAGATAGAGTAAATGTGGAAGATCTGTCTGATGTAGAAAAAAACCATAGCATCGCTACAGCCGATCCAGATCTGTTGATAATGACAGAAAATGAATACGAGAAATTACAAGCAAAACTCGCAGAGAAGAATATTCACATCTGGTTTCCAAACGTATGACCCATAAATACAAAGATGAAATGTCAAAAAGATCAAAAGTGGTGAGCCATGTTTTACATCATTGAGTTACTTTCCAAAATAATATTTAAGGTAAAATCTTAAGATCAAATATCTCATTTCCCAGGTTCCACTTGGCCTTTTAGAAAAGAACGAAATATTCACTGAAGATATGATTTCAATATTAGATTATTATCAGCAGTATTGTGTAAAGGTAACTGGTCAACAAAAAGATTCTTTGCGGTGGAGACGGATTGACAGCGAAATGTGGTGTGGAAGCCCAAAACGCCAGAGCAGATGCCCCAACATTAGAAAAACGCTTCGAAGGATTAATTATGAAATCTGAAGACTGGCATGAAACTGTACTTTGTTTACAGGTACGTTGACTTTTCTGTCGTAGCCACCGTGTTGATTGTGTTTTGTTATGAACAAATGAGCTAATGTTGGGTAAAAGTCTTACATAGAATCCTTTTTCATCCCATGCAGATGCTATTCACTGATATGTATAAGGCTTCTTCTGTCGCTAAAAAGGCACTTTGTACCAACTCAAACAAAGATTCGACAGACGAAATGTAAAGAAAGAAGTGAAAGTTTCCGTGCATGCCTCACGCAAATTTACCAATTTCGTCACCTATGGATATACTGTTCTGGCTGCGATGGAAGAATTAAAAATCGACGATAAAGATGCAAGACCAGTTGACAACTAGAACGAAACTGACGATGACAAGATAAAATACCTTAATGCCATCACGATGAGTCTAGTGAAGAAGCATGTTTTACCTGATGAGGATTCACCAAAACGTCTGCATGAAGCTAGTCAAGCAACAAGCCCATCAACAGAACAAGGTAGATTCAAATGTGGATTCCCTGGATGCTTTAAGACCTTCGCAAATGATGGAATCGTAAGGAAAAAGCACAAAATGACCTGTGAGATGAGGAATCATTGCAGCGATTCTCAAGTTGATAGCAACTGGAGAACACGATAGAGCAAGATCAAGGTAATCCTTTAGATGATCGTATTCTCAATTATTCGAAGAAGCTGCTTCGGGAAGGTCTGCTGCATCTCGCCAGAAAACATGAAAGTTGTGAAGGGGATGGTGAACATACGTTTCTCATTTGGAATAATTTCCTTCAGTTTGTTGCAACCGGTTACACTGTGTACTCAGGGTTGGCATTCAATTTCATAGCACAAGTTGAATTCTTGCTGAGTAATAGAAAATTTGCTCAGCTTCTATACAACAGGACGGTTAACCTTCATGGCGGAGATGAAAGAAATGTACCTTTAGATTACGCAATAGAACTGTTAAACGGAGAAGTAAAGCCTGATCTCAAGCACAAGTATGGTAGCCTCACATCATAGACAATAGAAAGGGTCGTGAAATCAATAAAGGGATGCAAAGAGTTAGAGAGAAGCATCGACATTCAAATCGAAAAACTCTTGTCTATCGGACGACATAAAACCAGTTTTTTTGAGAAAGATGTTTGTTTGATGGTGGAGGAACTACAGCACGAGAAACTTTTTGAAATAAAAAACAGGGCATTTTCATTACAGTTTTCGAAATGTCAAGATTTCAAGGCAGATCAACTGGGACAAACTTGACAAGTGGCTGAAGGAGAAAATAAATGAGCTATCAAAAAACAAGACATTGACTGCTATATATGTGATAAGGAATTATAGAATATGTTTATCAACGTGTAAGGTAAGTGTAATGCAGTAAAATGTTAAAGTAGACTGTTATAGAAAATTCTAATATGAATTAGAAATGAACAAAACTCTTGAAGTACGCTGAAAATTCAAGAGCATTTTGAGACTCAAAAAGCAATTAACTTGTACAGCAAATGGTCCTTTTCTATTATTATATCCAAAGATATAGTTTACTAGTTTGTCACGTATTTTGAGTTTTGTTCAGTTTTGAGAAAGGCTTTATCATAGTAAATAGTTCAAGCTATATAATAGTAAATAATTTAACTTTTGATAATTTCAAAAATTAATTTATTCAACATTTTATTTGTTTGCTTGGTTGTCCGTTAACATTATGTACCTCAATTTTTATTTGGTAGATATTTAATATTAGGGTATTCAAACCAAGATAACAATATCTTTATTTGACTTTTTAATTCAGTGCATAGCAATTATGCAAAGGTAGCTACATAGACCTACGCTTATGTAATTTCAATCATTATCTGTAATAATGTTAATGTAGTACCTACTGTAATCTTTGATTTGTTTTACATGATATTTTTGTCAATTTAGCAAGAAACCGATTAAACGTAGTTCAAATACCAATAGAAATATAATTAATTGTGCCTAATTTATGTTAGTTCAAGGCTACAGCCTCATATTATAATGTAAAAATTAGTTGTCTAGTGGTAGTCTATTTACGAGCTAAAAAATGTCAAAAATGACTATCTAATGCGTGGATATGGTTCAAGCCTCAATTTTCCTACCAACTCACCAACTGGAAATACAATGGCTCTAATCCTTATGCTATAGACCTTTTCGGTGTGACGTCACGCGGAGCGTTGTCAGTGACAACCATTTCTAACTGGGTGAAAACAACAGGTTCATGGCAGCTTCTTGTATACGGACGGTACTGTTTTGCTAGTCGTTTTCCATCGTTATTCGTCGAATTTTTTAATAAAATGTCGTATCAATACTTCGATGAGTTACCAGAGGAAGCAAAAAAAAGATATTTGGAAAAGCTGAAAGCCGTAAACCTGAACGAATGTCCTTATAAGCTTCCAGAGGGCTGTTGGTCTGGTGATCTGGTAAAATGGCCTAATTTGGAGTGTCCGGATGTTTACGAGTATTTAATCGAAACACCAGGTAAATTTACGATTGTTTTTTTTATTTAATGCTATAATTAGAAATTTAGAACTTGAATTACATCTTCTTTAGCCCTACCATTTTATTGTTGTTACTGATTTCAAACATCTTTCTTCTTCCAGGACCTTACACACGCCAGTCCATGAAATGCAGAAAGGGGTTGGAGGCTTACAACCAGTTTCAGTCTGGTTGGGTACAGAAGGTTTTAAGCCTCAACACAAGAGCGGACACATGTGTTTTGATTGCAAAAGTCCTTCATTCTCAAAGGTTGTCTGAAGATGCACTGAGGCCATGGGTAGCTATCAAAAAAGATGGGACAGTTATGTGTGCACATTGCAACTGCATGGCAGGGTAGGATATAGATGCCTGCTTTCTTTTTACTATTCTGATAAACTGATCAACCAATGTGTTCTTTTTATTAGGTATAAGAATTGTCTTAGTATATTGGAAATTTAGTGCTGCAGTGATTGATTCCATTGATAAATGGGTTTGCCGAGTAATTGTTATGAGGTTTAAAAGTGTAATTATAATTTTACTTCCTCCATAGCATTGGTGAATCCTGCTCACATATTGGAGCTCTGCTTTTTAAAATTGAGGCAGCAGTACGGCTTGGTTACACCAAAGAAGCTGCTTGCACGTCCAAAGCCTGTATATGGAATAATGACTTTGTGACTGAGATACCCGGAGTCCAGATTAAAGGTGTTAATTTTTATAAAGCTGAGAAAAATTCAGCTGCCAGCAGGAAAAGCTCAACTGGTCTAATAATTCAATCACAAAATGAAATCCTTAAGAGACTTGGTGATTTACCACATTATGATCAGCCTGTTGGCCTCAGCACATTTGCAAATTTTGCCAAGCCATTTATTCACAAGGCTCCCATTCCAAACATACCAAAATTGCCAAAATCGCTGAGAGAGCTGTATTCTCCTAATGCAAAAAGTGAAGATATTGATAGGGTTTATCAGAACAAAATTTCTGAGGCAGACAAAGATTTCATCGAGAGAAGCACCAGGGCACAAGCTAAGTCTTTAGCATGGCATGACATGAGGGTTGGCCGCATCACAGCATCAATTGCACATAGTGTGCTGCATACCAGTATGGAAAAACCCTCAAAATCTCTTATCTTGAAAATATGCACACAGGGTCCAGAAATAAATACCCCTGCCATTTTATGGGGTACAAACAATGAAGAAAATGCACTCCAGGCCTTAACTAAGGAATTGATGAAAAGTCATCAAAACTTAAAAACAAGGAAAACAGGATTGAGACTCCATCCTGAATTTGATTTCATTGGAGCCTCTGCAGATGGTCTGGGAACATGCGATTGCCATGGGGATTTTTTGATAGAGATCAAATGTCCTTTCAAGCACAAGGAAAAGCCAAAAATCAACTCATGCTTCACAGATAAATCTTTTTGTATTGGTGATGACCTAAATCTCAAAGAAAATCATCCTTACATGGCACAAGTGCAACTGCAAATGAATGTGTATGGAATCAAGCATTCGTACTTTACAGTCTGGAATCCTCAGTTCTGCTTTTATACACAAGTTGAGTATGATAAGGAGTTTGATCACCATTTACAAACATTGGTGGAATTTCACAAATGTCACATTGCACCAGAGCTGGTTACAAGAAAACTGGAGCTAGAAATTGATGAAACAGAGCACAAGAAAAATACAAATGAGTTATTTTGTGTCTGCCAACAACCTGAATGCGAGGGAGATGAAATGATAGGGTGTGACAACCCATCTTGCAAATACAAGTGGTTCCACTTTACCTGCATAAAACTAAAAAGAGCTCCAAAGGGGGTTTGGTATTGCAAATTTTGTAAGAAAACAACAAGAAAAGCAGAAACAAAATAAGATGCCAACTTCAAATCTGTTTATTAATATATGTATATCACATGATTAGCTTTTCAAACAGAGGCCAGTAAAATCAGTTGAGTATCAAGAATTAGGTCAAGTAACATTTTTTTTCTCATTTCTTTTCTTCTTTGTAGACAATGCTTGGCATTAGGTTTGTTAGGGATGCACAGACAGTTACCAATTTCTCAATGTTTGGAGTTTCACCTTTGACTTCATTTGATTGACTCTTTACTAGATTAATTGGGAGAGATCCTTGTGAGAGAATTCCAAATCGCTTTTTCATATTACCAATCACTCTCTCTACATGAATACGCACATTTGCAATTTTTCTTGTTGTTTCCACTTCCTTCGCACTTAATTGTTTTTTTCCTTTCGTGAAAGCTGGAATTATAAGTTCAGCACTACATAGAGCAGCAAAGTCATCTTCTAGAGTAAAACCCCTATCTGCCAATATCTGATCCCGAGGGTGGTGGTAGTTTGAGCTTATAAACCCAGAATCACGTACAATTTGATTGTCTGTGCTTCTGCCACCCCATGCAGGGGATAAAAATGTGATTGCTCCTAGTGGATTGGTACATATCAAAAATTTTACTGTGCTATGCTTCTTGTAATTTGAGTAAACTTGGGCTCTTGCTTTGAGATTAGTTGGACGCTCAACAAATATTTCAAAGCAATCAATGATGGATGATAGTCGTGGAAAATTTGCCTTGAAAACTGGAGGAATAGTTTGACGTATATTCTCTCTATCTGGCCAATGTATCAAAAATTTCAGATTCTGATACATTACATCAACAACTTTCTGAAAAATTACATTGATGGTACTAAGAGCCAACTTTGTTTGCATGCTCAGAAACTGAAACGGAAGATTTAGTCTCAGCCGCACAAGAACCAAAAGAATTTGATTTTCAGCAGGCAGTTTGCTTTGCCCCATCAAATTCAAATGTGGTATCAGCATGTCAGAAATTATTGTAAAGACCTTATATGACAGTCCAGTCAGTTATTTTGCAGCATCATCGTTGTCCCTCATTACGCTTGGGTTGTAGGTTGATAACAAAACCTGAAAAATGGAATAAAGCAAATTAAAAACTTTTATAGGGGCTACTTGAAACTTGCAGTATATGTAGGTTCTATCTGTTGTTCTTATTTATAAACAGAATTACTAACCTGTTGCTCAATGCAACTAATTTTGGTAAGCAAATGATTCCGCTCTCTCCTCAAAAAGTCCATTTCCATGGCTTCGCTCAATTCGGGCTCATCAACAGTAATGCTTTCGAGGATTGCAAATGACTGTTGCACAGGTTCTTCTTCCATCACACAGATGACGATGCCGAATCACAAGGAGTTGGTTGTATCTGAATATCATATTTCGCTCTTTTTTTTGCACTCTCGTATCTTTGCAGCTGCATCTTCGATTTAAGTTCATCTTCTTTCTTGAAGGGGAATACATTTGGAATATAATCAGGATGATTTTGGTCTCCTGATGGCCGGCCTAAAATGTAATGGGCCTAAGTTTACGTGAACGTAGAAACAAAATTCCCGTGAAAAATGTGTGTCGAGAACGTAATGTGAAGTGTGTTTTTGATAAATTATGAATTAATAGAGGCTAATACATTTTATTTTGAATAATCTCACCTGTTTTAAAGTGTTCTGAGCAAACATAAACATAGTTGCTCCCGGGTTGCCATGCACTTCCATCAGCGTTTATTCTCTTCATGGCCTGAACCCATTTCTTCCACTTCTCGTTTTTCTTAACTTTGTCCGGGAAAATATGAAAACTTAAATCCTTCCCCATCATATTATGATTGGTGCATCCTACAGCAACACAGCTTTTTGGCATTTTTGCAGCGAAATTCTTTAAAAACTTGACTTTTATGCGTTTACTTTCACTGCCCAGTCGTAGCCATTGCGGTCTGTTTTCACCCAGTAACGGTTGCTACGCGCGCTTGTCAGGGCCGGCCGAAAAGGTCTATAGTGAGCAGACGACAAAACTTTTCTCCATTTGGACTCTATGACTGCCTCGGGGGTTTAAAAGAGGACGTCCACCTTCCCATCTTTTATCGACTGTTTAACTGTCTCATCTGTCTGCATCTCGCCTATAAAAGCAGCACTAAGTCGAAGAGATTTTAAGCGTTCCGTTTGTTCAACAATTAGTCCTGTCAATGGTGATATAGCAAGTGCTGGTGCATTCATTAGGCCCTTCTTCTCGTCTTGTAAGTTGAAAACCTCAGTCAAAAAGGCAAAACAATAAGTTTTACCCAGTTGGCGCTACAACTATCACATCGCTACCACATAAAAATTAAAAATCTTTAAACACAATGTTGTATTTTAATTCAATCGCTTCAATTTCATCAAGCTGTTCGTCCTCCATTATTACAATTCGCTCACGAAAATCAGTTCAAAAAATGCCCACGCTTTGCCGCTGCACTCTGGCCTCGTTTCAATGCGTGCCAACTTTTTTGCGCGGGCCAGTCCAGAAAAATGCTGTAATATTATGAGTCCCAGTTTGAGCGACCTAGGTTTGGTATTAGTCTCGGTCTGATGAGCCATAACTGGGACTCAAGTAATAAGTCTAATGTGCCTGTACATGTAGCCATAAAATCAGAAATTTTAAATAACACTATAGCTAACCAGACAAATATAAACACCGATGAAATTCAAAAGGTAATTTCAAGCAACTCTACTTTGGAAAATTTAAAAAGCAACTATAGTAAGCATTTCGTTAGTAGTGAAGATACGTACGAAAGAATCATTGAAGCTGTTCAAAATGAACAAGTCAAGGAGTTTTTAAATCATTTAAGTGAAGAACTCGACAATCCCTCTGTTCCTGTTGAAGTATCTGTTTCAAAGTTACTTTGTAAACTGGTTGACATTTGGAGCTCCTCAATGAAAACGAAGAAATTGTTTAAGGGAATGCAAAAGAGAAATGATGATAGATCTAAAAAGTGTTCTTGGTTCGATGATGGTTGTAAAGAGGTTAAAAAAAGCTTAAATAAAGTTCGTAAAAATTATCAAGATGCCCTAAAAAAACAATGCCAATGGATCGATAGAGACATATTTTTCTCAAAGAGGTATCTATAATAAAACACTTAAGTTAAAACGTAAAATGTATAATAATTATCGTAAGGAGGAACTTGTTAATTCGAAATTTTTCATCTCCAAAAGATATTTGGAGAATGTTGGGCAATGGCATGATATCGAATGAAAATAAGTTTCATAAAACAACACTTTCCGACTATTTCAGTGGTTTACTAAATTCTAATGTTTCTAATGATGCTGATAATGTAACAGAAATTGCCGAGGAAATAACGGAACCCTCTGTAGGTGAAAATTTAGATAATCATGCTAATGATATGTTAAATTCAGAGATCACTAAGATGAAGTTAAAACAATGATTGTTAGACTTAAAAAAGGAAAAGCCTGAGGCATTGATCTCATAACAGCTAAACTTTTGAAAAGCTTGAATGAATCTTTCATGATTGTTTACTATTCAACAAAATTTTTAATTCCCGAGGAGTGGGCAATTGGCATAGTTGTACTTCTTTTCTTTTTAAAGGTGGTGATAAGTCAGATCTAGATAATTAGAGGGGTATAACTCTTCTTAGCATCTTTGGTAAATTATTTTTAGGTATTCTTTTGCAAAGACTAAATCCGTTGCAAAGACTAGATTACATTACGTGCAAAGACTAGATTACATTGATACTCTTGATGAAAACCAAATTGCTCACAGAAAAAATCATCAAACATCAGACCATCTGTTTACTCTTCAAAACTCTTTTCATCATAATAATAGTTTATATGTTTGTTTCGTCAATTTTAGGAAAGCATTTGATTCAGTTACTCATTCGCTGCTCTTGAATAAACTGTTTGCTAATGGAATTTCGGGTAAATTCTTGAAAATAATCTCGATGTTATACTCTAAAGTAAAGTCCTGTGCTTGTGCTAATGACGGTTTAAATGAATTCTTTAGCTGCGCCCCTGGTGTGCGTCAAGCTTGCATTCTAAGTCCAATGTTGTTTGCTTTGTTTCTTAATGATTTAATCGGATATGAAACATTCAGTTCTCTTTTGTATGCGGA
The DNA here is from genome assembly GCA_014526335.1 of Chrysaora quinquecirrha. Lineage (NCBI taxonomy): Eukaryota > Metazoa > Cnidaria > Scyphozoa > Semaeostomeae > Pelagiidae > Chrysaora > Chrysaora quinquecirrha. Next base: position 1,998,113 of record JACTAT010000048.1, on the reverse strand, counting down.
TGATTTAGTTCTCCTAGCAGAATCAGCTGAGGATTTACAAATCAACTTGATGCTCTGAATACTTTTACAAAAGATATTCAAATGGAAGTCAATGTTAAAAAAAAACTAAAGTAATGGTTCTCAAAAAAGACCAACGAAAAAGTAACAATCAATCAAATTGGCATCTCGGCTCAAAAAAAATAAAAGAATGCAATTCCTATAAATACCTGGGTGTTACAATCAAATCAAATGGATCTTTTAGTGAACATGTTGATGTAATAAAAGAAAAAGCTTGTAAAGCATATTATGCACTCATCAACAAATGTAAAGAATTTGATAGTTAACGTAGCGCAGCTCGCTTATACAACGATTTACTTGCAGGATTTGTAGACCAATAGAAAAGACAAGTATTTATTTTGTTTTGGCAGTCATTGGGATCGCACCTTGACCTAATACCCATGCGAGGTGTACACATGAGAAGGGTGTAGTAGGCCCCTTGCATAAGTAAGCACATATCGATAAGGTATAAGGCTATAATAAGTAAAAGTTACCAGCTAACTATAAAACAATGCCACATAGCTGTGTTGCCTACCACCCTATGATGTTTAGATGTGCGACTGTTGAGAGGGCTGATTGGGTGACTGCGTATCACTGGTATCATTGCTGTAGGCCAATTAGATAGTGTGCCCTGAACGGGTATCTTTTGGAGCCATGGTACTAGGCCAGTGGTAACTGATCCGTGCACTGGTACCATATTTGTATGCAGTAATAGGTAGTCGGCCCTTCTAGGAGTACCTATAACTGACTATGGTAGTAGGCCAGTGGCGTACACTCCATCCGCTGGAACCAGTATTTTTTAGACATACCAGGTAGTATGCCCTTCTTAGGGTACCTGTAATCTATTATGGTAGTAGGCCAGCTGATGAGGGCTGGTCAACGCTAAGAAAGAACTTACCTTGCAACTGAAGGCAACAAATAATCGAATTTTAAAAGTAGTAACCATGAGTTAACTAGCTACAATACGCAACAGTAAGATTACGGGTTAAGATAACAAATACTATGATCATACTTTCATTTCATTACGTTCCTTTATGTATATATATATAAATTTATATATATCGTGTTCTTTGCTTTGTGCATTATATATAGGTATATGGAAAGGAGAGGAGACGTGGGCGGGAAGGGCAAGGGAGATTAAAAACACTAACTTATTTTCAAGGAAGGCAGTAATCGACTGACGGGTTGAAGGGCCATGCCATGGAAGGCGTGTCATCTGCAGGGGTATAGGATAGAGGCTGAACGGTGAAAACGAGGCTCGCTTTCTCCGTTAAACCACATTTACGCCGTGCTTTAATGCTGCAATTAACGTAGCGCAGCTCGCTTATACAACGATTTACTTGCAGGATTTGTAGACAAATAGAAAAGACACAAGTTGCGTAATTTGGGGCAAAATGGGTCATTCTGTATAAAATTCTGCAGAATTACCGCGGGATATCCTGGGGAAGGAAAATAGGGTTACTCCCCTCGCTGTTTGTTATTCAGCAGTCATGGAAGCGGCCTAAAGTCTTTCTTTGAGGATCTTTGTCATCGTGCTGTCGCAAAATGTAAGTATCGACATTTTTTTTTATATTTTATGCTCTGCACTTGATTCAAGCCAGAGAAAGAAAGTACATTAAAATGATGACATCACGCTGCAACATATAACGTTGCAGCTTTTGAACACTTGAAACTGTATGCTTTTAGCGAGAAACCATCCTAAATCTGTCATATTTGGGATTGTGATAAATTTGTATTTCCGTTGGGTAGGGCATGTGGGGCAAAATGGGTCGTTGAAATTCAACGATAGGCCCTAAGTAACATAGGCCTATTTTAGAAAGTAACCACCCAAGGCATTTTGTTTTTAAGCAACCATGTCATTGGTATCAAATGATAAACTGTGCCAAATTCAAAGAGATGGTGCTTTCTAATTTCCTAGCTTGATATCTATTTGTTATCTTTGAATTGTTTCACTTTTGTAGAACTTCACGAAATGAGAAACTATGTTCGGAAAACAAATTGAGCTGCCTGGCATGAAGACCAAATGAAGGAGGCTATTGAAGCTGTACAAAAAAAGGAAATGTCAATCAGGAAAGCAGTGTCTGTCTTCAATGTACCATTTGAAAGCTTGAGACGCAGATGCAGAGGTGAACTGAAACAGGTCAACCGTATACAAACAAACTTGGTAGTAGGCGTACTGTGTTGACAGAAAAACAGGGAAAAGAACTTGCACAGTTTGTTATTGAAATGGACAACTCATTTTATGGGTTAACTATCAATGAGCTACGCAAAGTTGCATATGAATTTTGTGAAAGAAAAAAATTGCTCATCCCTTCAGTAAAGAATTAAAAATGGCTGGTCGTGATTTTGTTGCAGGTTTCTTAAAACGACAGCAAATCATTCCACTTAGAAATCCAGAGGCAGTATCATTAAACAGAGTTTTTGGCCTGAACAAGACTTCTGTCAAGAGATATATTGACAATTTAGAATTCATAGTACTGGAAAAAAATCTGGAACCACACCAGATTTATAATGTAGACGAGTCTGGACTTACCTGTGTACACAGGCCAGTTAAAGTTTTAGCCCCAAAAGAGAAACGTGTTGTTGCTTCTGCAACAAGTGGTGAAAGGGGAGTCACAACAACAGTTGTGACTTGTTATAATGCTGCTTGCAACTATGTGCCACCCATGATGATTTTCAAAAGAAAACGGAAAAAAGAAGAGCTCACTGACCACGCACCTGCAGGGACATTGAACGAAGTATCTGACAATGGGTGGATTGATGGGCCAACTTTCATGAGCTAACTTTCGTGAAACCAAGCAAAGAGAATGTGGTTTTGTTGATATTAGATGGACACAAGACACACACAAAGAACATTGACCTGATAACATTTGCTAAAGATAATGGAATAATAATGCTGTCCCTTCCACCCCATACATCCCACAAGCTGCAGCCATTAGATTCAATGCAGCTTGCACATCTTCGACGAGATTGCATCCTGCAAGAAGGATCACAGTAGATAAGCTTGGAGAGCTTTTTAATGCTGCATACGTTAAAGCTGCTACAGTGGAAAATGCAGTAAATGGTTTCCGCTGCACAGGTATAGTTCCATATAATAGGGACATTATACCAGAATGTGAATTTTTAAACGATCGAAGAAATGCTGAAGACAGTGTTGACACATCTATTGTATCACATCCTCAAGAAGCTCAAGTGAATCAAACAGACAAATCAGCCAGTGGAGATGATTCAAACTTAGGTTTGGAAGGTTTTGCTATATCTAAAGATGATCCCTACTCATCCACTCAACAACCTGTAGATGTCAATGAAAGTTTTCCTAGCCAAAGCTTACCAGTGTCTCCAAACCTAAGTTTCAAAGACATTATGAAGATTCCAAACATGGTGGAAAAGCAAAAAAGCAAGAAAAGTGAAGAATCTGAGATTCTCACAAGCACTCCCTATAAAAAGAGGCTCCTTCTTGCCTCTGAGAACAGGCAGGCAAAGAAATCAAAGAAAAAATAAAATTTCAACAGAAAAAATGCAAGCAAGCATCAAAGGGAAAGAAAAAAGAGAAGCCACAGCAACCAAAGCCTCAACGCAGCCGTTCCTTGGACTCGGCAGATTGCCATTGCCCTATTTGTGAAAAATTGTGGCATGAATCACGACCAGGGGAACAATGGGTACAATGTACTAAGTGTCTCTTGTGGCTGCATGAACTGTGTTGCACTCAAGCAGATACTATAGAACTTGTATGTGATTTGTGTGACAAATGAAATCAATTGTCAGTACACATTAAGATATTCCTTATCAGAATACTTTTGAAAAAATAATGTCTTTTTATTAATGGTGTCAAACTTTTGCATGAAATAAAGTTACTGATCAATTATATTAATGTACATGCCTAAGTTTATGCCTAAATAACACTTCGAGAATAATTATAATAATAATAATAATAATAATAACACTTCGAAAATTTCACGAAGATTTGAGAGATAAAGAGTTATTAGTTTCATTTTATATTCAAAGTCATCTATGAAAGCTATTTGGTAGACTTTAACTTCAATTTTTTTGACTTCTGACTCGTTTTCCCCGAATTGCGCTATTTATTTTGTTTTGGCAGTCATTGGGATCGCACCTTGACCTAATACCCATGCGAGGGGTACACCTGAGAAGGGTGTAGAAGGCCCCTCGCAAAAGTAAGCACATATCGATAAGGTATAAGGCTATAATAAATAAAAGTTACCAGCTAACTATAAACAATGCCACATAGCTGAGTGGCCTACCGCCAAGATGCAACCCCAAGGCTGTTACTAGTAACGGGTTCTTAGATTATAAATGCTTCTTTTGGTACCAAATGAGCTGTCCGTTCGGCTAACTCAAAAAACCGGGCCATTTGTAAGCGAGACAAGGCATCTGCAATACTGTTATCTGTTCCTGCTATGTGCTTGATGATGATTGGTGAACTCATTTTTTGCAGCGATAAAAAACAGTGGGCGAAGTGCTTTGAGCGGCCCATATGTCCACGATTACACGATTGTCACAATGAAACAGTAAGCGTTTGCCTCGAAATAACGGACCCCATAATAAACAAGACAAATAATTTGGGAATAATTCTTTCCACTGGATTGTGTAGGTCTGACAAGACGAGGGCCATTTTTCCGCGATCCATTTTCCTTTGAAGTAAATTCCCAATCCTGGTAAACTAGATGCGTCAATATAGAGTTCCAAATCTGGAGACAATGCCACGGATGGATCCAGCATTTTGTATTTGCAATTCCATTCCGGTAAATAGGCCAACCATCATTGAATATCTGCGCGTGCTTGTTTGTTTAGAGAGACATGATGACTCAGTTTTTCTAGGGTAGTTGACAGATCAATTAATCGACGGAGAAAGGTGCAACCCGAAGGGATTATTTTTGACGCAAATGATAATTTACCAACAAGTGATAATAATTCTTTTTTAGTGAATTTTCTCTTGTTTTCCCATGAACGTAAAATTTGAAGTAGGGAAGTGAATTTTTCTTCGGGTAAACGTAATTCCATGTCTCCAGTGTCTATTTCAATGCCTAAGTAGGTCAGTGCCGTGGTTGGGCCAACAAGTTTTTCGGGCGCAATGGGAACTTCTAGTTGTTGACATATAGCCATAGTCAGGTTCAGATTGTTTAGGCATTCATTGCTGTGTGGCTGCCCGGCTAATAAGAAGTCGTCGGAATAATGAGTAGAATGTTTAATATTATAATTTTGCTGCATTATCCAAAGAAGTGTGTCTGCGAGTTGTGACAAACAATTAAGGGAAGAGCGCAGACCGAAGGGTAAGAAAAGATTGACGAAGTATTTCTCGAGAAAAGAGTAACCGAGAAGATGCCAGTCATCTGGATGTACCGGGAAAATTGTGAATGCGTTTTTTATGTCCAATTTAGCCATCAGAGATTGTTTACCGAGATAAGCAATCATATTTACTGCTGAATCAAAACTGTTAAGTTATACTGACGCCTCTATATCGTCGATAAATTCATTCTTGGCTACGACACCAATAGGTGAAACTCGGAAATTGGGTAGTGGTAATCAATCAAAAGGACCGGCTGTGCGGCCCGCTTTAAGTTCAGACAATAAGCACTCAGCCACAGCTTCTAGGTTTGTAGTGGCTGACTGTAGGTTTTTAGACACGCTTGTAAATTCTGGGCCGGAGAAGCCTATTTTGAAGCCATTCTTTAAGCAATTTAATAATTCAGAACGAAAAGACAAGTCTGGAAAGTCAATTAGTTCTTCTTGTAATTTAAAAATGTTAATTGGAGTGGAAATAAGTGAAGGCAAGTCGTAGAAATTATTTACAAGCTCCTTAACAATAAATCTTTGGGTGAGCTCCCCCACAGCCGGTGTTGCTGCACTTGTGTTGGAATTTGCAACTCGGGTCTCGGCAAAGATTTTGGTTGAAGAACCTACAAGGTTCGTTGCTAAGAGGGGCACGAAAGGGCTGCTGTGGACGAAATCTAGAGCCATTTTGAAATTGCGCTGGTGAAGCTGAGGTGGCGGCTGAGAGGCAGCGGACAAATTTATCGAAAACATGCTCATCGTGACGATCCCAGGGAAGTCCTGTGATTGCTGTGTTCATACGGAAAGCAATATCGAAACAGAACCAGGTGTCGAAAGGATAGGCTTTAATCATATTGCAAATTGTTTCTTGATGAGATAACAGTTCTTGGGCGAGATGAGGATGAAAATAAGTCATACCCCTGATAAAAACGTTCCAAGCTCCTAGCCACCCTAGAAAATTTGTTAGTTTTGCTTTTTTCTTATTTGACGCTAATGCTAACGTATTGTTATTGGGGCTATCTTCATTTAGATGCAGGTAAAAAATTTATTGCTGCTGCGCAATGTCATAAAGAGACTGCGGAAGATGGTTGTTGAAAACAACATAATCTTTGGCTTGGAGGGCTTTAAGGATTTTTGCCGGGAGTGGACGGAGCTTCTTAGCTTTAGAGTATGAATTATCTTGAAGCAAGTTCATACCTGGTTCTTGCAGAGTTGGCATAGGGAGGACTGGGTTCTGATTTGTATTAGCTTCTTGTCTCCTTTCTCTTTGATACTGATCTGGAGCCGCGATTGATGAAGCAGGTGAGAGTTGCTGGACTGCTGTGGGTTGTGGCACCGAGAATTGCTCCCTTTGGACTGGCTGCTGCTGCATTGAGAGAACTTGTTCTCGTATGATATCCCTTAATTCTTCTCGGTTCAGCATGATAATATTATTCGGCTGCATGACTTCTGTTGCTTGGCTTGTTGATGGTTGGCTTGGTTCCTCAGCGTTTGTCGGTAGGGATGAAGGGCCTGCTTCCCCATGTTGAAAATAATCAAACAGCCTTTTTACAATAGCTTCTTTCTTGCCGGAAGACGACAAATGGTAGTGTTCTGCTTTATTCCGTAAAAAAGGAAGGCTCGATTTCTTCCAGTCCCTAACTTAATGGACATAAGTTCGTCCGGTTTGCGACTTACCTTAGAACTCTGCAATTTTATTACTCAGATTAAAAACACTAATTTATTTTCAACGAGGGCAGTAATCGACTGATGGGCAGAAGGGCCATGCCGTGGAAGGCGTGTCATCTGCAGGGGTATAGGATAGAGGCTGAAGGGTGAAAACGAGGCTCGCTTTCTCCGTTAAACCATATTTACGCCGTGCTTAAATGCTGCAACTTACAACCGAGTTTATTTCTTTATCTTTTTGATCAAACTATTGTCCCCATTCTTAATTATCAGAAATTTGGAGTTTTGAAGAACAAGTCAATTTAGAATGTTTGCATCTGTCAGCCTGTAAATGTATATTGGGAGTTAAATCAACAACGAACACCGAAGCAATCTACGCTGAACTTGGCAGGGTCTCTCTTCAAATGAAGAGACATGTCAATATTCTTAAATTTCTTGCTAGGTTAGAATCACTAAACGATTTGGAACCTAACAGATACGTTTGTAGATCTTTTTGATTCCTTTGCAACCATTTTGAATTGGGTGATTTGAATTGGGTCTCTAAAGCACTTAATCTAAGAAATAGGTACGGTGTTTTGTCGTCTGACAGTGCTTTTACTATTATAACCATAGCCAATAGAATAAACCCTGGTCTGGAAGCGTATTTTTTCGGTCTATTGTTCGCGCGTAGAGCTTGAGTCAGTGCGAAAAAGCTGTCACGTGATCAAAAACTGTCCATTGTGACGCCTCAGCAACACCGCCAAGAGTGTAAAACCAATGGCAATGACAGTGAAATGCATGTACTAGAACATCGATTTGCCAAAAAATATTCGCAAATACATGGAAATTATTGTACTTATAGAAAAGAATGATGCATCGAGATGTAGGAAAAATTAAAAGCAGTTATTTAGAACTTCATAACACAATTTTACCTTGGAATAACTCCGCTTTTCCGCAGTGGTCAGTCGCCGATTCGATCCCTGTTCTAGGTTCAGGATATTGGTGATTGAATTAGATAAAATACCTCGACATTAATCTTTTGAAAAATTAAGCAAAATAACCATCGTACAATTTTCTGCACTCTTCATTTTTCTGTGTCACACAATTAATAAGCCCATTTATGCCCAAGCAGAAATGGACATTAACGCCCAGGTCTAGTTTCCAGGTTCCTACACAGCGGGAGGTATCTTCCTTCTCTTTCACCACACAAGCAGCTTGGATGTCTATTTTGCTATCGTTGTAAATCAGTGTGAATCGGATGTGTCCTACTTTAATATTCTTACTTATGGTCTTGGGAAGTAGATATAAACTTAGAGAGCCAAAGAATTATCCTTTCAAGAGGCACTCTGGTAAAAAACTCTGCTGTTTTGCGATCAAACAAGTAACCAGTAGGCCGGCACTTCAGGAAATGCCATGTGCGTTGCAGTTGGGAATGACTGTGATCCATGTCAAGTTTGTTGGTTTCGAGCCTGAAAAATTAAATGCAAATGGAAACCCAAAGAGCGTGTTTCTGCATTTCCAAGCTGGATAGTGAACAGTTATCGTGATTCGTGTGCTGGTTGTGGAAATTGATTGGGATCTCTTTGTGTGTCGCATGTCGTTCAGTCAAGGTTGGTCGAGTGAAAACCAAGCGTGGTATGCTGTGCGTGACAGCGCCCAGAGTTCTAATCTACCAAAGCCAATTTGTCATGTCTTCTTTTTCTGTGATAGACCAAGGAGGTAATGGGTACATTCATTGCCAAGGTAAAGTGATGTATGTGCGGTCAGTTCAGTTGGAATGTGGTGAGCTTATAGTTAGCAGACATGAATAAGTTATCTAATTGGTATTGTATCAATTTAATAGGTAGGCTACCCAAAAGCAAGATTTTGTTATAGGAGTAAGTAATCCTGCCTATCAATGCCCATAATAAGGTAGGATCGTTACTGCCAGGGCTTTCTTCATTAACTCATTATTGTCCTTGCAAAAACATGACAGCTTTAGCTTAGGCAGTTCCTCCAAATACTTAAATAGTTTAGACCCCAACTTGTGATCATCTGAACAGTATGGTAAGTTAGGATTATAGTATAGGGATGCCCCTAAATTCTCAAGCTCAATCTGTTATGAGCTTCTGAGCCCTCACTTTCAGTCTAAGTTTCTTTAGATTCTGCTATGTCTCTTATACGAATCACCCATTGGCTTATTATGAATTTTGCTCTCACACGTAGATACCTGCTTCCGTTATGTGTGGAAGTAGATGCCACTGTACGTCAGTTCATAAGCCCTAGTATGCCATGAAGTAACTTTATTATATTACCAAGTACAGTGTATAAGTTGGCTTATAGTATTTTTCAGACAAGCTCCCATCATAATAATAATAATATAAATGTTAAGGACAATAGAAGGTCAAAGACCTATAAAACCCTGTTGGTTACATAAAACACTACAACTAAACTACTTCAACTAAAATTATATCTACTAGCAATATTGATTCTGTCATAAAACCTTTCGAATTGTTCTACAGTTGTACAGTTGATGGCTTCACTGGGCAATGCATTCCAGTCATTGATAACTCTTTGAGTGAAGAACAGTTTTCTAATATTTGAGTTACATCGCTTTTGAATAGCTTTTGTCTGTGTCCTCTTGTATTTGTTTTTCTTATTTGAAATAGATTAGAGATATCAGTATCCATAAGTCCATTTAGGAGTTTAAATGTCAGAATCATATCTCCTCTCTTTCTTCTATATTCAAGTGATGGTAAGTTTAAGGCACGCAATCGATCACTGTATGATTTGTCTTTTAATACATATACTAATTTTGTGGCCCTACGCTGAACACTTTCAAGCATCTTTATATTTTTTATCAACTTTGGACTCCAGATCGCTCCAGCTGTCTCTAATAGAGGTCTGACTAAACTTTTATACAAAGATAAGAAAACTTCTTTGTTGATAAATTTTATCGTTTGCTTAATCGAGGCAAGGACTCCGTTTGCTTTCCTCACACACTCAGCAACTTGTTTTTCAAACGTTAGTTTATTGTCAATAAAAACACCTAAATCTTTTACAACTGCGTCCGCTAAGATGTCAATGGTACAATTTTGCTTCTCATCGTGAAGATGATATCTTGTATTTTGATTTTTATTTCCTAGGTGAAGTACCCGACATTTACCTATATTAATTGGAAGCTGCCACTGTTTTGACCATTTCCCTACATTTGTGATGTCTGATTGAATTTCGGTCTGATTTTTTATCCTTGAAGAGTATAATTTTAAGTCGTCCGCAAAAATTTTCACTTTACATGATTCTATAATTTCGGGTAAATCGTTAACATACAGAACGAAAAGGAGTGGTCCTAATACGCTGCCTTGTGGTACACCACTTGAAACTTTACTCCAAGATGATTTATAACCATTGAGAACGACACGCTGCTTACGGTTAGATAGAAATGAAGATATCCAGTCGAAGATCTGTCCATCGATTCCAAAAGATCTTATCTTACGTAGTAGTCTCTGATGTGGTACCGAATCAAACGCCTTCGCGAAGTCAAAATAAACAGCATCAACACAATTTCCTTCATCTAGCATTGAAGTTACGTCTTCCAAAAACTCTATTAGTTGTAATACACAAGAGCGCTTGCGACGAAAACCAAATTGTTCTGATGAGAAAAGGCTATTCTCATCTAAATAACTTACAATGGTGTTTTTAATTATCGTCTCCAACAGTCTACATACAACTGAGGTGAGACTGATGGGTCTATAGTTTTCTTTCTCGTGTTTGTTACCTTTCTTGAAGACGGCGAGACATTAGCTTTTTCCATGAACAAGGCAATACCCCAGTTTCAAGGCTTTTTTTAAAAATTATATACAGTGGATAGACAATTTCTTCAGCACTTTCTTTAAGCACTCTTGGGTGTATGTTGTCTGGACCAGGAGATTTTGATGCATTCAGAGACTTAATCATTTGTAAAATGTAGTTTTCAGTAATTTCAACTTTGTCTAGTATAGCACTGCAGTTGGTGTTCGATACTATTGGTAGGTTTGTCAAATTTTCTTTTGTAAATACTGAGGTGAAAAATTTATTTAAGATATCTACTTTTTCCTGTTCTGAGGAAGTGTAAAGAAGTGTAAAGAGGAAGTGTGTATCAGAAATGGCAGACGGATGCATTTTCAAAGCTCTGACGCTGTTAGCATTCTTCTATGTCTATAAAGCCAAGTTTGATAATCATCTGGCAAGAGTTAAGTTCACTGATGAGATCTTTAACAGTTGTGGCTTGTTCTGTAGTGGAGGTAGCATTCTAAATGGGTCAGAGACCGTTATAGCCATCAACCGAGGGGAAAGGCCTAGGCCCTACGGGCCTAAAGGGCCTAAACAGGCAAGGTCAGCAGAGATGGTGGTAGACAAGCCTACATTCAACTTATTTATGAAACTTATGATTCTTAGTGGAGACATTCAGCAAAATCCAGGCCCACATAATAGATATCCATGCGGAGTATGTTCAAAGGAAGTGAAAAATAACGGAATACAGTGTGACTCATGCGACAAGTGGTATCACGCCAAATGCTGTTCTGTGAGTAAAAATATGTTTAACATTCTGGCAAACTCCTCCTGTGTCTGGATTTGCTGCAACTGCGGCCTCCCTAACTTTTCAAGCTCGTTGTTTACTGAGACTGGTCCGCTTATGAGCACTTATAACTCATTTGAGCTACTTGCAAATGTTGAGGAAAGCAGAAACTCTTCTTTTGTGCCCGAAGAGCCATTATGTGCTTCCTCTCCAAAAAACAGGCAAAGTAGGAACAATGCACAAAAGCTCGGAACACTGAAGGTTTTATCTGCAAATTTTAATTCAATTGAGTGTCATAAGACAGAGTTTTGGAACCTCCTGGATCGCACCAACCCGGATATTATCATCGGTGTAGAAACTAAGCTGGACAGTTCAATTACAAACTCAGAAATATTTCCACCACAATATACTGCTAATGTTTTTCGAGAAGATCGTAATAGGCATGGGGGTGGAGTGTTAGTGGCTTTTAAAAATGATTATATTGGTACCAAGGAGAGTTCAATGAAAACAGACTGTGAAATTGTTTGGGCAAAAATGGAGGTAGCAGGATGCAGAACGTTACACGTATGTTCGTATTATAAACCTTCTGAAGGGGATGAGCACAGTGTACAGCAATTTGAGGAATCATTGCAAAAACTAAGGCAAAATTCCAATTCTTTTGTCATAATTGGTGGGGATATGAACTTCCCTGGGTATGACTGGCACCTAAAAGCACTGAAACCAAACTGCAAATACCCAACAGTCACTTACAAATTTGTTGAACTACTTGATGACCACTCCCTTAGCCAACATGTTATTGAACCAACAAGACTTGAAAATACCTTGGACCTGTTTATAACTAACAATGAATTCATGGTCAAGTCAATCCAGATAATTCCAGGCCTAAGTGATCATGACATTGTCCAAGCAGAAATAGATATCAAACCCATAATTAACCAGCAAAATCCAAGGAAAGTGCCATTATACAAAAGAGCAGATTGGGATTCACTAAAAGAACACATGCAGGCATTCTCACTAAATTTTGTAAATAATTCAGAAATAACAGATGATGTGGACAGGCTCTGGATAAATTTCTCAACTGAGCTAGAAAGAAGCATTATGAAATACATTCCACACCGAACAGCAAGTGCTAAAAATCGCCCACCCTGGATTAGCAGAGAGATAAAAAGACTTTTCAGGAAAAGGGAAAAGCTGCATAGAGAATCAAAGAAATCTGCAAATCCAATGAATGAAAAAGAGAAGATGAAAAAATTGAAGCAAACCATACAGTCAGCATGTAGAAAATCATATTGGTCATACGTAGAAAATCTCATATCAGAAAATAAGGAAGAGCCGAAGTCCAACACATTTGAGGTGTCTAAACGATTCTGGAGCTTTATTAAGCACAAGAAGACTGACAGCAGTGCTGTCCAAAGTCTAAATGTTAATGGCAATATGGTGACTGACCCAAAAGCAAAAGCAAATGCCCTTAACGATCAATTCCAAGCAGCATTCTCCAACCAAACACCTATGTCCTTGAAAATGATATGTGATGATTATCTTGCAAAGAGCTCGAGAGATGATGATAACTTGATTATGCCTGACTTTGCCGTTTCCATCATAGGAGTAAAGCACTTATTAGATAAATTAAAACCTCACAAGGCAGGAGGTCCAGATCAGCTGAGACCAAGGGTATTAAAGGAACTTTCTTGTCAGATATCCCCAGCTCTAGCACACATTTTTAATGCTTCGTTAGAGCAAGGAAAGCTCCCCAAAATATGGAAAAGAGCCAATATAGTACCTATTTTTAAAAAAGGAGACAGAGCTGAGGCAGTAAACTACAGGCCAATCTCCCTCACTTGTGTTTGCTGTAAGTTATTAGAGCATGTGATCTGTTCTCAACTTATGCAACACCTTAACAGTCATGGAATTTTGTATAACTTACAACATGGTTTCAGGGAGAAACGCAGTTGTGAAACGCAGCTTCTTGAATTTTCACATGAAATGCTACTATCAATGCAGAATGGTAATCAAAATGATCTAATTGTAATGGATTTCTCCAAGGCTTTTGATAAAGTTGCTCACAATAGACTATTGTACAAGTTAAACAAATGTGGTGTAAAGGGGAAGACCTTGAGGTGGATACGGGCATTTCTTAGTGAAAGATCTCAAAGTGTGGTTTTAGATAACAGCAAGTCAAAGTCGATTCCTGTGTTATCTGGGGTACCTCAAGGCTCAATATTGGGTCCAGCTCTTTTTCTGGTTTACATAAATGACCTGCCACAGTATGTCAAGCATAGCACAGTGAGATTATTTGCTGATGACACCTTATTGTACGTAACCATTGCTAATGAAAGAGACTGCCAGAAAATGCAAGAGGACCTACACAACTTGGAGCAATGGGAGAATGAGTGGCAAATGTGTTTTCATCCTGAAAATGTCAAGTAGTATCAATATCAAGGAAGATAAATCCCATAAAGTTTGTATATAGGTTGCATGGACAGGCGCTGAAAGCAGTGCCATCTGTTAAGTACCTTGGCCTTACTGTTACACATGATATGAAATGGAATAATCACGTAAATAATATTACTGCAGCTGCCAATAGAACACTTGGCTTTGTAAAGAGAAATTTGAGAGTAAATTCGGCGAAAGTAAAAGAGCAAGCATATAAAGCTTTAGTGAGGCCTAAGCTGGAATACTGTGCGACGGTTTGGGATCCTAAAGCAACATCAGATGAATTCACGGGATCAATGAGAAATCATCGTCTTGTTAATCAAATTGAAATGGTTCAACGCAGAGCTGCGAGATGGGTGACAGGACGTTATAATAATACATCTAGTGTGTCTGATATGCTCCAATCACTTGGATGGCGCAGTTTAGAACAGCGTAGAGTAGACGCCAGGCTGACAATGTTATATAAGATCACACATGGACTTGTCTCTACTCAACTTAAAGATCACCTGAAGTACTCTGGTAGAAATGGGAAATTGTTACAGCCTCAAACGAAGACCGATTATTTTAAATTCTCATTTCTGCCACGCACTATCAAACAATGGAGAAGCCTAGATGCAAATGTGATTGACAGTCAATCTGTAAATATTTTCAAGAAGAGAGTGCAGGATATAACACACGAAAGACTCTTATAATAACAAAATTTTTGATAAGAAAGACAACTAATTTTACTATATATTATAGCCTTAAAGGGAATCTAAGCATATAATATATTCCAATTTTCATTTCCAATTTCAATTTTATTTCGAATTCCTTTCCAGATGCGATTGGTTCTTTTCACGGAATGGATTACATATGCTTGGATTCCCTTTCACTTAAAAAAAAAAAAATAATTTTTTGTTTACTAAGCTAATATTTTTCCTGTTAATAATTTTTATTTTTATGACACTGATGTTAAGCTTCTTTTTAGAAGGCAATCAGTATACTGGTAAATAAATAAATAAATAAAGATCTTCGTTAATCCTTAAGTCGGGTACTCTTGATTTTGTTTTTAATTTTGAATTAGCATATTTCCAGTACTTTTTGCTATTTGATTTGATTGTAATAGCAATGTTTTTCTCGAAGTCTCTTATCTTTTTTCGAATTTTTGACTTAACATTGTTACAATGACGTTTATATCTCTCATAGTCTTTCCCTCTTTTAGTCAGAGACCATCTTTTGTAGGCATTATGCTTTTTTTTCAAAGATTTGAGAATATCTTTGCTCATCCAGGCTGGTTGTATTTTTTTATTTTCTTTAGAGTTGTTGCTATACTTTGGAACATATCTGTCTACAGCAGTAAGTAGTTTTGATTCTAAATGCGACATCATTTTATCCAAGGACATGCCGTTGAATTCTTTGTCCCAATCTATGTTACTCAATTCATTTTTCAAAGATATATAATCACCTCGATCATAAGAGTATCTCTTCGAATCAGACGCTGGGTTGTGGATTGAAATAATCTCAATTAGGTATTCCATCTGTAACGTCAAGTGATCACTCAGTCCTAGGGGATCTTGATACTCTAATTTCTGTATAGAGTAAGAATCATTAGTAAAAATTAAATCAAGACAATTCGATCTTTGTCCATGTCGGTGCCTTGTTTCTTTGTCAACATGCTGTGTCAGAAGGCAATCGTCAGTTATCTCAAGGAATTCATACGCTGGACTATTTACATCTGTACTTGTTAAATGGCTCTCCCAGTCAATCTCGGGGTAGTTGAAATCACCGACGATTAAAGTTCTCGAGTAAGTCACGTCATTAGTAACACGTTTTATTAGATTTCGCAGAGGCTCATGATTATCGAGTGAGGGGCTTCTATAAATGACCCCACAAAGTAACTTTTCATTAATATTTATTGATATTTCAACGAACACTGACTCAATGGATGGACAATTATAAATCAACTGCCGTGCCTTAATACCTTCTTTTAGATACAATGCAACACCTCTTCACTCGCATCTTCCAATATTTGTAAAAAGTTGATAACCTTTGATAACATAAACATTTTCTGAATATTGACTATATTTCACTTTCGGTAAAGTTTCTGTAATTGCACATAGGTCTATCTTAGATTCATTCAATCTGATTTCTAGTTCGTTTAGTTTATTGTTCAAACAATCCGCATTAGCGTAAATGCATTTAAATTTGTTTTTTTCTAACACTGAGGCATCGGATAAGGGTGCAGTCCTTGTTGATTTATTGCTGGATTTTCTGGCTATGATATTGATGATGATTGAATTTAAGGAAGAATGAACAAGGAAGAATGCGTTTTACAATGTAGAATGAACAATGTAGAATGATTGATGATATTGATGATGATTGAATTTAAGGAAGAATGAACAAGGAAGAATGCGTTTTACAGTGTAGAATGAACAATGTAGAATGATGATGATATTGATGATGATTGAATTTAAGGAAGAATGAACAAGGAAGAATGCCTTTTACAATGTAGAATGAACAATGTAGAATGATTGATGATATTGATGTTTATTGAATTTAAGGAAGAATGAACAAGGAAGAATGCGTTTTACAATGTAGAAGGAACAATGTAGAATGATTGATGATATTGATGTTGATTGAATTCAAGGAAGAATGAACAAGGAAGAATGCCTTTTACAATGTAGAATGAACAATGTAGAATGATTGATGATATTGATGATGCTTGAATTTTAAGGAAGAATGAACAAGGAAGAATGCCTTTTTTTACAATGTAGAATGAAAAATGTAGAATGATTGATGATATTGATGATGATTGAATTTAAGGACGAATGAACAAGGAAGAATGCCTCTTACAATGTAGAATGAACAATGTAGAATGATTGATGATATTGATGTTGATTGAATTTAAGGAAGAATGAACAAGGAAGAATGCCTCTTACAATGTAGAATGAACAATGTAGAATGATTGATGATATTGATGTTGATTGAATTTAAGGAAGAATGAACAAGGAAGGATGCGTTTTACAATGTAGAATAAACAATGTAGAATGATTGACGATATTTATGATGATTGAATTTGAGAAAGAATGAACAAGGAAGGATGCGTTTTACAATGTAGAATGAACAATGTAGAATGATTGATGATTTTGATGTTGATCGAATTTAAGGAAGAATGAACAAGAAAGGATGCGTTTTACAATGTAGAATGAACAATGTAGAATGATTGATGATATTGATTATTGATTGAATTTAAGGAAGAATGAACATGGAAGGACGCGTTTTACAATGTAGAATGAACAATGTAGAATGATTGATGATATTTATGATGATGATTGAATTTACAGATGGGCGAACAATGATTGACTGCCTTTACAATGATTTATTATACGTTTGAATGCTATAGGGTATTTGTGAATAATTTATCTTATTGCTGCTATTTGATGATACCTGCTCATATTTTCCAATATCCGATGTTATTGATGATACTTGGATGTCATTGATTAGATGTGATATAGCTCTTGATATCTGATGATACTAGATGATAGTTGACCAATTTCAACGATAGTTGATGATATTTGATAATATTGATGATATTTGTTGACAATGTTGACAATGTTTATATCTAATTGGATCTGTCGTTAATGATCCTATTGATGATATTTGAAGATATTTGCTGATGTTTGACTTGATTTGATGATATTCTTATTGTTGCTATTTGAAGATATTTGAGAATGTTCAACAGGGGATTCTTTACCAGAACTGCGCCACAACATTATAGAATTGAGAAGTACATCCAATTGGCATCAGCCAAAACGATGGAGATCAGATGGCAAACCATTGGATGATCCTGTTCAGATTACACACTGTGAATGGCTGATGTCCACCTGGCTATCACTTGGCTATCTTTCTCAGATGTAAACCGTTGGGCGTCGCTCTTCAGAGTGGATACAGCTGTATGACCAGTGTCACATTAAAAAACCATTGGATTTTGTCTCCAGATGTCACACTATTGGAAGCCGAGCTTAAGTTGGCACACCGTTGGATTGCCCATGTTCATATAACACTGCTGCATGGCTGGCGTCCCGTTGGCAATTCGTTGGACTAAACATACTCAGTTGTCACACCGTTGAAAGAGAATGTCTCGTAGACTAACCGCCAGATTGGTCGTCCGTTTGCAGATATAATACCGAGATTGGCAAATGTCCAATTGGCAACCAGTTAGATGGTCTGACTTCAGATGTTACACCATCGAATGGCCATTGTCCCGTGGGCAACCTGTTTGATCTGCTGTACCAGATGTAATACCGTCGAATGGCTGGTATCCCCTTGTTGAACCAAGGAATGGTCGACTTCAGGCTCAACTTGGTAGGTTGACGGGCAAAAATCTTTCTCTCCTTATCGCATTTTATCAAGAATCAGGTGTAACTGTAGTTCTTTTTCTCAACATGTCTTTTTCTTTTAATGAAATGTATGGAAATACGCAACACTGCTGAATGCTGATGGCCAGTTGGCAACCATTCGATGATCCACCAAATGTCTGGCCTCCCGTTGGTAAACCGTTGCAGATCCTGTGTCAGATGTAACACCGTCAAATGGATACTCTCCCGTTGGAAAACCGCTGGTCAGTCCGTGTCAGATGTAACACCGTTGTATGGCATGTGTCCTATGGAAAACCGTTGAGCTGTCACTCAGATGTCACACGATTTATGGATGTCGTCCATGGAACGATCAGGGTCCCGTTGGCAACCAAGTAATGGATGAAGAAGATGTATGAAGTGCCTGAAAATGGACCGTTGTAAGCGTATTTGTAGTTTAACTTCTTAACATGTTTCTCTTGTCATCAGGCAGGTCTAAGGTAACATTCATAACCCGTTGTAACTAATAACTCTAGAAATCATGTATAAAGTGTAAAATTGTAGCATTAAATTGCCTGCAAGGCTCAACAGAAGCAGGCAGAAGAAGATGTCTCAATGCTGCGTACGCATGATGGGCGTGAAGAACTCGGAAGTTACTGAACTTTTATTATCTGCGATGAACTCTATGAATTTCAAGATATGAAAAAAGAAAAAAAAATAATGATAATAATAATAATATTCTCGGATCGTATTAAAGGCGAGTTTGGCCACCAAAAGGCTTGGTGGCATGTTAGGTATTAGAATCAGAGTGTTGATTCTGATTATGAGTGGATTGATTTGCCAAATACGATCCCAAATACTGCCAACCCTTGTGTCTTATTATGTCTCACCTTCTATTCAGTTGGCCTATTTGAGTGATAGACCGCCAGGCGTTAATATACTTTTTGCGGATCAAAATTTTGACTTGTTGAGAACGCAGTTACTGTATTCTATTCTTCCGCCATATTCGCATGGTGTTCTGGAGTAAAAGTAGCTACCGGAAAAAGCATGGAAAGCGTTTTTGAAAGGTAGTTTATATTCGCAAATACATACGTCCAACAACAAGTCCAACTTTCTGTACTTTTTTAAAGATCTCACAAAAAAATTCATTTTACAAATTTTCAGAGAACGGCCTCAGACAACGTGAACTTCGGATGCGAACAAACAGTTTTACTGGAACAAATAAAGCAAACGTTGTCAAAACAAAATCTTGAAAAAGAAAACATGAGAAAATAAAATGCGTTGTAGATACGACGTGACGTGGTTTTCCAATTTTTTACACTCATTGTGGCATTGAGCGAATTTTGTATTTTTCCGGGCCTTATGAAATAATCTTGGATAATAACCTTCGAAAAACATCTCTTGTAGATGGACCGAAATGTGCCGCCAAGATTTTACAAACCCACCAAGACCCACTTACAGTTTAGACACACACCCCTTACAACCTTTATTATGGGGATACAAGTGGAATATGAGAGTAATAAGACTTTTTAGGCCTCATTTTCACTTTCGTACTAGTATCTGCGGTGCAATACTGTATTAGCGCTTTTTTCACCCAAAACTAAACTTTTTATTAATTATCTTCGATTTCCTACCTTCTTATATGGGTTTTGGTAAGAAACACACCAATGTTTGAGAATTTTAAAGGTAAAACCAACCCTATGGTTGGCATATAGCTGTAGCGAAATTATATGAAGAACAGTACAGTACCTCCCCCGGCTTTTTGGATTTGCATTTGTTTTCGTGTTTTGAGCGGGTTTTCTTTTTTCAAGGCCTGTTTACTTCGTCTAATGTTCTCTTGGTGACATTTGCCATTCAATAAATTAAAAATTTCAAAGCAAAAAGATCGAAAAAGATTGTAGCGCTTATCGTTTTACTATGGTTGCACAGTACTTTCTTTGTTGCTAAGGCGTCGCAATGCACACTTTTTGATCACGTGACTGGAAAAAATAAGAACAATAACCTACAACAATAGCTTCCAGACCAGTCTTTATTCTATTGACTATGTTAAAATCAAGGTCAGAAACTACTTTGCTAATTTGATAATGTGTAATTAAAATGACCATTTGAAAGAGAATAAAAAACTCTGCACTTATACTGAATTCAAATCCGTTTTCAAATTTGAAAGATACCTTAAAAGAAGGCAATTTTTATCCAAATTTAGATTGGGTGACCATAATCTAAAGATTGAAACTGGCAGATTTGGAAGAAACAAAATCCCTAGGACAGAAAGATATTGTAAACATTGCACCACACTTGAAAACAATATTCTAGGGAATGAGATTCACTTTTTAATGTTATGCCCTCTTTTTGCAACTGAAAGAAGAGAGTTTCGTGAAAAAGTAGAACAATTGTTTCCCTCTGTTTGTCATTTAAGTACACTAAATAAATTCATTTGGCCGCTAAGTCAAGAGGATAAAACATGCACACAGTTAGTTTCATCCTTTATTTCAAGAAGCTTAAAAACAAAAACAGCAAATAATTAAACTTTCTCTCGATTTACACTCATTTTAACATAATAACTTTAAGTTAATTAGTTTTTTAAGTTGTTTATGTTGTAGTTTCAGATTTTATTCTATTATGTAACAATAACAGTGCATACTCTTGTTGAATTTATATTTATTTTTTGTATTTTAGATTTAATTGATTATTTTAATATTTTAGTAACTATGTAATTATGTTAGAGGCTCACTTGGCCTAGATACCTGAATTATAAAAAAAATAAATAAATATTATCACGTCATATCATATCATATCATATCATATCATATCATATCATATCATATCATATCATATCATATCATATCATATCATATCATATCATATCATATCATATCATATCATATCATATCATATTATATCATATCATATCATATCATATCATATCACATCATGTCCACCAAATTACTTGCCATGTTGCTAGCAACAGGTTCCAGCCTTGGTATTGACATGTCTCTCTCAGGCACTCTGGATTTGGAAGTCAACAACTGTGCGAAAGTGTATCACCTTATTAATTACAGTGTACACTATACAGTACTACATCCAGTAAGACTGGCATCATCTAACCCTATTATTTCAACTGAGGTTATCTTATTTCTGATTGAAGTAATATTTCTTGGAAGTGGAATTTCTGCAGGAAGCATTCCTAACAATAGATAGCGGGACCTATACAAAAAAAATAAACGTGCTCGAAAAAACCTCGAAGGGTTTTTCAACAGAGTACATATATCAAACCCCTAAAGGTGCTCCGAAAAACCCTTTCAAATGGTTCTTCAAAAAACCCTTAGCATGGATTTTTCAAAAAACCCTTATGAAAGGTTTTTTGGAAAACCCTGAGGGTTTTTTGAAGCACCCTTAGGGGTTCGATATATGTACTTGGGGTTTTTACCAAAAACTCTATAAAAAGGTTTTTCAGAGCAGCTTCAGGGGTTTTATATGACACCTTTAGGGGTTCGATATATGTACTCGGGGTTTTTACCAAAAACGGTTTTTTGTAAAGAATCTCTACACATGGGTAGTAAAATATATAAAAAATTAAGACGTGCATTGCTTTGAAAAGCCTGATAAAAATTGCGTTTTAGTTTTCAGCGCAAATGACATTTAGAGTTGCCATTGGCGTTAAATTGAGTTCAAGCATTTGAGATATTGGTACAAATGGGTAAAAAATTTCGTTGTTTTTTCTATTCCTGGGTACCACCAGAAACAGAATTTGTCAGAAGACATGGGCGGGTTTGGAAAAACTGGGCGGCACGTCTAGTCATTTGAACAATGAAGTATCCTCCCCCGGGTGTGGCATATCACAACAGATATAATTCAGACCTGGATTGCATCTTCCGAGAACCAAAGACTTCTACACTGAGCTTAAGACCTTAATGTAATCTTCGAGTAACTCTCCATGTTGTACAGCCCAGATTCCCTCCCAAGGTACCAGAGCCTCTAAGGGTCACAGCACAGCGAGTTGAAAATAAGCAACGAAGTGGAGAGAGCGAAAATTTTCACACAGCTCGATTCAGCGACATTTACTATTTAAAAAACGTGGCTGCGCGATTTTCTTTAAAATCAAAGAATTTCTAAGAGATGTGTGTTTTCAGCAAGCGTATTAGCTACCACGTTTCTCATATTTTCTCTCTCTTTTCCTTGTTTCTTATCTTCGACTGCCTGTAACCCTTTTAGTCTTAGGTACCCAGTGTACGGGTAACAGGGGCATCTTTCATGCAGTCTGTAAAACCGTTTGCTTTTTACCACCCCACACCCTAACTGAAAGCTTGTTTGTACATTCTCTTCTCCATTTTGTAGCTTATACATAGAAATCTAAAGTCAAAGAGTTTGGAAGGAAATTTAAAGAAAAAAAAAACAGATTAGTCACAGGATAAAAAAACTTTGAAGGGTTTAAAAATCGCCCTCGGTAGGATAAGGGTTAAAAACACAGCATTGACGCTTGGTTTAGAAAGTTTAAAATGAATTTATTTCTTTGAAATTTGAAAAATTTTTCTGGATAAATAAATTCATAAAAATTTGACTTGTGGGCTGGGCAAACGAAAAAACTAGCTTGAAGGCTGATAGTGATACCTATTTCTGTAACATGCTTACTCTATACCTTTTTTGTA
Organism: Chrysaora quinquecirrha; assembly: GCA_014526335.1. NCBI lineage: Eukaryota > Metazoa > Cnidaria > Scyphozoa > Semaeostomeae > Pelagiidae > Chrysaora > Chrysaora quinquecirrha. Next base: position 1,975,191 of record JACTAT010000048.1, on the reverse strand, counting down.
GGAAAAGAAAGTTAGGATAGATAGGCTAAACTTTTTTTAAAATAAGCAACTGGACTTTGGTCCAGCCCTCATGAGTTGCTTAACATATCTGGTATTTCAGCCCTTGCAGAATGCCGGGTACCCCCTGAAAGCCTCTTATTTTGGCTCTTTTCTGGCTTTTCAATGTAATTGACAAGTTTGCAAGGATGTACAGTATGAAGAAAGCTAATTCAGCAAAAATTTTAACAAAATCTCAGCCCTGTAGTTGCTTATTGACCAGTTGCTTATATTCTTTTTTTTTTGATAAGCAACTTGACTTTTGTCCAGCCCTCAAAGTTGCTTAAAATTTTAGAAATTTCAGCCCTCAAAGTTGCTTAAAAGTTACTTAACCTCTTTTACCTAACAACCACCTCTGACTTTGGGGTTCAAAATCGTCAAGTTTTAGGCCTATAACACGACATTTGGGAGACAGTAAGTGAAAAAACGTTAGCTAAAGAACTTCAAAATACAAAACAAATAATTTCCTAACAACAAGAAAGAGTATTTCAAGATTGGTTGTTTGAAGTCTTAGTTGCTTACAGAATTCAATTGAGCCCCCAAGTTGTTTAATGTTAAGGTCAATTTAACCCTAGTTGCTTATTGAACGGTTGCTTATTAAAAAAATATATTAATGTTTCTTAATCGCAGCATTTAAGCACGGCGTAAATGTGGTTTAACGGAGAAAGCGGAGCCTCGTTTTCACCCTTCAGCCTCTATCCTATACCCCTTCAGATGGCACGCCTTCCACAGCATGGCCCTTCTGCCCGTTAGTTAGTGTTTTTAATCTGGGAAATAAAATGCAGAGTTCTAAGGTAAGTCGCAAACCGGACGAACTTGTGTCCCTTAGGGACTGGAAGAAATCTAGCCTTCCTTTTTTACGGAATAAAGCAGAACACCTCCGGCAAGTTTCAAATTCGGATGTGGTTTTGTTTTCTCCTGTTTCGCGATGGCCACATCAGCAGTAACTGACGAATATGAGACAGAAAGTGGAATAATATTAGGAAGGGATGATTTACGGAATCTACAGTAATTAAAATGGAAATAACAAAGTTACGCGAGAAGAGTCAACGAGCTGACAGCAGTAAAATTTGCAAAGCACTCGAAAAGATGCATGGCCTAAATATCAGTAGGTCCAATCGTCACTCGACGATATGTTGAAATGCGGAAAAATAAAAAATGTACCTTATGCTGGACGGGAATCACTTAGAGTACAATCTGAATCCATAGATGAACTTGAAGTATCAAAAAGCAGAATATCAGCAGACTAAGAAAGGGTCAAGCAATATCGAGATGAAATCTTAGAGATAGCCTCCATGCACAAAGGAAACGAAGAAATTTCATCGCACGAGGAACAGGGTAGTATTTTGTCCACTTCAGATGTAGATGAAATTGATACTGGAGATATTTGTAATATGGAAAGCTCACCAGGAAAAATTTTTTATCAACTATTAAAGGGTTTTAAAAATAAATACAAAGAAAACGAAACGTCAACAAACCAAAAGACTCTTGCATGCATTTTAGACGGATTAAAAAAAATTGAGGGACGTGTAGATCAAATCACCAAAAAAGTCAACAAAGTTCCCAAAAAAGAAGAAGCAAGCACAGTCGATTTTAAGATATTTTTTGCAAGAATTAGTCAACTCGAGCAGGAAAAAAGTTACTTTGTGATGAAAATATAGGCCCAAGGTTTGAAAACAAAAATTTGAAGGAGTCACACAGAACCGGAGAAGTCGCCCTTAGACCACGTGACCAAATCTCACGTTTCCAATATAAAGCTCTTAATCAAAATGTTCAAAAAGAAAATTCAACGGCCCAAACCCAAAGGGATCAAGCCCATTCAAGCGAAATGCAGTCGAGTTATACAAATAATGTAGCTGATGGTGAGTGGAAAGTACAAAGTACAAGGTCGAAAGTTCGAGAGAAGGCTCTTAGGGAGAAATTTGAATGGAAGGAGTTTCCCTTTTCCAAACCTCTAGACACTGCAAACAGATTTAGCTGCCTTGAAAATCTAACAACAGACATAGAAGTCCCAGAGACGTTCACACAAGCTCAAATTGACAGAGGGTATTCAGATGCTGTAAAAGCTCAGGGGTTTCCTCAGAAAATGAGTAGCAGAAACGAGAAACAAAATATGGCAACAACACTGGACTGACATGACAGAGATTGGGAAAATTCTCGGGCAGCAAACAGCAATACAACTTCAGAAGACCTAAGGAGGCCAAGAAAACCAGTTTTCTCAATTCTTGGTGACTCGATGGTTAAAAAGATTAAGAGACAAGATGTCAACGCTGAGGTTCCACAAGCCAAAACATCAATCAAGACTTTTTCTGGTGCCACGATCGACCAAATGAAATCGTACATCAAGCCAGCGATAGACAACAAGCCAGATGGAATAATAATCTTATGTGGAACAAACAACTTGAGATTAGAAAGCCTGGAAGAAACAGCAAACAAGTGAATTGAACTGGCTATTGACACAAAGAAACAAGTGAGGGACGTTGCAGTTTCAAGTATTATAAGAAGGACAGATTCGCATGAACTTGAGATGAAACGAAGAAAGGTAAATGATTTAGTTAAAGTAGGTCTCTCTAGAAGTAATATTAGCTTTATGTAACATGATAACATTGAAAATAAACACCTTGATAGATGGGGACTTCATTTAAACTATCAAGGTAATAATGTTTTAACCGGGAATTTTATTAATTTTTTAAACGGTGGATGAGTTATAGATTTAGACCAGACATACAACACACCCAATTCAACTGGCCATGATGAAGTTCATATACAGGGTTTGATGCTATAATTAATTGCAGCCTAATGGAACATATCGGCTCGACTCTGCATTCTGAAGACGAAATAGCTATCCAATCTAGTAATACAGGCACACCCAGTTCAACCCCTCAACCCCTAAGAAATGTAAACTCTCCATCCCCTCAACCCCTGAGTAAATCACTTGAATCAAGCAGAGAACAGATGTCTGAAAACTTAAGTGGAAATTTGGGAAACCCCTCAAAAGAATCAAGTGACTTAGAAAAACTAATAAAGCTGCGAAACAAATACCCAAGCAACCCTTTAATTGCGTATCTTAATATAAATAGTCTTAGAAACAAAATCATTGACCTTAAAGAGATTCTTGGAAAAGCACTACCTGACATCCTTGTTCTAGCAGAAACAAAACAAATTAATGAAATTCCAACTCGAAATTTTATTGAACAAAACTACCAATTTCCAATATGAAAGGACAGAAATGAACACGGTGGAGGACTAATGCAGTTTAATAGAAAAGGTGTAATATGTAATAGAATACCAACATTAGAAAGTGAACACTTGGAAATGCTTTCGACAGAATTAACTGTTAACAAAAAGAAATGGATTATCTTTTCAATTTATAGGCCCCCAGTTTCATCTAATCTAAAAATCTTTTTCCGCGAGATATCCCTCTGTATGAATAAAGCATTAGAAAAATACGACAACGTTATTGTTATGGGAGACATCAACATCGACTGGCAAAGTAGGAAACACCCAGGTTACGATGATCTGAAAGAGTTTTGCGATGTGTTCGCTCTAGACAATCTAGTAAAAGAAAAAACCTGTATTACCAGTAATCATAGCTCATCTATAGACATAATTCTCACAAATCGTAAACGTTATTTCCAAAATACATTTGTTCTAGAGACTGGACTGAGTGACTGTCACTCACTGATAGCCACATTCCTGATAACAAGTATTCCGTGCCTGAAGCCCAAAAAAATCGTATTTAGAAGTTACAAAAAGTTTTCCCCAACTGAATTTTTATCAGATGTAAAAAATGCTAATTTTATGTGTAATGTTCATGATCCAAACATTATTTACGACAACATTGAAAAAAAATTTCGTGAGATAATAGATAAACATGCCCCTATGAAGACCAAAATAGTTAGGGGAAACGAAGCTCCTTTTATGAACAAAACATTACGAAAAGCAATATACACAAGATCTCGCTTACAAAACAAATTAAAAAAAAAAACACCCAACCAGAGAAAATGAACAAAATTTTAAAAAGCAGAGAAACAAGTGTGTCGCTCTTAGAAAAAGGCAATAATAGCCCACTTCAAAAGGGTAACAGAGCAAGGGGTAATGACAAACAACGAGTTTTGGAACCTTGTTAAACCGTTTCTTACAAATAAAGGTGGCTTATCAGAGAGTGATTATTTACTAATCAAAGATGACAGAATTATTACAGATGACAAAGAACTTGCTGAAGCTTTCAACGATCACTATATTAATATAAATCGAAATATAATAGAAATCAAGTGGGAAAAAGCCAAAAAATCTAGCTGATAAATAGGAACAAAAAAGTGATAAAGAAATCGTGCAACTAATTCTCGAAAAATATGCAAATCACCCCAACATCTTAGCGATACTCCAAAATCCAGTAAACGCCTTTTCTCTTTTCTTGTTTCACGAGGTTCAGCCTGGAGACATCATAAAGTTATTAAAAATATTGATAGTAAAAGTCCACTGGAATAGATAAAATTCCACCAAAACTCATACTTCTAGCTTCTGATGAACTGACTGCACCCCTTACTGATGCAATAAATAAAAGTATAAAGAAAAGCATTTTCCCAGACAAAGGGAAGGTGGCCACAGTTACTCCTTTAGATAAAGACGAGGCAGTTCGCACATCAGAGAAAAACTTCCGTCCCGTTAGTGTTTTGAATGCATTCTCCAAAATTTACGAAAAAACAATCAAAGACCAGCTAATTCCTCACTTTAACAAACATCTTTCAAATTTCATAGCCGCCTACAGGCAAGCATATAGTACACAACATGTTTTAATAAGGATGGTAGACGAATGGAGAAAAAATCTTGATAATGATCACATGGTTGGAGCTGTTCTTATGGACCTTTAAAAAGCATTTGATTGTATCCCTCATGACCTTCTAATTGCAAAATTGTCTGCCTATGGACTTCAAAAAGACGCCCTAGTATACATTTATTCTTACTTAAAAAGATGACAACAATCTGTACGAATAAACAATACCTATAGTACTTCCCAGCTTGTCCTTTCAGGTGTACCGCAGGGATCAGTTCTAGGTCCAATTTTATTCAATATATACATAAATGATCTCTTCCTTTTTATTAAGAATGCTAATTTGCACAACTTCGCCGATGACAACACCCTAACTGCCTTTTCTAATTCGATTCCAAGCCTAATCAACATCTTAGAACAAGAATCAAATGTTGTCATAGATTGGTTGGAAAGAAATGACATGATTGCAAATCCCGACAAATTCCATGCTATACTAATGACCAAACGCAAAGACGATGCAAAGGGAAAAATCATGACTCATGGAAAACAAATCGAGTCTGAGAATACAGTAAGACTTCTCGGGTGAAAATTGATCATAAGCTATCTTTCGATGAGCATATTTCAGACCTGTGTAAAAAAGCTGCGGTCAACTTAACGCTTTAAAAAACTAAATTCCTACATAGGATTGAAAGCTAAAGAGACGTTAGTACAAAGTTTTGTATTCTCAAATTTTAATTACTGCCCTCTAGTCTGGCATTTCTCGTCTGAAAGATCTGTACAAAAAATTGAGAAAATCCATGAGCGGGCTCTTAGATTTCTTTATAACGACACTTCCAGTTCATATGAACAGCTACTTTTGAAATCTGGCAAATGCACTATGAGAATAAGCCGTATACGAACACTTTGCATTGAAATTTTTATAACTATCTCAAAAAATAAACCCCCCTTTTATGCAAGATATTTTCAAGCTGAGGCACACAATAAGACCCACAAGAAATCCAAACGAGCTAATTCACCACTGACCTAATCAAGTCACTTTTGGTTCGAAAAGTCTCTTATCCCTAGGCCCACAAATTTGGAATGCTTTGCCCAAAGATCTAAAACTGATTGAAAATATCCAAATCTTTAAGAGGGTTATCAAACAGTGGGGAGGCCCGGAATGTACTTGTAACGTATGTAAAAATTTAAACAACTTGAGATCCTAATAGCTGATATCTTTCGTTCAAATAGAAATTTTGTATTAACATTTTCTGGCATTTTAGTGGTAATTTAGATATTCGATTGTTGATTAGTTTCCGTAGAATCTATTGATAATATGATCGAATTAAAAAGATGACAAACAAAAAAATAACGTTTTTATCAGGGGTTTGACTTATTTTCATCCTCATCTCGCCCAAAAATTGTTGTCTTATCAAGAAACAATCTGCAATATGAACAAAGTCTATCCTTTCGACACCTGGTTCCGTTTCGATATTGCTTTCCGTATGAATACAGCGATCACAGGACTTCCCTGGGATCGTCACGATGAGTATGTTTTCGATAAATTTGTCCGTTGCCCCTCAGCCGCCACCACATCTCCACCAGCGCAATTTCAAAATGGCTCTAGATTTCGTCCACAGCAGCCCTTTCGCGCACCTTCTAGCAACGAACCTTGTAGGTTCTTCAACCAAAATCGTTGTCAAGACCCGAGTTGCAAGTTCCAACACAAGTGCAGCAACACTGGCTGTGGGGGAGGTCACCCAGAGATTTATTGTCAAGGAGCTAAAAAATAATTTCTGCGACTTGCCCTCACTTATTTCCACTCCAATTAACATTTTTATATTGCAAGAAGAACTAATTGACTTTCCAGACTTGTCTTTTCGTTTTGAGTTGTTAAATAGCTTAAAGAATGGCTTCAAAATAGGCTACTCCGGCCCAGAATTTACCAGCGCGTCTAAAAACCTACAGTCAGCCGATACACACCCAGAAGCCGTTGCTGAGTGCTTGTTGTCTGAACTTGAAGCGGGCCGCCAGCCGGTCCTTTTGATTTATTGCCACTTCCTAATTTCCGTGTTTCACCTATTGGTGTCGTCGCCAAGAAAGACTCTGGCAAATTTCGCATGATCACAGACCTTTCATCACCCCGCGGGCGGTCTGTGAATGACAATCTTTGATGGATAAATTGGACATAAAACGCGCATTCAGGATTTGCCCTGTATATCCAGATGACTGGCATCTCCTCGGTTATTCTTTCCTCGGGAAATAGTTCGTCGATCTTTTCTTACCCTTCGGACTGCGCTCTTCCCTTAATCGTTTTTCACAACTCGCAGACACACTTCATTGGATAATGCAGCGAAATTATAATATCAAACATTCTACTCATTATTCCGACGACTTCTTATTAGCCGGGCAGCCACACAGCAACGAATGTCTAAACACAAATGTGGCACGATATAGGATAAGACACGAAACGTTGCTCCCTGGTTTGTGAGCAAGGGAGCAACCGATGCGCACGCAGCCAAGTTCGATGTTTTGAAACTGAAACGTCTTCCTGAAAACAAGGCACAAGGCAAATCGAAACAAATACCGATAGCAAAGACGTAAAAAATGAAAACCTGAGAGGAAAATAAGCCTGAAAATATTTGTATCAAGTTATATTGTGTAGGACTGCACATAAAATCAAAGTCAATCAACTTTTGGGAAGCATGCAGGCCTTCAAGGCAGACGAGCCCACCAAATGGAAACGGAAGTAGGCCTATCTATATCCTCTGTGGACAACGACAAATAAACTTTAGAACTTCGCAAAAAATACAGCTCCAACCCTAGAAAGTACACATGTTTAAATTAACGAATACCAAATTAACTTTAATAAATGTTTAAAAATAGCAACAAAAAGAAACTTAGCTTAATCTTCTCTCTTTCCTTATTTATTTCTTATTTCTTAGACTTAATCTTCCAAGTAAAAATTTGGCGGCCAAATTTGAGAATTGTTTAAAAATAGCAACAAATAGAAACTTAACTTAATCTTCTCTCTTTGCTTATTTATTTCTTATTTCTTGGTCTTCCAAGTAAAAATTTGATTTCTATTTTTTGCTATTTTTAAACAATTCTCAAATTTGGCGGCCAAATTTGAGAATTGTTTACAAATGGCAACAAATGGAAACTTAGCTTAATCTTCTCTATTTGCTTATTTATTTCTTAGTTTTCCGAGTAAAAGTTTAATTTCTATTTGTTGCTATTTTTAAACAATTCTCAAATTTAGCTCTGGTTGCCCAGCCTTTGTTGCCCAGTTGCTCTGGTTGCCCAGTTGCTCTGGTTGACCAGTTGCTCTGGTTGCTCTGGTTGCCCAGTTGCTCTGGTTGCCCAGTTGCTCTGGTTGCTCTGGTTGCTACGTTGCTCTGGTTGCTCAGTTGCTCTGGTTGCTCTGGTTGCCCAGTTGCTCTGGTTGCCGAGTTGCTCTGGTTGCCCAGTTGCTCTGGTTGCTCTGGTTGCTCTGGTTGCCCGGTTGCTCTGGTTGCTCTGGTTGCTCGGTTGCTCTTGTTGCCCAGTTGCTCTTGTTGCTCTGGTGGCCCAGTTGCTCTGGTTGGCCAGTTGCTCTGGTTGCTCTGGTTGCCCAGTTGCTCTGGTTGCCCAGTTGCTCTGGTTGCCCAGTTGCTCTGGTTGCTCTGGTTGCCCGGTTGCTCTGGTTGCCCAGTTGCTCTGGTTGCTCTGGTTGCCCAGTTGCTTTGGTTGCGCAGTTGCTCTGGTTGCCCAGTTGCTCTGGTTGCCCAGTTGCTCTGGTTGCTCTGGTTGCCCAGTTGCTCTGGTTGCCCAGTTGCTCTGGTTGCTCTGGTTGCCCAGTTGCTCTGGTTGCCCGATTGCCCAGTTGCTCTGGTTGCCCAGTTGCTCTGGTTGCTCTGGTTGCTCTGGTTGCCCAGTTGCTCTGGTTGCTCTGGTTGCGCAGTTGCTCTGGTTGCCCAGTTGCTCTGGTTGCCCAGTTGCTCTGGTTGCCCAGTTGCTCTGGTTGCCCAGTTGCTCTGGTTGCTCTGGTTGCCCAGTTGCTCTGGTTGCCCGATTGCCCAGTTGCTCTGGTTGCCCAGTTGCTCTGGTTGCTCAGTTGCTCTGGTTGCCCAGTTGCTCTGGTTGCCCAGTTGCTCTGGTTGCTCAGTTGCTCTGGTTGCCCGGTTGCTCTGGTTACCCAGTTGCTCTGGTTTCCCGGTTGCTCTGGTTGCTCGGTTGCTCTGGTTGCTCGGTTGCTCTGGTTGCTCTGGTTGCTCTGGTTGCCCAGTTGCTCTGGTTGCTCGGTTGCTCTGGTTGCTCAGTTGCTCTGGTTGCCTGGTTGCTCTGGTTGCTTAGTTGCATGGTTGCGCATGTTTCTGTTTGTTGTTAATTTTGCGGATTTTGTCCATATCAGTTGTACATTCGTTTTTGCGTCTCTCTTTTTCAACTGGTGTTAGGGTTTTTCAAATGTTCATTGTTGGTTGGTTGTCCCCATCAATAAAATTAAGAGCAACTATTTTTCTCTTATCCTATATCTTACCGGGTATATCTAAACAATGTGAACCTAACTATGGCTATATTTCAACAACTAGGAGTTCCCATCGCGCCCGAAAAACTTGTTGGCCCCACCACGGTACTGACCTACTTAGGCATTGAAATAGACTCTGGAAACATGGAATTATGTTTACCCGATGAAAAATTCGCTTCCTTACTTCAAATTTTACGTTGATGGGAAAACAAGAGAAAATGCACTAAAAAAGAACTATTATCACTTCTTGGTAAATTATCATTTGCGTCAAAAATAATCTCTTCGGGGGGCACCTTTCTCCGTCGATTAATTGATCTGTCAACTACCGTAGAAAAACTGAGTCATCATGTGTCTCTGAACAAAGAAGCACGCGCAGATATTCAATGGTGGTTGGACTATTTACCGGAATGGAATTGCAAATACAAAATGCTGGATCCGTCCGTGACATTGTCTCCAGATTTGGAACTTTATACTGACGCATCTAGTTTATCAGGATTCGTAATTTAATTCAAAGGGAAATGGGTTGCGGAAAAATGGCCCTCGTCGTGTCAGACCTACACAATCCAGCGGAAAGATTATTCCCAATTTATGTGTCTTGTTTATTATGGGGTCCGTTTTTTCGAGGCAAACGCTTACTCTCTCATTGTGACAATCGTGCAATCGTAGACATATGGGCCGCTCAAAGCACAAAATGCCCAGTCAGATGTCGTTACTTCGCCGACTGTTTTTTTATCGCTGCTAAAAATGAGTTCACAATCAACATCAAGCACATAGCAGGAATAGATAACAGTATCGCAGATGCCTTGTCTCGCTTACAAATGGCCCGGTTTTTTGAGTTAGCACCACAATCCGAACGGTCAGCTCATTTGGTACCAAAAGAAGCATTTATAATCTAAGAACTCGTTACTGGTAACAGTCTCGGGCTTGCATCTTGGCGGTAGGCCACACAGCTATGTGGCATTGTTTATAGTTAGCTAGTAACTTTTACTTATTATAGCCTTATACCTAATCGATATGTGCTTACTTATGCGAGGGGCCTACTACACTCTTCTCATGTGTACCCCTCGCATGGGTATTAGGTCAAAGTGCGATCCCGATGACTGCCAAAAGAAAACAAATACTTGTGTTTTTTCTATTTGTCTATAAATCCTGCAAGTAAATCGTTGTATAAGCGAGCTGCATTACGCTAATCTATATTTATAGTCAACATTTCGAGTTAAAAATGACCCAGGAGAGATTAACTTCATAGTTTTTTAAAATTGGCGCTTTGCTGTTTGAATCCATTGAATGAGTAGTCAATCTAACTAACAGTACAAAAAATTGAAGGCCGAAGGCTGAGAAGTTGTGAAGCACAGCACTCGACGAAGTAAGAACGATAAATTGTTTGAAATTTGAAACACAACACACTGTCTCATCTAAATAATTTATTATTAAAGATTCCAATACAACCCTTTCCTTGAAACCTATCATATCTTTATTCAAAATCATGATCAACTTTGCTTTTGATTTTGGCGGTTAAATAAATTTGTTTTAGTTACTATATTCAAGAAAGAGAAGTTTAGCTTACTGCGAACGACTGTAACTGAATAATGATCTTAGAACTAACAAGGTATTTATACTACAGAATCACATGACCATAAAAAGACGGGGTGCACTAAGGGGGACCCTACATTTCTCCCCTCCTAAATAAACTAAGTTCTAATACAATGAACTTTAACTAAACACGAAGTGCACCCCAAGGAATAGTGTCTGGCAAATATCGATGTAGTCGCAGTCTTCTTGGTCGATCTCTGTTAAAACCTCATCGTTTACACTGGAATCAGAATCTGAATACGAATAATCACTGCCGTCTGAAAGTTCACTTTCACTTGAATTCAATTCTTCATCGGATGTTGTCTTTGGGATGGGTTTATTTTGAAATCCATTGTCGACAACAGGTAGAAGGCGATCGTGGTGTACTATCTTTCGTTCCTTGCGAGAGTTCTCGATCTGAAAATTTACACCGTTCGAAAACTTAGCTATGATCATCCATGGACCTTCTCTACGGGGTGCCAATTTGCGGTTGTCGCCTGTCTTATAATGCTTTACTTTCAGCCAAACTTGCTGACCCTCAGTGTAATCGATAAAACGGATATTTTGATTATAATGTTGCTGCATCTTCCGCTTACTAATCTCCAAAGTATCGACTACATTAGAGAAGATATCTTTCAATAACAAACTGGTTGCATATTGGAAGTCTGCTGGCAGAATTTCGTCGTGCTGGTCTGGTGTTGCATTGTCGAAAGCAATGTCTTAAGGTAAGATGACGGATCTGCCGAAAACCACGTTGTAGGGAACGCAGTGGGTTGCTTTGCTTTCGCTGGCGTTTAAAGCGAACACTAATCCAGGCAATATTGAACGACATTTGATTTGTTGAAGGAGACGATGTAACAGAACAGCACGCAATAAATCTTTGACAGTGCGGATATTTCTCTCAGCAAAGCCATTACCCTGACTATGATAAGCAGAAGATCTACGCTTTTCAATTCCGAGCTTATTACAGACATGTGCCATAATTTCTCCGTCGACATTTGAGCCTTGATCTGACAGGAGATAGAGAGGGTTGCCATGAACATAAATCCAATGTCTAAGTAAGGCATCAACTATTTTCGGTGCTGTTTGATCTTTTAAGGGTACAGCTTGGACGAATTTCGAAAAAATATCGCCAATGAGCAAGATATATTGATAGCCATCGTGATCTTTAGGTAAATACGCGATATCGATAGAAAGAAATTGCATCGGTGCATTCGGGATAAACATTTTCGTAAGTGGTGCTTTGGGTAGAGATGTGGCGCACTTTGTTTTCTGACAGGTTTCACAGCCTTGACAAAACGACTTGATGTGATTGAACTTTTAACAACGAATACACTTTGTCGATGCCAAAATGAGCAATATTGTGGTATTCTGTGACGATAACTCTTCGTAAGGAAGGAGGAATGACAGGGCGGCCGGATTTTGTAAGCATCACTGACACGCAGCTGCAACTGAACTCTTTTCAATTTGCCTGATGAAATTTTTTCTCCGTTCAGAACACATTTTGTGGCATCTGAAATCAAGGGATCTCGCGATTGTTCCTCTTTCAACTGAACGCGAAAACTATCCTGATTAACGAACAGAGCATATACCTTTTCATCAAAGTCGGTTGATGGCTGAACTTGACTTGCCGCTTGATTTCTCGATAGGGCATCGGCTTTTATATTGAGTTTACCCGGAATGTATTGGATGGAATAGTCAAACTCTTCTAACTCAGATAGCCAACGAGCGAACTTACCACGTGGATCCTTCTGTTCACGCAGATGTGTAAGAGGATTATGGTCAGACTTTAAAACAAACTTTGAGCCTGCAAGATAAACGTGCCAATGTCTGACTGCGCACACTAGAGCGAATGCTTCCTTGTGGGTTGCCGACCAGTTCTTTTGCGAAGATTGTAACGCCGTAGAGAAGTACGCTATTGAATGTATACGATCATCGCTTCCAACTTGTTATAAAACTCCGCCAACTGCATGGTTGCTAGCATCAACTTCGAGAATAAACGGTTTTCCTAATTGCGGGAAGCTTAAAACTGGCTGGGATGACAGTTTCTGTTTTAAAATAGAGAAGGCAGCTTCACAGGAATCATCCCATTGGAAGGGAACAGTTTCGCTAGTTAGCTTGTTTAAGGTTGACAAATATCGACGAAATTCTGAATAAACGACCTGTAAAATCCGGCTAAGCCTAGAAATCCTTTTAATTCCTTCCTAGTTTCTGGGCGTTTATAATTGTCAATTGCTTCGGTAAGACGGGTTTGTGGCTTAATTCCTCGATTCGAAAGCTGAAAAGCTAGAAAATTAACCTTGTCGCTGGCGAAAACACACTTTGAGAGCTTAAGCGATATCCCCGACAATTGCAATCGTTGGAACACTTGTTCAAGATTATGGAGATGTTCTTGGAAATTTCCACTGAAGATTGCAATGTCGTCCATGTAAGCTAAGACGCGATCTGAAGGAAGTCCTGATAAAGTGATATCCATCATCCGTTGGTAGGATGTTGAATTCAAATTTCCCTCTTGGCACAGAAAAGGCAGTTTTTTCTTTGTCTTCTTCTGCTACTGGCATCGACCAATATGCAGAAGCAGCATCCAGAGTTGTCCAGAATTTTGCTCCATGCATTTGGTCGATCACGTCACGAATATGTGGTAGCGGGTAGGAATCCTTCTTGGTTACGTTATTAAGCCCACGAAAATCGCAAACAAAACGCATAGAGTCGTCTTTCTTTTTCACGAGCATAACTGGGGCATTCCACGGCGATGCAGATGGTCGAATGATGCCGTTATCAAGCATTTGTTGCACTTGATTGCTTACTTCTTTTTCCCAAGCGTGGGGAATACGGTACGGGTTCATTCCCACTGGTTGAGCGTCCTCTGTGATTATACGATGCGTCATATTCCGTACGGGTGTCGGTTTCGTTGGATTAGAAGCGAAAATATCTCCGTATTTGGAAAGAAATGCCATTAACTGATCTTTTTCATTGGCAGAGATGTCATTGCCGTGAGATACATTCGACTGAAGACTTGTGGGATTCTTGGTTTCATTTAAATCGACTTTGGAAACAGTTTCGCTCAGCTTGGTTAAATTACCAATGTATTTCCTGGAATGTAGTGTTATATTGTCATTGTTAACATTCATTAAGGTAATCTGGAAAATACCATCTAAATCTGGGATTACTCGACAACGTGTAGCGTACACATCCATTACTCCAACGATAGGCTTTGGCTCAAAATCTGCAGTTATCAAAGATAATGAGTTACTGCATTTGACATTAACGATGCTTTCGGAACGTGGAGGCAAAAAAACATTGTTTTGTACTCTGACAGGCTCTTTTGCCTTTGAAGAAACACATAGAAACCACTCTTTACCCAGCTTTACTTTATTATCGATCATGGCAAACTCGACTGTTCCAAAATTTGAAAGGAAATCTCTGCCCAATAATACATGTTTGTACGTTTTGGCATTGAGAACTTTCAAATTTTGCTTCATGCTTACAGTGCCTAAGGTTATTGTCACTAACACAGATCTGATTATTTGTAATCTCATTGTCTCTGTTGCCAGCTTGTCAATATTGGCATCAATGAAACTTGGCAGATATTTCAAGGCAATTTGCATTTTTGGATGAACGCCTTTCAAAAAATAATCTTTTGCGATTGTCTTGCGTACGCTGTCGTCGAAGGAAGGGTAGGCAAGCTTGACTAATTCGATTATTTTATAAGCAAAGGTTTGTGCTGATTCATCTAACTTTCGTCTCCGATTATTCAACTCCACTATTGCAGCTTCTCTATCCAAATTCCCTGTTTCAAACTCTTTCAGCAATTCAGACTTTATCTTACTGGCATCTTTTCTGTCGACTGTGGATAATCTGAGATAAACATCGAAGGCACGACCCTCTAGTTTGCTTGCCAAATTCTGAGCAGCTTTCTCCCCATCGTATCCCTTCAGTGACGAGTACAATGCAACCTTCTCAATAAACACATTCACATCACCAGTCCCATCGAAGGCTTTTATTTTCGTATCCATGTTTGATTATTCAGTTACATTAAAGTTAGTTACTATATTCAAGAAAGAGAAGTTTAGCTTACTGCGAACGACTGTAACTGAATAATGATCTTAGAACTAACAAGGTATTTATACTACAGAATCACATGACCAAAAATTATTCTGAAGCTTGTCACGTGACTTCGACCATTGCAAAAAGCGAGGGAACTCCAAATTGCGCGAATAAAATATATGTTTTTTGAAGCCAAAATTTCAAATTTGCAACTTAATTCGCAATCATCTGATATCTTTTCAAGTTTTCCTCAAATTTATATTAATCTGAAGATAATTTTAGAATTAACCTTGTGAGATATTTTGCAAAATCGTAACTTTGAAAAACCCTTTTCCAATTTCACTCTGGGTGAAAAACCCTTTGAGAAAGTTAACCAATTCCAGCAAAAAACCCGATGGGGGTTTTTCACTGCCTTAAAAACCCCCTAAGATCTCAAACAACCCTTTGAAAAACCCCTTTAAAGAGTGGCGTCTAAAAAGGTTTTTTAAAAAACCCTAGCTGTGCAAAAAACCCTTGCGGATTTGAAAAACCCTGTCAAGCACCCTTATTTTTTTGAGGGTACAGTACTACATCCAGTAAGACTGGCATCATCAAACCATATTATTTCAACTGAGGTTATCTTATTTCTGATTGAAGTAATACTTCTTGGAAGTGGTATTTCTGCAGGAAGCATTCCTAACAATAAAAAGCGGGTCCTATACAAAGCGTTTGTGTTAAAAGAGGTGGATCTCCGGGCTTCCTTCAAAAAGTTGATTATTCCCTCGTAGTAAAACTCCATTTGGCAAGAATATTTGCAGTTTTAATGGGCAAAAGTATAGTCTTAATTAATAATTTTATCAATTAGGTTATCCTGTCTCTAGTGATAATGTTAGGTCCTTGCTGGACAGTAAAACTGCTCCTAACTTGATCGAAAATCAAGAAAAGTCGAAACAGCGCGTGCAGTTTTGGGTTTCTGAAATTTGCAAGACACGTAAGAGAACAATGGGATTATGTGAGTTTGTTATTATTTGAAAACTTTTACAACGTCAAAAGTAAAAAACAATAGTGTTTTATTTCATTCTTAAATATACATTGTGATATGATCTACAAAAGACAGTTTGTAGGAGCGGCAAGCTGATTGCATATTTGCCTCTAAAATTTACCATTAAATAATCTTTTTTCAGACATCAGATTTTCAATATCCGTAATACTTTTTGGACAGGCACTGCTCAAAACCACGGGCCCCTTTTCTGTTACAAGGATGTCATCTTCTATCCTTATACCAATCCCGCGATATCTACAGAGAAAATAAAAATACAGTTTAAATTGAGAAGTTAATTTGTTGGCGATGACGGATATTTACAAAATGTTCCAATGAACGGGGTTGCTAAATAGAGGTAAACATGAATAAAATGTTTTACCGCTGTGCAAGGGTACATTGCCATTACAAAATTTTTTTACCTTAATTTAAAGAATGTCTTTTCTGATAATGATTCAGTATTTTCGCAGTGTTTGTCAAGGTAAAATCACATTTTTGCATAAAATTGAAAATTAAACAGAAGTCTAAGCCACGGTACAGGAAAATTGAAGCTTGATTTTTATCTTATGCTATCTTCCAAAAAAATTAAAAAATGGTTTAAACAACATTTAGTCAATAAAAAAGTAAAGATTCATTTCTGGACAAACGATTAACAATGACAATTTTTTCTTTTAATCCTTTGTGCTATTAAATCTTCCTTTATAATATTCATAGCTTCAAAATATCTTGAGCAATACATGCTTATGAAAATCAATGTTTGTAACGACAAATATTTTCCTGTAATGATTTAAAGACTTTGCATTGTCTTTTTCTTTACAAACTTTGCAAAGACAACTGGCGTTTTTTCTGTAAAATTTTCAGACCTTCATTAGCCTGGTTCACACTTTTGAAGCAGAATAAAGTTAAGTAAGCATGCGCAATTTGACTTTTGTTGATTATAAATATCAATATAGATATAAAGTTTAATACCTTTCAGGCAAATGTTGAGCGTACTTTGGTATATACAGACCAGGCTCGATGGTGATAACCATACCATGCTGCAACTCCAAGCTTCGGCTAACCAAAGGCGTGTCATGAGTATCCATTCCAAGGTAATGCCCAACATGATGTGGGCAATAATTGCTCGTTTCCTGAAAAGTGAGTTTGAAAAAAATAATTTGAAAAAAATGAATGTCATCTAAAGAGCTACTGACATTACAAATCGATATGAAGAAGCTAAAGCTGCATAAATACGTTGGTGAGAGACGGTGATTCAGATAGGATAAAGAAATAGAAATCAACCAAGAACAGGGTAGCAGATGCAATTAAGTTGCTCCATTGAATAATGAAATAAGCAGGATAAATTTTTGAAGCTCAATAAACATAAGTAGTCTATTTCTAATGTAATATATTTCTCTATATATAAAAGACAAGGCTGTTTGTAAGTTTGCTTAACTAGCCCACACACAGCAAATCTGTAACCGATACTGTTTGGGCGTTTTCCAGGGCTAAAATATTGTCCAAAGAACTTTTTCGTGGAAAAAATGTTTAACGATAGAGATCACATGTACTAGGTTTCAAATTAAACACGGAACGACGTGTCCAGAGAAGCCATTGTCACGACAAATAAATCACAATACGATGTTTAATCAACAGAACCCGAATAGAGGTATCCGCAAAAGATGGCGGCCGTTTCTGTCAATCCCTTGTTTTTCTTAAGGTTTCTCGAAGGGAATTCTGAGAATAATTTCCTTAGTTACGAATTCAACGTCTGCAGCTATGTAAAATACGTAACTAAAGAAATTATTCCCAGAATTCCTTTCGAAAATCCTTAATGAAAACAATAGGCAAAAAACGGCAGCCATCTTTTGCGGAAGCTTCTATTAACCCTATATGGACCAAGCTTTTTTGAGCATCGTGAGAGGGGAGAGGGGCTAAATTAGTCCCCATCTCTTATATCTCGCATCTGGCAAGAGCGTCTAAGATGAAATTTGTTTAAAATATTATTGTATTCATAATATTTGGAACTGCAAGGTTTTCTTGATATCCATTTCATTATGACGTCATCTCATTAACTCGAGTTTGTGCACATCCTTTATTTATCAATGAAGTCTCCCAGCCAATTTACCAAATCAAGGATCCTTGAATTTCGTTGATTTTCCTTGAGAAAACCTAGGGATGATCAAGGAAACCCCAGGATCCTTGAGCAGTATTTCTTGTTACGAAAAAACCTTGATTTCAGTACCTCAAGGACCTTGAGAAAACCTTGAACACTATTAAAAAAGTTTGATGTTTCAAGGATTTAAACCAACCTTGAACCATATTTGAACCAAGGACCTTGAAAAATCCTTGAATTGCCAATGAAACTCCTTTTAGTTCACCCTTAATTCAAGGTATTTCATGAAACCTCGAGAAAATAAAACACACAGCACCTTGAGAAAACCTTGAGCTTACGAAAAGATTTGGCGCCAAAATGCAACTCTAACGGTTTGATAACGACTTTACTTCTTGAAGGCAGACGCGATGTTCGTCGGTTCAAAATTGCACAGTTTTAATGGTTTTTAATAACGGGCACAGTAATTTCATAAACCAAACAACAATGCTGATAAACAGTCGAGGACTATGAGGACCTATTGTTACTATGAAAGACTGAAAATGCAGAAACTTTCGCTAAATTAGCAGAACAAACTTGAAGGTAAAGAGATGTAAGTTGTTGCATTTTTCGAGTAAAATTAATGTTGTTTTTGTGACGATTAGATGACGCCTATTATGCAGAAGCTAAAATTAACTCATCAATTTGCTACTAAAAGCATTTAAAGCGCTTCAGCATATGACTTCTTTCCATAAGCGCTCAACGTTTTGAGCTTATTAATTTTAGAACTAGAAGCTTCCACAAATAGCTATTTACCATTAAATACTACAAATGACAAAAGTACCAAAGGCAAATTAGTTTATTTCTTATAAGCCTTTTCATTCGGTCTCAGTTTATATTTGATCTACTAAGAGTGGTCAAAGACGGGTTAAAATGTGTTTGCCTCTTGTTTTTCACATTTTGCGTTCTTGTTCTTCTAATTCAAACATTCAGTATCAGAAATTCTCAATGACTATGTAGTATTTGGAATTCATCGATTCATGTTGGGAATGTGTTGGAAAATTGCGTGTTGATGGAGCTGAAGTTTATTTTATTAGAGGCGTTTCATGAAACAATGCAGAATAAAAAATAACATCGGGTCTTTACAATCATAATTTCTACTTATATTAATCTTGAATGAAAATAGAGTGTCATTTTCTAAAGGTTTATCTGGGGTAATAATGTATTCTATACCTAGATTAACCTAGGTAAAACCTAGGTTTTCTATCAAATAGTTGCTATTGATTGCCCTAGGAAAACCTAGGTTTAACCAAGGTATTCCTGTCATCAGAAATATCAGCTGATGACATCCAAATATGGCATCCTTGAGCAGACCTAGGTTTTTCTTGAACTGTTTTTCCAATTTAAAACCTACGTTGTTACTTTGTTCCAATTTAAAACCTAGGAAAACCTAGGTCTTCTCAAGGATTGGCTCAAGGAAAACCTAGGTTCATTTCTAGGTTTTCCTTGAGAGATACACCTAGGTTGACCTAGGAAAAACCTAGGTTATCCTTGAGCCAATTGAGATCTCACCTTTCAGCTACAGGGCTGGAAGGTGGGATGATTTTCCCCATATAAACAGGCCCTAAGAATGAAATACCAGCATACCCATTGAAGCTTTTTAGCTTAACTAGGACAACACATAAAAGAACCACAACACACATCACTTACTAAGCATATCGTGTAAGACAGAGATTGAGAGTGACACTGTAAGGACAGCTAAGTAGTTGGGTTGCTAGGTTGCCAACCAGTGTGACATTCTTAGAATTGCTCATGGGTTCATGGGATGGCAAGGTCACCAGGTTGCTTGGTTGCCAGAGAGTGTACGACAGAAGGTTACATTGTTAGAACAGCTTGGTTGCCGGGTTGCTCGGTTGCCAGAGAGTGAAAGACTTAAGGTGACATTGATAGAATGGCTAGGTTGTCGGGTTGCTGGGTTGCCAGAGAATTTAAGAATAAAGGTGACATTGTTAGAATAGCTTGGTTGCCGGGTTGCTTTGTTGCCAGAGAGTGAAAGACAGAAGGTGACATTATTAGAATGGCTAGGTTGCTGGCTTGCTGGGTTGCCAGAGAGTGAAAGACAGAAAGTGATATTGTTAGAATGGCTACAATCATGGACAAAATTGTTGAGAAAAAATACAAAATTCCACAAAATATAATTATCCCCTCCCCCGTTATTCAATGTTGGTTTGTTGGATTAACGCTTCCGATGGAGAAAATAAGAAAACAGTATTGATTTGGGGGAGGGGTGAGATTAAGTGACCAAAATTTAGGCAGCTATCCAGTTTTTTGAAAAGTCTCAACTAATTTGGTCCATGATTGTCTGAGTGCAAGGAATTTATAAACTATCTTGACATTTAGAAAATCATTTTTTAATGCCTTGGAAATATATATGCAATATGTAATTCAATTCTAGAAGTATTATTGTGAATGTTGCTAAGTGAATATTGTTTAGGGAAGGATTGGGGACCAGCAAAGACGGGGGTAACGTACAGGAAACGAGTCGGTTAACACATGGTTAATATCACTTTTGATTTTGCGTCTTTCCTATAATTGTGTAATGTTGGAAGTTAGTAATATTCATATTTATCGAATTAGAGACGTAATTTTAGTGTGCCGAGCCGACACCAATGTCAAAGCATTGACGCTGAGCACAACGACGATTCTGTGATAACAGTGACGATGATGATGATTGAGTTTATAATGATAAAGGGAATTATTGTTATGATGATGAAGACGATGAATGATGATGATGACGCTGCTGGTGGCGGTGGTGGTTGTAATGGTCATTCCTGAACCTTACCATAACAATAAGAATGGTGACAATGATGATGATGACAATTAAAATGATTATAATGACACCCACGGCGATGATGACGTTCATGTTGATCATGTTGATGATCATGACGCTGCTGGTGGCGGTGGTGGTTGTACTTGTTGTCGTTTATCCCTGAATCGTCGATTCACCAATTATAGAGAGCATAATGCACACATATTAATATTCTAGACCAAGGCCGACAGAATTTAAAAGGCAATTTGCTTTTTGAAAAGCAAGAAATATTCTTATCAGGCAGTTTTTTAATGTTGCACTGACGTGAATTTTTGTCCGCTATTATTGTTTAAGCATTAATGCTGTTGCTGAATGCTGCTACAAGGCTTTTTTGTTGGGGGATTGTAAGTTTTCGCGAACATAGAGAGGATAAATACGAAGTCTAGACAATAGGCTCAACCCACCTTTTTAAGTAAAGCAGCAGACAAATTTCGACGTATCAATCCAATATCTGTAGATTGAGAAGGAGATACAGTGGCAAACAGTTGGAAAAGGCATTGCAATAAATGAAAACCTGTAAAAAGCGTTATTAGACAGGGAATTTCTTATAAGAATCGGGCAACCTGCCTAACCATTGCTTTTAAGCTTTATTTAGGCTCTACACATGGTAACCTATATTTCAGGCCCAGGACACATTTCGGTAAAACAATGGAAGTCATGAGATCAATACGGCCACACCCTTCCGGTCAGTAAATTTTTTTTTTACCATTTTTTAAAATCTGATAAAGGCATTGGGAATAGTACTTAAGAAGGAGCAATTTCATATAAAACATGGCTACATTATTGCCCACTAATAATTATTTATTCCCATCTAAATTCCCTGGAGGTACTCGTTATCTGAATAACCAATCGTATTTCTCTTGTGAGTTTTTGGCAATGAGTGTTGAGGTTTGCAATCAATTTTTTACTTGCAGACTAAAAGAAGTGTTACTAAGATATGTCATGATATAATATACCGATTTCTCATCTAATGCGTGTTCACTAATCTAATGATGTTGCTCATCTAATGAGACATCACTTGATATAAAGTCCGAAAATTCTCATCCTGGGCATCTTTTAACGTACAAACTAATGAGGAAAATCCCCACCAGGCCCTTATAATTCCCCACTACTTGACAAAGTTAAGTTAAGAGCCCTTTTATTAAAGTCGACACAAGTAGGTTGTAAAGAGGGCGCTGTGCAGACACGAGCGTCCTGCAGACAGTGACGTCATCAGTGACGTCATCAGGTCGTGCTATAGTGCGACGAGTTTCTCCAACCTCAAGAGTTCCTTAGCCGCTAGCCTCGTTTCCGATTTAACAATCTAGAACTTTCCAGAATGTTCCAGGTGACGTCATCAAGTCATAACGCAGATGTTAAATAATAAAGAGGTTCAATTTGCATCAATTCAATTTGCATCAATTTTCCGATTTAACAATCTAGAAGTTTCCAGAATGTTCCAGAACATCTCTAAGAATCCTACAATCTGATTAGCTAGAACTTTCTAGAAGTTTCCAGAAGTTTCCAGAAATCCTACAATCTGATTAATTATGATGGCGTAATAATAATTCGAACGCGACGTTTGAATCGTTTATTAAATAAAATAACATAATAATCCTACAATTTGATTAACTAGAACTTTCCAGAAGTTTCCAGAATGTTCCAGAACGTCCCTAAGAATCCTGCAATCTGATTGGTTAGAACTTTCCAGAACTTTCCAGAAAGTTCCAGAAAGTTCCACAAGATTCTAGAAACGAGAAATCCTGCAATCTGATTGGTTAATAATTTAAACATCACGTTCGATCGATCAATCTATAAAATCGAACACACGATCCCAATCGTCTTCCACAATCTAAAAGGAATAGCCTACTATCTCATTGGTTGAAGCTTATATTAGCATACTTTTATAGAACTATTAGCTGAGACTTGGGAATTGGTACATAGAACAAGTCCATAACGGAGATTCAAAATATATATCTACAATATAAACAACCATCAACTGCGCATGCGCAGTAGTTATATCAATAACGGTAAGAGCTAGAGGCCTGGGACCTAGCATGTAGAACAAAGAAGTAATAGAGATTTAAATGATGTATGTCATATAAACATTTATTAAATAGCGCATGCGCAATAGCAATATCTCTAATAGCTTTTGGTTTAATCCATGGTTTATGAGTATTATCTAAGCTTATACAATTCATTGTCCGTATATGGACAGTAGCCGTTGATTTACAACCTTATTTTCAAAGAATGACAACACATGAAAACGACACTATTTTCTAACAGTACATTAATGAACAATAATGTAAAAAAATTTTTTAGGTATAGCTATTTCTAGTTATTTCCATAGTATGGGAATAATCGAGTACTAGCATATTGAACTTCATTCACAGCAGCATCCTCAGAATTACTAGCTTCCTCTTCTTCATCATTCTTTGCTTGACGTATGATGAGATATTTTCTTTTCTCAATAGCATAATCTAAGGCCTCTTGCATATCCATACCATCTTCTTTCTGTGCTTTTTGCATGGTTGCTATAACTGCAGTCACAACAGCATCATTTTCAAAACTTCTATTATATAAAAATTTACGTCTGAAAACTTGCAGTATGTTTTCATCTTTATCAACTTCCCTACGCATTGAAGGCCATACATTCCCTAAAGGAAGATCCTCCTCAGTGTTGACAGTTTCATCATCATCATGGTCACTTTCAGCTTCTATCTCATCATCATCTGAGTCAGACTCTTCACTACTCTCATCGTGCATCTCTTCTTCATGTGGCTTAACATTACTTTTAAACTTGGAAGAGAATTCACAATGATCACATTTATACTGATTCATGATTAGCGGTTTACTTATAATTGTCGACTACCACTAAAACACATGAGTCCTAGAGCACAAACTCGCTTGAATTTATAGACTGGTTCTTCCATTCAATATGATGTGGGAAAGGAATTCCACACTTGCGCAGGAAGGATGTTTCCAATCAGACCATACCTAATCCATTGTTAATCCTTATTGAACCTCACTAATCATACCTAATCCATAGTTAATCCTTACTGATCCTTAGCTAATCCTTACCAGATCCTTAGATAATCATTACCTGATCCTTGCTGATCATTACTGATCCTTACTGATCCTTAGCTAATCTTTACTGATCCTTATCTCATCCTTACTGATCCTTAGCTAATTCTTACTGATCCTTAGCTAATCCTTAACTAATCCTTAGCTAATCATTATCCAATCCTCACTGATCCTCACTAATCATTAGCTAATCCTTACTGATCCTTAGCTAATCCTTACTGATCCTCACTAATCCTTACTGCTCCTTAGCTAATCCTTACTGATCATTACTGATCCTTAGTGATCCTTACTGATCCTCACTAATCATTAGCTAATCCTTACAGATCCTTAGCTGATCCTTACTGATCCTTAACAAATCATTACTGATCCTTAGCTGATCCTCACTAATCCTTACTGGTCCTTAGCTAATCCTTACTGATCATTACTGATCCTAACCTGATCATTACTGATCCTTGCTGATCATTACTGATCCTTACTGATCCTTAACTGATCCTTAGCTAATCATTACTGATCCTGAGCGAATCCTTGCTGATCATTACTGATCCTTACTGATCCTTAGCTGATCCTTACTGATCCTTATTTAATCCTTACTGATTCTCACTAATCCTCACTGATCCTTAGCTAATCCTAACTGATCCTCACCTAATCATTACTGATCCTTAACTAATCATTACCTGATCCTCACCTAATCATTACTGATCCTCACTAATCATTACCTGATCCTAATCTAATCCTTACTGATCCTCACTAATCCTTAGCTAATCCTTACTGATCCTCACCTAATCATTACTGATCCTTAACTAATCATTACCTGATCCTCACTAATCATTACCTGATTCTAACCTAATCCTTACTGATCCTCACTGATCCTTAGCTAATCCTTACTGATCCTAACCTAATCATTACTGATCCTTAACTAATGATTACCTGATCCTCACTAATCATTACCGATCCTTAGCTAATCATTACTGATCCTCACTGATCCTTAACTAATCCGTACTGATCCTCACCTAATCCGTACTGATCCTCACCTAATCATTACCTGATCCTAACCTAATTCTTACTGATCATTACCGATCCTTAACTAATCATTACTGATCCTAACCTAATCATTACTGATCCTTAACTAATGATTACCTGATCCTCACTAATCATTACTGATCCTTAACTAATCATTACCTGATCCTCACTGATCCTTAGCTAATCCTTACTGATCCTCACCTAATCATTACTGATCCTTAACTAATCATTACCTGATCCTCACTAATCATTACTGATCCTCATTAATCATTACCGATCCTTAACTAATCATTACTGATCCTCACTGATCCTTAGCTAATCCTTACTGATCCTAACCTAATCATTACTGATCCTTAACTAATGATTACCTGATCCTCACTAATCATTACTGATCCTGAGCTAATCCTCACTGATCCTTAGCTGATCCTCACTAATCATTACTAATCCTTACTGATCATTACTGATCCTTAGCTGATCCTTACTGATCATTACTAATCCTTACTGATCCTTGCTGATCATTACTAATCCTTACTGATCATTACTAATGCTCATCCTGAGCTGTAATGATTAGCTGAGGATCAGTAAGGATCAGTAAGGATTAGTAATGATCAGTAAGGATTAGCTCAGGATCAGGTAATGATTAGTTAAGGATCATTAAGGATTAGTGAGGATCAGCTAAGGATCAGTAATGATTTGTTAAGGATCAGTAAGGATCAGCTAAGGATCTGTAAGGATTAGCTAATGATTAGTGAGGATCAGTAAGGATCACTAAGGATCAGTAATGATCAGTGAGGATCAGAGGATCAAGGATTAGCTAAGGAGCAGTAAGGATTAGTGAGGATCAGTAAGATTAGCTAAGGATCAGTAAGGATTAGCTAATGATTAGTGAGGATCAGTGAGGATTGGATAATGATTAGCTAAGGATTAGTTAAGGATTAGCTAAGGATCAGTAAGAATTAGCTAAGGATCAGTAAGGATGAGATAAGGATCAGTAAAGATTAGCTAAGGATCAGTAAGGATCAGTAATGATCAGCAAGGATCAGGTAATGATTATCTAAGGATCTGGTAAGGATTAGCTAAGGATCAGTAAGGATTAACTATGGATTAGGTATGATTAGTGAGGTTCAATAAGGATTAACAATGGATTAGGTATGGTCTGATTGGAAACATCCTTCCTGCGCAAGTGTGGAATTCCTTTCCCACATCATATTGAATGGAAGAACCAGTCTATAAATTCAAGCGAGTTTATGCTCTAGGACTCATGTGTTTTAGTGGTAGTCGACAATTATAAGTAAACCGCTAATCATGAATCAGTATAAATGTGATCATTGTGAATTCTCTTCCAAGTTTAAAAGTAATGTTAAGCCACATGAAGAAGAGATGCACGATGAGAGTAGTGAAGAGTCTGACTCAGATGATGATGAGATAGAAGCTGAAAGTGACCATGATGATGATGAAACTGTCAACACTGAGGAGGATCTTCCTTTAGGGAATGTATGGCCTTCAATGCGTAGGGAAGTTGATAAAGATGAAAACATACTGCAAGTTTTCAGACGTAAATTTTTATATAATAGAAGTTTTGAAAATGATGCTGTTGTGACTGCAGTTATAGCAACCATGCAAAAAGCACAGAAAGAAGATGGTATGGATATGCAAGAGGCCTTAGATTATGCTATTGAGAAAAGAAAATATCTCATCATACGTCAAGCAAAGAATGATGAAGAAGAGGAAGCTAGTAATTCTGAGGATGCTGCTGTGAATGAAGTTCAATATGCTAGTACTCGATTATTCCCATACTATGGAAATAACTAGAAATAGCTATACCTAAAAAATTTTTTTACATTATTGTTCATTAATGTACTGTTAGAAAATAGTGTCGTTTTCATGTGTTGTCATTCTTTGAAAATAAGGTTGTAAATCAACGGCTACTGTCCATATACGGACAATGAATTGTATAAGCTTAGATAATACTCATAAACCATGGATTAAACCAAAAGCTATTAGAGATATTGCTATTGCGCATGCGCTATTTAATAAATGTTTATATGACATACATCATTTAAATCTCTATTACTTCTTTGTTCTACATGCTAGGTCCCAGGCCTCTAGCTCTTACCGTTATTGATATAACTACTGCGCATGCGCAGTTGATGGTTGTTTATATTGTAGATATATATTTTGAATCTCCGTTATGGACTTGTTCTATGTACCAATTCCCAAGTCTCAGCTAATAGTTCTATAAAAGTATGCTAATATAAGCTTCAACCAATGAGATAGTAGGCTATTCCTTTTAGATTGTGGAAGACGATTGGGATCGTGTGTTCGATTTTATAGATTGATCGATCGAACGTGATGTTTAAATTATTAACCAATCAGATTGCAGGATTTCTCGTTTCTAGAATCTTGTGGAACTTTCTGGAACTTTCTGGAAAGTTCTGGAAAGTTCTAACCAATCAGATTGCAGGATTCTTAGGGACGTTCTGGAACATTCTGGAAACTTCTGGAAAGTTCTAGTTAATCAAATTGTAGGATTATTATGTTATTTTATTTAATAAACGATTCAAACGTCGCGTTCGAATTATTATTACGCCATCATAATTAATCAGATTGTAGGATTTCTGGAAACTTCTGGAAACTTCTAGAAAGTTCTAGCTAATCAGATTGTAGGATTCTTAGAGATGTTCTGGAACATTCTGGAAACTTCTAGATTGTTAAATCGGAAAATTGATGCAAATTGAATTGATGCAAATTGAACCTCTTTATTATTTAACATCTGCGTTATGACTTGATGACGTCACCTGGAACATTCTGGAAAGTTCTAGATTGTTAAATCGGAAACGAGGCTAGCGGCTAAGGAACTCTTGAGGTTGGAGAAACTCGTCGCACTATAGCACGACCTGATGACGTCACTGATGACGTCACTGTCTGCAGGACGCTCGTGTCTGCACAGCGCCCTCTTTACAACCTACTGACACATTTAACTTCCTGGGATCCATTACCAATAAAAAGGATGATTATGAGAAGGAATATCGAAGCCGCATTGGTCAAACAAAGTCAGCAGAGCCCTCACACGTAACTGAATGAACAGTCACATAAGGAAGGAATCTAAGATTCGTCTAGTACGGTTGCTAATTTTTCCCGATTGCCACATACGTTTGCAAGGCTTGGACCATGAATTTAGTGGACCCTAGACATCTGCAATTGTTCCTACCATATACACTGTCTATATCCTACCATAGGAAGAAGGTAGTTGACTGGCGCATCAAATTATTTTTCAATAATTCAGCAAGAGATATCTTCTATCTCAAGATTTGCGTTCGTAAAAGGATATGGACACATATTGTGATAATAGGATATGTTTGGAATGCAGATGATTTTGCTTTATAATGAATTGGAAATTAATGCTTTATCAGTAAGGCCGGGAAGGAATGGAAGTTCTTACAAAAGCTTCATATTTTATCACTGTTCGAATATGATCAGCCTTTACCAACAAACTAAACAAATTTTAGCTACTATATTATATTAACTAGAAATAGCGCTTGCTAAATATGCCTGCGAAAATAGCAAACGGTTGATAATTTGACCAATCCCCGTATTAAATAACAACACGACACGACAAAAGTGACAAAAATACCACCAGTTCTTTATTAGCAGTTACGCAACCATGGCAATTTCTTTCATTCAATACATGTTTGGTTATATTCTCTCTATAGAAACCTTTGTTATCAAGTGAATAAACAGTTCAATATTTTTAAGAAGTTTTATCAAAACTAGTGCCACAATTTCAATGGAAAATGAATTGTCAATCGAAACAATCTTGAAATTCATATGCAAAAGTTCCAAAACAGCATTCCTAAAATATTCTTCAGGGTCTCCATCATGCAGGAACCCAGCATAGCAGAAAATTACATTTTGTTGTATTATTCTGTAGTCCCTTACGATGCGTTTCTTATTAAATTAAATTATTCTTAATTACTCCTGTGATAGCAGCACAAGTTATGTCTCAGTTGGTGCACGAACAGTTCTATCTCTACAAACAGTATAATAAAAACAAATCTTCAGTTGATCTTGATAGCAAAAACGCAGATAAAAAGCTAACTAATATATTATGTAAAAATTCTTTTCCCGTCAATGTCGTAAATAAGGTTGCAAAGCAGTATTTAGATAAGGTTCATTCTGCTAGCTCTGATACTGGTAACACAACAGTAATCGTAGTTCTCAACCTAATCAGGACACTAATACACATTACTTGAAGTTGTCATATATTGGTTCCTTTTCAAAGATAACACACAATAAGTTACGTTTACTGGTTAAGAAGTATTTTTAAGATTTAAACATTAAACTAGTGTTTTCTTCCTTCAAGGTTCAAAATATGTTTAGCCCTAAGGATCCCATCCCGGTGGGCTCCACTCATGTGTAGTTTATAAATTCACTTGTACTGGTTTTAATGCTAGTGACGTCGGTGAGACTCGCCGTCATACACGTGTACGTGAGCACATATTATAAAAATTCACACATCTTTAGACACCTTAAGGACTTATGGACCCACATGCATTGTTTCTCCATCATAGATTCCGCCTCCCACAGCGTATAGTCTCAAGATAAAAAAAGGCTATACATATCCACATGCTCAACCCGTCTCTTAATACTTATTTCATTTTTATTTAACACTTTCAGTTTAACAAATATCTTATATCTTTTTTACGTGTGTTTTGGGATTTTTATAATGGCTTATATTGAATTCTTTCAATTTTACACTTAATTTTTGTTGAAATTCTTTGTTTTTACCGCCTTATGCTTATGTATTCATAGGTTATATATTCACGAAGAAACTTTAAATTTTCTAGCAACATATCAGAAGATATTTGTTTTTATATGAAGTAGGCTTAGCCGTTATATCACGGCATAAATGAATGAAGATGGCAAGTCCATCAATTTCCAGTTGAAATAAAAACAAGATTCGCAATTTATATATTTGTTAATAAGAGAATGATTATAAAAAGTGAAAATACAAAAATAAATAAAATAAGCAATGCGTTAACCATAGCTTACCAACGGGATAAAACAAAAGAGAACCAAGTGCAAAGGGAAACAAAACAAATAGATGAGACAGAACAATTAGAATAATCCAACACAGGAGATTGTTTGGAGTATAGGAGTGGGCGATTATGTAAAATGAGCAGACTCTCATGAATATAAAGGCCGAATAACAATGATTTGTTGATTGTATGTGTTTTTGATTTTTCAAGTTCCTTTAAGACAATTTCATTCACTCGAATGATTTCAAGATGCAAGCCACGATATGAAGTAAAATAGAAAGCAGATACTACTGAAAAACCTTCCTCACTAAATGTTTCTAGTTTTGGGTTACTATATCTCACAAATTAAAACCAAAATGCTCGATCCTTAAATCAATTTTTTCAATATTTTTCAATATCGTTTTTATCCAACCCAAACGTATTTCTTCCTTCCTCCCTTTGAAAGACAATATCCCAAGCCGGACTTGCTGTTTTGTACTAAAAAAAAAACAAATAATTTAAAGTACCTACTAATACAAGGCATTTTGTAACAGTGTAACTACATGGGAAGGTTCCCCAGTAGACCAAAGCCTTCCTCGGTAGTAAGCGTCAAATTCACACAATTTTCCCAGTAGTTTGGGCCGTTCTTAATTTCCTCATACCAAATATATCATATATATTAGATATATTATTACCATATTTTGAAAATCAACTGGAAGTTTTTTCAAAGTGACAATTGCTCTTTAATTAGCTCCATTATGTATTTTAGACATTGGCAGTATTGGTAAAGATAATGTTTTGTTTGAGCTGCGTGCAGAAAAAAAATACGACTTCGTGATGAAATTTTCCTGTGCTGTTTCTCGTGTGGAGCGATTGTGACAATTATAAACAAAACAATGCTTTTTTACCGCAGTGTAATCCCGTTCTCTTCTTTCTGCTGAGTGGAATCCGTTTCTATTCAGTTTTGAAGTCTCCATCAATGCGTTGGAATTCATATTCTGACCCTGTGCAAAAATTACCGAGCCTTTTCTCATTTCGCACAGAAACACGGCAGATACCAACACAAGCAGCAAATTGTTGTTCCACAAGCTGCCCATATGTTTATCTTTGATTTCATATGAAGCAGTAAATTTTGATTGAGAATACTAAGCCATTGATGACTTCAGAGATCACCCGGGCTAATGTATGTGCAGTACAGTGGAGGGTGTGCAGTACAGAAGGATACCATCAGTACTGTGGAGGGATATCATCAGTACGATGGAAGATGTTAGTACAGTGAAGGCATATCATCAGTTCATTGGAGGGATACCATCAGTACAGCTGAAGGATAACAGAAGTACTGTGGAGGGTATATTCACTACTGTGGAGAGATAACTTCAGTACAGCGGAAGGTGTTCAGTACGGTGGAGGGATATCAGCAGTACAGTGGAGGACTTTCCAAATTTCTGCACGAGTCCGAGTTTTCTACACTTGGTTATCATAAGAAATTCAAAAATATAGATGCATATTTGAAAGCTTAGATCTTATGATCTTCCACAGCAAAGTAATGGTTATCATATCAAATCTTGGTTATCATATTCAGTGCTAATAGCAAAACTGTCGGGGTCAGATTTGTATCCCTCAATACAATCTATATTGAAGGGTCATTCACTATTCAAAATTGTGATATCTGTATTGATGATATCCCCCACTGTACTGATGGTTTACCTCCACTGTACTGATGATATCCCTTCACTGTATAGAACATCCTCCACTGTACTGATGATATCCCTCCACTGTACTGATGATATCCCTCCACTATACTGATGATATCCCTCCACTGTACTGAACATCCTCCACCGTACTGCACACCCTCCACTGTACTGCACATACATTACCCAGGGTGGTGATGTTGGGAGTGGTACTAAGCTTGTGTTAAAATGCCAAATTACTGTAAATTTCTTTGCTCCGTTGCTTTTATCTATCGGTCTGACGAGGCTTGGTCTTCCATTATATACATTAAACCAATCATTCAAATAATAAAACATAAATATCAATTAACCATTCATTATAGCAAGTTTATTTAATAATTTACTTGCAGGATTTGTAGACGAATAGAAAAGACATAAGAATTTACTTTCTAAATTTGCGATGAATAGCGGAATCATTTTCGGGCATACTTAAAAGCTTTTTTCGTCTGACACTCCTCGGAGTATGAACGTCAGAAACAGACCGAAACAATAGACTAAGGCGGAATTTATACCCAGATGCGGCTCGAAATGCACCAATCAGAAGGAAAGAAAAGCTGAATTGGCATTGTGTTTTAAACACCAATCAGCTGGTCGGATACAGCGGGAGGACCAATGAATTATTTGAAGAGTCCAAGTGAGAAAACGAACTCTTTCTGTCTACACAGAACCGGCCTTTTGGTTTTGATGTAGACAGATTCCAAAACCCCAAAGTGAAACAAAGATCTTGCTTTGCCAATGATTCTGAAAAAATCCTCGCTGTAATTTTCCGCACAAATCGGGTTATCGAGTAGATGTTGTCCTATGGCAGAATCATGTTTAAGACTAGGTTGTTGTTTAGACCCACGGGGTGGTTGCTCTCTTTGCCGAAAATTATGCAGACGAATGTTAGTAGGGACATGCTGCTTTATCCTATCACCTAATCTCTGGGAAGTACGACCTACGTACCTGGCATCACACCGGCACGAGAATTCATAAATGACCAAACTTTTTTGTGTGGTAGGTACGCAACCCTTTTGAATGGATGGTAGAACTTTCCGAGTGCCAAAAACTAACCGAGGGTTGGCAGCAGCGAAGCACTTAGTAATGGCCTTTTTAATTTGACTTTCGAATCGCAATGAGACGTTTCCTATCCAAGGCATTTTTAGGTAAACAGGGCACTTTTGCGGACCATACTTTTTATCAGCCGAAAAACTTGCGATCTTCTTGCGAAAACAATCCGAAATGACGTCCTCAGGGTAACCGTTTTCAATAAGAATAGACCGTATTTTATCCAATTCCGAATCAAGCCGAGATTTAGAGCAAATCATAAGTGCCCGATGAACTAGCGTGTTGATGAGGTTAATTTTCCTCTGTTTTGGACTAAAGGAATCCCACCGTGTGTAGAGGCCGCTAAAGGTTGGTTTCCTATATATACTGGTGAGAAATCCAGTAGCAGTGTTTTCAACAAAGACGTCGAGAAACGGCAAAGAGTTGTTTTGCTCCTTTTCGAAAGTAAATTTTAGAGACGGATGCAAGGCGTTGAGTTTTTGGAGGAAAACGTTACAATCGGACTCATTTTTGAAAATGGCGAAAGTGTCATCAACATATCGAAAATAAACCGGAGGTTTTGATGTGGAGCCGAAAAGTTGACCTTCGTAGAAACCAACAAAGATGTTTGCTAGCGCTGGTCCCAATGGGCTCCCCATGGCGACTCCGTCCCTTTGTCGGTACATCACATTGTTGAAGCTGAACTCTACCGACCTGGTAGCAGACTCCATCAATTCGACAAATACCTCCTCAGGGAACGGCGGACTGACAAGTTCACCCCGGTATAGAGCTCTAGCGCAAATCCCGATAGTCTCATCCAAAGGTACGTTAGTGAAAAGGCTGCTGATGTCGAAGGAACACATAAACGATTTTGTCGGGTCTAACTGAAGGTTTTGAATAACGTTAGCAAAAGAAAAAGAATCTGAAATACAATTTTTAGAATAAAGTTCCAAAACAGGTGCTAAAATTTCCGAAAGCCATTTAGCAAGCTCATGTTGAGCTGAACCAACCATAGATAGAATGGGCCTAAGAGGGACGTTGGGTTTGTGAGTTTTAGGTAGACCATACATCCTTGGACGCTGCGAACCCGTTGGTCGGATCCTATCGTAAATTTCTTTAGTCAATAGTTTTTTCTTGACCAATTCAAGCAACCGTTTTTGAAGTTTCTGCACTATTTTAGCCGTTTTATCGTGCTGTTCGACGTTGCCTAATTTTCCAAACTTATTTTTATCATTGAGCACGTCGCCCATTTTCGAAATATAATCTTTTTGGTTCAAAATAACCACCCCAGATCCATTATCAGGTTTTGTGATAAGAATCTGTTTGTTGTTTCAGAGGGATTTAATGGCTTGAAAATGTTCCCTATGCATATAAAAATCAACGAGGTCGATAGGTGTGTCACAGTAAGCATGAGCAACACCGCTTAAACGGGCTTTTAGTGAGCTAAGCTCTTCTTCCGAAACTGGCTTTAGCCTGGTTGGTTGAGTGTAAAGAATTTCGAACTCAGCAAAAAGCTCCTGTCTGTTTATATTTTGAGGTGGAATACAAAATTTTAAACCGTGTTTCTAATACAAATTCTTCAGCTTCAGAGAGAGAGAGAGTAATACGAAAGATTTAAACTATGCTTTTTAGAATCACTCAAGAAACCGCCGAAACGTTCTTAGCAAGCAAAGCAATGTTCCTATAGTGTTTGTTTTTTGTAACTTTTTTGTCCGCTGGTCAATTTCGGAAATGTAGCGGCTGAACCGAACCATGTCGAAAAATGAGAGATAAGAGCGAAATTTTGACCATTGGCGTTGATATGATTTTTTAAGTTGTAGAAGGCTAGTTTCGGCCTTCTGAATTTCGTCCTTAAGAAAAGCAAGCTCAATGGTAAGGCTACGCTACATATTGATAAATGACTTATTCTATGTAACGGACACTGAAATATGTAACTACGCTGACGATACAACGTACTATACTTGTGATAGTAACATCGATGCAGCAATAGTAAGACTGGAAAATGATGTCTCTAAAAGTGCAGAATGGTTTGACAACAACTGCATGAAACTGAACAAATCAAAATGTCATTTGATGACTTTCGGTAACGACAACATTGAAGAAACAATAAAAATAGATGATGAGGTTATTTCGGAAAGCGCTGAAGAAAAATTATTAGGCGTAACCTTAGACAAGAAATTAACGTTTAAGTCGCACGTTAATACATTATGTAAAAAGGCTAACCAAACATTACATGCGTTATCTAGAATAGCCTGTTATATCAGCGGTGACAAATTAAAACAAATTATGCAGACGTTTGTATTGTCACAATTCAATTACTGTCCCCTCATTTGGATGTTTTACGATAGACGTACGAATAATAAGATAAATCACATCCCCGAAAAAGCTCTGAGAATAGCTTATGGCGACAAAGAATCAGACTATTTAACTCTTTTGCAAAAGAACAATTCAGTGACCGTTCACCAGAAAAGTTTACAACTGCTGATCACGGAGATCTTCAAAACAAATAATGACCTCAATCCAATTTTAATGAAAGAAATTTTTCTGAGAAAAATTTCACAATATGATCTGAGAATTAAGAACCGGCTGCAAGTGCCGAAGTATAAAACTGTTGCCTACGGTAAACAAAGTGTAGCTTATATTAGGAGCTTTTTGTGGAACACGATTGCGGGTGAGGTCAAAGTTTCTGAAACTATTTGCAAATTTAAAACACTTATTAAAAACTGGAGAGGTGAAACATGCAGTTGTAAACTATGTACACCATACATAGCTCAAATTGGTTTCTTGACTTAGTCATATTTAAATTTCGGTATACTTTTCAATTAACTTTCAACTACATCTTTGTTTGAATAACTATGTACAATTTATTTTGATCTTTAATTTATTCTTAGTTACGTGGTAGGTTTTAATTAGCTATTTAATTATTAGCTATTACTAATAATACCTATGGTAAATAAATTGATAATAATAATAATAATAATAATAATAATAATAATACGCCGAGCACGAGAAATTTACGATTGACTCAAGAAATTTACGATAGAATCCGACTAACGGGTTCGCAGCGTCCACGGATTCATGGTCTATCTAAAACTCACAAACCCAACGTCCCTCTTAGGCCTATTCTATCTATGGTTGGTTCAGCTCAATATGAACTTGCAAAATTGCTTTCGGAAATTTTAGCACCTCTTTTCGAACCTTATTCTAAAAATTGCATTTCGGATTCTTTTTCTTTTGCCAACGTTATTCAAAACCTTCAGTTAGACCCGGCAAACTCATTTACGTGTTCCTTCGACATCAGCAGCCTTTTCATTAACGTACCTTTGGATGAGACTATCGGGATTTGCGCTAGAGTTTTATACCGTGGTGAACTTGTCAGTCCGCCGTTCCCTGAGGAGGTATTTGTCGAATGGATGGAGTTTGCTACCAGGTCGGTAGAGTTCAGCTTCAACAATGAAATGTACCGACAAAGGGGCGGAGTCGCCATGGGGAGCCCATGGGGATAAAGCAGCAAGTCCCGACTAATATTCGTCTGCATAATTTTCGGCAAAGAGAGCAACCACCCCGTGGGTCTAAACAACAACCTATTCTTAAACATGATTCGGCCATAGGACAAAATCTACTCGATAACCCAATTTGTGGGAAAATTACAGCGAGGATTGTTTCACATTCATTGGCAAAGCAAGATCTTTGTTTCACTTAGGGGTTTCGGAATCTGTCTACATCAAAACCAAAAGGCAGGTTCTGAGTAGACAGAAAGAGTAATTTTCACTTGGACTCTTCAAATAATTGTATTGTTCTTCCCGCTGTATCCGACCAGCTGATTGGTGTTTAAAACACAATGCCAATTCAGCTTTTCGTTCTTTCTGATTGGTACATTTCGAGCCGCATCTGGGTATGAATTCCGCCTTAGTCTATTGTTTCGGTCTGCTTCTGACGTTCATACTCTGAGGAGTGTCAGACGAAAAAAGCTTTTAAGTATGCCCGAAAATGATTCGGCTGTTCATCGCAGTAATAAGATAAGAAAATTATACTTTCTTGACACTCGCTACCTCTATTTCTTTCTACAGAGACGAGGGTCGACTCGTTTCTTCGAAATATCGTACACACTACTAGAAATATTCCTACTTTTGTTTCCTGGAAACCCTTTGTAATATTCTTGTTTCAAGGAAAATCTATCATGCTTTCTCAGAAGTTGTTACTATATATACGATACTATATGCATAAATAAGGCTTTCAACACTCATCCTTTGCTGAGTCTACGACTTTTTATTGAGTTACTTGAATGAACCAAGTTGTTTTTTGCAGAGGTGAAATATAAGGGTCCGTCCACACCAGCACGATCACGTACTGTTCAGTCAAGTAAACTATTGTCTGTGACTCAAGCCAATTTCATATTTCGTTCATTTTCATAACACAACAGAAACGCTTTAGATATCTTTGGCGTATATAGTAATGAAATGAGAAAAGTTCTAAAGGCAGTAAAATGGCGAATTCGTTGACTTGACAATTTGATATTTTAGAACGACGACCGTTGAATTCTCGATCGCCGTTGCTTTTCTTATAAAACGTTTTGCTGAAGGCCGACACCAACAGATAGCAGCCATTTTTTGAGCAATACTTTGTGAACCTTAGTTTACAAGGGCAACACTATCTTGTCAGACTCGTTCAATTAAGAAAAGTTTTAGGGTTCAATTAAGGTAGGTTGATGCTTAGCTAAACTCTGCGTATTTTTGGCAGACTTTCAACATCCAAATCAATCATCATACACAGTCATATTATCAAAGGAAACCTCGAATACAGACATCTAAAGACATGATATCACAACACATCAGTTTGAACCCTCTAAAGTTGTGGATGGAATGACTTCCCCAAACCAGTAACATAGCATAACACAAAAAATTTTGTTGACCCTGTCACCTTAAGGGTAAAAATTATCGTGGTCTGATGCATTAGCTTTGTGCATCAGATAATACCATGCAAAAAAATATAAAATCCATAAGATGTCTGAGAGATGAAAAGTCACCTTGAAGCTCCGATCCTAAAGTAGCCAGCATCTCGTGATGGAGTTTATCAAGCGATGCACCAACTTTACAACGCTGTAAGAGACAAATAATTAGCTTACATATAATTGAATAAGTGTTTGCATTAATTAATTTATTTATTTTCTATTAACTGCTAACAGATAGTTTTCCTTGTTCACAGTAAGTGCTTGTTGTGCACTGCTCTAAGCTTAGATGTAATATCGCCGGGCAAACGTGAAGTTGTCTTATGTCGTTGAATATGTAAAAGTGCAAAATCAAAGTCAATATGAATATATAAATTTATTTTGTATATCGTATATTTTGGTCTCAATCCCGTCTTTTAAAACAGATAAATTAAAAAAAATAATTGTGTAATTCTACTCATTTAATAAAGAAAACCTAGTTAGGTATACAACTCTCTTTTAAATATGAATGAAATTCGTCTGGAGTGAACAGATATATTCCAAGCGACGAAATGAGCACCGATAAAAGTGAGCAAATTTTATGTGAAATCAGATCTACATTTTCGATTTTGATCTCGCTTTCGTTCACTAACTTCGAGTGTGGGGTTGCCCCGCACACGGCTTTTCGCTGGATAGCCATAAAATCTTGAATATATTACAGCAAACTTACATCAGCTCCTTCATGGAACTGAAATCAGGATGGGCATTTGGATTGTACAAACACAAAATAAATAGCAAAAAGGAGGCATGTAGCAGAAGACACCCAGAACAAGGAAATAACAATAACATAAGTCCATGAAAGACAAGAACAATGTACAGGTATAGAGCATCTCAAAACAACCAGAAGGAGAGAGATTTTTTAAGCTCTATAAAAAGTCTCGTAAATATTTTTTGAATTTATTGAGCGTATGATTTTTTCTGATACTGGATCATATGCGGTTCTAGAACTGAGTTCCAAATCATTGGAAGCCTCTATTAGTACATAGTCAATATTTTAAATTTATTGTCAATAGGAAAAATGAGGATCTGGTTGTCCTTTGGTTCACTCTTATGTTTCTGATAGAAATTGAATCATGTTGAGCACTAGGTCCCATGATCAAAACGAGTGCTAAAAAATCGGTATGGATGCAGATGGTTACGTACGAGGAGAAACGCTAAAGGCACTATCTGCGATTTATTAGACAAAGAGATGCTAGATGAAGTGTTTAATGACAAGATAGCAAGAACCGCGGAGGAACTCGCATCGTCCGAAAATAACTCTAGGAAATTTAATTTCGGACATTACAAGAAAGCTACGAAATGAAATGTGGGCTGAAGCGTCCTATCACGAAGAAATATGGCAATGACGGCTTTGCTGCCAAAATTAATTACGAAATTGATGCGACCGAGATAATGAGTTTGGATAAAGCTTCAAAAAGGGATTAGCTAAAAATTAACTGTTACCCAAAGTCTTTGCGGGAAACAAAATTTAAGCACAAATTTTTTGTGAGTTAACCATTAGAAGATGAACTGATTAAGTTCTACAAGGTTGTGACAGAAAAGTAATTCAGTTAGCTAACGTTTTTGTTCCCGGCATGCCGCAGCCTTGCTCTTTATTATTGTTGAAAATTTTAGCAGAGAACATGCTGAGTTACTTCAAAAACTACAACAGATAGTTCAAGTTACACCAAAAGATAAAAGTGACAGAGAGTAAGATGGCTTGCAGTATTTGTCTGGGTATGTTGCGCACAAGCTTAAAAAAGGGCAAGATAGAGCTGATAATATAGACATTATTAATGAAGTAAAGCAACGCTTTCTTTACCGTGTTCCTTTTTCTTGGAACACCCATAGTACAATGAATCCTGTAGTACAATTGCGCATCAAAGTTATGAGTTGCCACCCAATCTACACCTTGGCTGGTGCGTTTTTTCATTGTGATGCAAGAGTTTTACGTGGTGAACCTTGTGTTGTTGGACAGTCAGGCCATGGGCCATAAACTCTTCAAGTGGACATCAAAGCCGGTCTTAGCTTTTCTTCGGTCCGATCTATCGATTATGCAATAGCCCTTAGTGGTTCCCTGAGATCTAAAACTCATTGCAATTCAATTCAATTCAATTCAATTCAATTCAATTATTTTCTTTGTAGAATACAAAAACATAAAGTACATCAATTTAATAAACTACCAAAAAAAGTTGTATCCTACACGGCCCAAGAAAAGCAGAGCTTATCTAGCCTGGGCCGTTAACTTAAAAAGATAAAAAAGAAAAGTTAATAATGTTAAAACAACTATAAAACTACAAGGCGAAAGCTAATGTAATACAATTAACAACACAACACAGCAAAGCAACACAGCAAAGCTAATTGAGCCAAAACAAGCATTCATTGGAGTTAAATCAGTAATTATTTATAACAGTTTGCTTAAATTTAACACTAAAGGTTTTAGCATTCCGTATAGATTTCAACTTTGAGGGAAGATTGTTCCAGAGACGAGCTCCTACATTGAGTAACATCTTGTCCCCCCATTTTTTATTTGTTTTAGATATGTTGAAGTCATTTTTCTGCCTAGTAGCATAGTTATGAAAGTATTTATTGGTCTTAAAATATCCTTGAAAGATCTCAGGGAGACAAGAGGTTTTAAAATTTACGCGATGCATTATTTTCAAAACTTTTAATTTATAAAGGTCAGCAACTTTAAGAATTCTAAGTTCTTTATGAAGAAGATTTGCAGTATATCTACGATCTTTAAAGTCAATTATTTTAAGTATTCTATTTTGCAAAACCTGGATCAGGGCATTATATTTTGCATTATATTTTGTGTTTTGCATTATATTTTGTTTTTGTATTATATTTAGTATTCTATTTTGCAAGTCAGGGCAGTTGCAAAAAAGAATGTCAGTAGGGAAGGTATGGGTGATTTGCAGCTCAGCATATGGCAGAGTATACTCAAAACCTTAAGCGATTTGGTTATTGACGTTTATTGGAATCATAGGATACGTTCTCTTTCGAGATGTCATAGCAACCATAGGATAAGTTTTCCTTGTAACAGACCCAATAGATAGGGTTTTTCTTGAAAAAACTGGCTCAAAGCCTAACCTCAAATGTTATTGCACATTTTGGCTAAATCGACCATGGAGATTTCAAATCCGAGATGGGCCAAAAAAATTTTTTACCGGAAGTTGACTTTTCTGCTTACGTCATCAACAGGTGAAAAATGTACTTTGAACCGCTATAGAACTTTGCTAGTATAATTCATGGCAAAATTAATTTGATATGTGAGCTCTACACAGTCAGAGCTTTCGAACGATATATAATTTTGTTGATTTTACTAAATTTAAAACATTTTAATATGTCGTCATCTTTATTTGGTGACGTCATCATTGTCTTAAAAACAGCCAGAACAACAAGGAAAGATAACTTAGAATTAACGGTACCACTGGCATCAACCCATGCCGGTTATTGGTTTTTTCCAGGCGTTTCCGGGCTTTGGAACATTTATATTTCGAATGAGGATGTCAAATTATGAATGTTTCCACTTAGTTCTTCTTCATAAAGTAAACGCAACAGAAATGACGCATTTTCGAGAATTACGGCATCACTGGCATCAACCCATGTCGGTTATTGACTTTTCCAGGCGTTTCCGGGCTTCGGAACATTTACATTTCGAATTAGGATGTCAAATTATGAACGTTTCCACTTAGTTCTTCATCCTGTAATAAACGCAACAGATTTGTCGCATTTTCGAGAATTACGGCATCACTGGCATCAACCAATGTCGGTTATTGACATTTCCTGGCTTTTACGGGCTTTTGGACATTTACATTTTGAATGAGGATGTCAAATTGTACTAGCAAAGTTTTATAGCGGTTGAAAGTACATTTTTCACCTGTTGATGACGTAAGCAAAAAGTCAACTTCCGGCCAAAATTTTTTTTGACCCATCTCGGATTTGAAATCTCCATGGTTGATTTAGTCAAAATGGGCAATAGAATTTGACGTTAAGCTTTGAGCTAGTCTCTTCAAGAAAAAACACTGTCTACAATGAAAGTGGGCCAAACCCTAAAGTTACTGGTGTGGTATATGTTATTTACTCACCCCAAAGTGGCTACACTCATTCCAGGGTGGCAATACTTCAGCGTTATCAATAATTGTTAACGTGGATAGCAAGTAATTAATCAATCCAAAGGAAGCTTTGTTGTTCCAGTATTGGTTGTGTTTCACTTTCCTGCGGAACTGCTGTTTTTTTCAGCCAAGCAGCATTTTTGCCCTTTCAACAATAGAATGACTGTATAAGGCCCATGATGACTAATTTTCATGATTTTGTCACCTAATTGGGTTCAGAGACGCGACATGTTGGTTAAGTTCAGGGCCAGATGAGCTTGATAAGTGCAAAGGATCCCGGATGTTTCAGCTCAGCAGTGGCTCTTAAGATGTCATTCTCAAGGCTAATATTTCAGAGCCAGATGAGCTTCTTAAGCTCAAGGGATCCATTATGTTTCAGCCCAAAAGTGGCACTAAATATGCCAATACGGCTAACTTTTCAGGGCAAGATGAGCTTGTACAGCTCAAGAAACCCGAGGTGTTTTCAGTCCAAGGGTGGTTATTAAGATGCTATTACAGCTAATATTTCAGGGCCAAATGGACTTGCTCAGCTCAGTCCAAATCAGGCTAGT
Organism: Chrysaora quinquecirrha; assembly: GCA_014526335.1. Classification (NCBI taxonomy): domain Eukaryota; kingdom Metazoa; phylum Cnidaria; class Scyphozoa; order Semaeostomeae; family Pelagiidae; genus Chrysaora; species Chrysaora quinquecirrha. The sequence continues at coordinate 1,932,826 of JACTAT010000048.1, read as the reverse complement.
CCAAGAGTGGGTCTTTAGATGCATATTACGGCTAATTCATATAATTGATTACCTTCAGGACGACGCTCCGTTTTCCAGAGATGACAACACGACAAATGTGCCACGATAAACTGTTGCAAGACTGCCACATCCAATTTCATCTTCCCGAACAACATCTGACCATTGAAAGGTTTCAAAACAATCGTCTTTAGGTTTAATTTTTGGTATTCTGAATGATTGATTCAGAGCCATTTTTCCAAAAAGCACTTAGTCCATCACAGAAAGAACGCAGGGGAAGGCCACACGTGCTGAAGTTCAGAACAGACAAATGAGCGACTAGAATTACATGCTATTTCCGGCAATCATTTTTCAGACAGAGGGGATTCCTAGGAATTTTATGGAATCGATAGAGAAAACAAATCAAATTGAATAATAAAACAACCAGCATTGTCTTGATTTCTAACATGGTGTGCCACCTTAACATGCTATCATCAATAGTATTTGCCACCTTAAAATTGAATCAATAACGGCATTATCTCCAACATTCCCCCTTTAACAGATTCCCCGTTTTACAGATTCCCACTTTTACAGATTCCCCGGGAAATCGGGGAATGCAAAGACAATTCGTTGTGGTTCCCCCTTCAACAGATTGAGAAAAGGGGGAATATGACGTCATATTCCCCGATTGCCCGTTCTTCGATTCCCCGTCCCCCTTTAAAGATAGCCATTGTGATGGGGACACTTGGTGTCCCTGGCCGGAAATAATATTTCCCATCCAACACCAATGTAAAGCAGTAGTTTGGAATTTAGGCACGCCCACTTCCTGAAAAATTTGAATATCTTCATCAATGTCGTCTTGTAAGTATCGCTCAATTTAAGTATTAAATGTCCGAAATTTCTTAAAATAGCACGTCAATCAAGAATCGCACAACAAAAACGACAACTTTGAGTATCCAACACATGCTTAGGACATGCACTGTCAATTAACAGATGACAAATTCCAAGTTTTTACAAGGGTAAATTTTATAAAGAAAATAAAGTTGCGTTATGTTACGCTCAAAATCTTGATTTTATTGTCACCTGCGACGAATTATGTTCAATTACAGTCACGTAAAGGATAATTCATATTTATTTATTCGATTCTCTGTTTTCCCATTAAAATTAAACCTCTTCTATATATTTTTCACGATAAGTTCTTTCCAACTCTTCACCTTCTTGTTAAACTCAAGTACTCGCTTGCCTAAGCTTTGCTTACAGCAACTTCATCACTACTTCATCAACGCTTAATCGCAGCCGTTCTTCGTTTCAACAATAAACTTTTGGAACTGGAGCTTCATGTTTACAACAATTTTAGTACATTTCCCGTTCATTCGCAGTAAATGAAGCCATGCTCAAATGGCAGCTGGGTGCGATAAATTGGGCTATTTTGCTCCTGATAGGCAAAAATTATTCTTTTCAAGCTTCTCGGGTCCTTGGTCGATTCTTCAAGAACTGCCATAGCCCTGAAACCACGACTGGTATACTACATATTTTTCCGTACTGAGCCCTATAAATCATGAACGTCTGTACGTACAATAGCCGCATGCATGACTGCCATTTGTGACACACTTATGCACAGGCCATAACAATAGAGTTGTCGTCCCAGTCTTTTTATTTATAGTTCAATGCGCTGCAGTCAATTAATTTTTAGTTTATTGGATCAATGAATAGAATATAAAGACGGAAAGACTGTTGTAATGAAAATAAATGTAATACCAAAAAAGTTCCAAAAAGGTAGTAAAACTGCAGTTGATGAAACAATGCAAGGTATGGCAAGACCATACTGCAGATTATTCAAGAGGACTCTGACAGTCTGTGAAACAGGGAACTGAGAGTTTTTGCGCAAAGCGCAAACCACACCTGAAGAAAGATACTTTAAATGGGGGATAACTAAGGCACAGAGAGGTGACTTCAAGAAGCAGAAATATGATACATCAGAAGCCAGAAGGACAATGAAAGTGCCAAGGACAGTGTGAAAATCCAATATAGAAGTTATTTCACTTGCAGGTTACAACAAACGATCTTTTATCAAAAAAGCAATTGATGTTTTTGTATTAGTAGTTAATACTAGCCCTTGCCCGTGTCTGACCACCGCCTCGTGACAACCTCCGCCTCATAACAACCTCCGCCTTATAAGGTCTGTACATTCAAGTGATTCCATGGTCCTTACCCATACTTCTGTTTGCAGACGAAACTTCTACTTAGATCCTTTATTCTGGTCCTAGGTCCTTCTTTTGACCCTAGTTCAGGGTCCTGTTCCCCATTCCCTCTAAATGTTATGTTCCATGGGATTAGTTCATGATCTTTAAGCCATAATGGGTCCTGTTTCTACTCCCTGTCCAGGGCATGAGGTAGCCCTTGCCCATCTCTGACGACAACCTGGTGACAACCCTTGCATCATAAGAACCTCTATCTTAAAGGTCTGTGCAGTGAAGGTGTTAGTCATTGCATGGCCCTCATCTATACTGCTGCCTGCAGATCAATTGTTTACTTATTGCCTTTTTTCTAGTCGTAGGTCCTTTTCCTTGTTCCTAGTCCAGGGTCCTGTTCCTTGGAATTAATCTAGGTTCCTTAGTCCATAATAACTGGTCCTGTTTCTGCTCCCCGTCAAGGGTCCCTTTACTCCAAGTGAAGGAACTGTTCCTTGGTCTTAGTCCAAGGGGCTCAGTCTATGAAAATTTTCTTAATCTTAGTTACACTTATCAAGTTACACTTAATGTTAATCTTAACTTAATCTGAATCGTTTTCTGAATCCTTTTCAAGGTCCTTTTCCTTAGTTTTGTTATTGTTTATGCTCCTCAGTATGTCCTGTTCCTAGGTGTTGTTCCCGAGAGTCTTCATTATTCATGTTCCGCCAGTTCCACAGCATGCCCCTCAATGCGATTCCTTGGTCCAGGTTTTAACAACGTTCTTAATTCATGCTTCTGTCACAGCGCTTACGAAAATGCTGCTGACTGACTTATAGACAGATGTAAACAAACTACAACTTTAAAGAATACATTTTAAAAGCCTTATCATTTTCAAGTAAGGTGACGGAAACCAATTTATCACTATTATAAAGAGTTTTAGTAAAACTTTTACCCAGATCTCATGTCACAGGAATTTATTTTTTAATATCAAGATGAAACTTCAAGCGGTGGCCCAATGAATTAATTTGTTTATTATAAACTTAGTAAAATTCTTTGCTCTGTAAGTTGAAGTACAGTGAAATCATCGAGGAAAAAACATCGAAATAGAATCAGTATACTATTTGTGCGAGAGGTGGATGTCATGCAAAGGGCATGCACAGAGTTGTACCCCGACTTCCGTAAACAAAGCGAAATCAACTTTCAACAGCCAAACGAATGTGTCAGTGAAAAAATAATATTAGAAATTATTTTTCCTAAAGCAAACAGTGACTGAAAGGCTATTCTATGACGGAGAAATTTAGGCTAAATCATTCCCGATGAAAACAATTCGCTTTTTAAAGCAAATTTTAACTGAAGCCTTTTGAAATCACTATCATTTCGATTTATTGGAAAGGAGAACGTACCTGCAGTGCATGCTAACAAAGATCGATGGTGCTTGAGTAAGCATTGCTGTAACCTTAGACTTCAATAGGGCAGTCACCAGTCAGTAATGTAATGTACTGTACAGTTGCTTGCGAAGGTAAAACAATGAAACGAATAATACTGAAAATACATCTACCAGGCTTCCGTCAAAACAAAGAAAGTATTTGCCAAGTAGGCGGAAGTCATGCCAAGGGTCACGGTCAACACAGCACGCTTACATTGTTGTACTCTTGCAAAATGTAATTCACCTGTCAACAGTCCGAAGAAGTTGCAAGAGGAAAACAGAAATTATTTTCGCATGACTAAACAGAAAACCAAAACCCGTCTTTCTGGATCCAGAACTGGAAAATTCATTTTAATTTTCAATCATTTCGTAAGAAGAACCTGTTAGGAAACGAAAACATCAAAAATCGAAATTAAATTTGATGCAAGTGTGCTTAAATGCGCGACTGAAATTTGTTCATGCCGGGCGATTGTTTCAAGTAGGACCAGTGACGCAGATCAAAGAAGAGGGGTTAGCCCCATTACCCCAGCGTCTTCGGCAGAAACGAAAAAACGAAGTAGTTTTGGCTCACCTACCCCACGGGCGGCAGAGTCTTGCGAAAACGGCACGTCGATATCTCATACGGCCTTTCCGAAATGACTCTGATAAAAAAGGTGTGATAATCCTCTTCATGCATTAGTTATAAGACTAGCTCTTGCCCGTGTAAGACCACCGCCTCATGAGGACCACCGCCTCTGATGAACTCCGCCAATAAGAGCTTCTACCTTAAAGACACTGTGCATTGAGGTGGCTATATTTTCTGTTAATCAAAATCTTGATCTCAATCTTAATGCGAGTCTAGTCTTAATCTTAGTCTTCAAGTTAAATGGAATCTTAATCTTAACTTCTACCTGAATTGGAATGTTAACCTTAATCTGAATGTAAATGTTAATCTTAATCAGAATCCGAATCTTAATTTAAATCTTGACCTTACTCTTAATCTTAATCTTAATGTTAATCTTAATCTTAGTGTTAGTAAATCTGGAACTCCATCTTAATATTAGTCTTAGTCTGTGTTAGTCTTGGTCTAAGTATCAATCTGTCATTTTTGGACTTAAACTTAAAGGTATTCTTAATTTTTAAACTGAAGCTCATTTTGAAATCAGTCTTAATCTGAACCTTTATGTTAATCTTGATGTAAATCTGAAATAACTTTGAAACTTACAATTAATGTTAATCTTGTTGTTTATCACCACATGCAAAAAATGTCAATCTAAAACTGTATCATCATCTTTCATTTATGAACTTTAAGTTAAAGTTATTCTTAATTTACAAACTGAAGCTCATTTTCAAATCAGCCTTAATCTGAACCTTCATGTTAATCGTAATCTTAATCTTAATCTTAATCTTAATTTTAGTCTTAGTTAATCTTGAACTCAATCTTAATATTAGTCTCAGTCTGTGTTAGTCTTGGTTAAAGTATCAGTATTTCATTTTTTAACTTAAAGTTGAAGTAATTCTAAATTTGTAAACTGAAGCGCATTTTCAAATAAGTCATTAATGTGAATGTTGTTCTGAATCGCCACATGCAATAATGTCAATCTCAAACTTTATCATCATCTGAATTCATCTGCATACTCTTAGATGCCAAATGTGTAAATCTTAGTCTTCAACTTAAATGGAATTTTAATCTTAACTTCTACCTGAATTGGAATCTGACCTTAATCTTAATGTTAATTAGAATCTTGATCTTAATTTCAATCTTAATCATACTCTTAATATTTATGTTAATGTAAATCGTAATGTAAGTCTTAGTAAATCTTTAAATCAATCTTAATATTAGTCTTAGTTTGTGTTAGTCTTGGTCTCAGTACCAGTCTCTCATTTTTTGACTTAAATTTAAAGTTATTCCTAATTTGCAAAATGAAGATCATTTTCAAATCAGCTTAATCTGAACCTTTATGTTAATCCTGATCTAAATCTGAAATAACATTGAAACTGAAAATTAATGTTAATGTTGTTGTTTATCACCACATGCAATAATTTCAATCTCAAACTTTATCATAATCTGAATTAATCTTCATACTGTTAGATGCCCATTTACTAACTTTGATTTCCCCCCCCCCACCCCCTGGACTTTATTAGGATCCCCAATTTATTAATTTTCGAAAAAACGATTTCGCTTGTGAAAGGGTTAAACTACGTTTATAAATTTTCCCCCCACCTGGGACCTTATAAGGAAGACCCCTGCTTATATTAAATTTTTAACCCCCTATTTATTTGGACCCCCGTTTATTTTGAACCTAAGATTATTGACGTTAATGTTAATATCAGTAAATGTGAAATTAATATTTAATTTAAAATAAATTCTAATAGCATTCTAAATTCTCCAGCTTCAATAAAACTTTAATTTTAAATCAAAGATGAAATTAGAATTGAAATAAAAACGAAAGGGAAATGAAATTTAGTGTCAAGAGATAAATTGAAAATAAATTTATAATTGAAAAGTTATGAGAAAAAATAGATCTAAAGATTTGAGTCATTCCAAAAAGCGTTCTAGGAAGTGACTTTAAGACATTGAAAAAGTTTTTGAACAATTTAGAACACAAAAACAAAAAAACCAAAAATTTGCCCTTGAGGGGATTTGAACTCCAGTCATTCCGGGTAGCATGCGAGCATTTAACCTGTCGGCTACACAGCCGTTTGCTTAGCGGGCAACAATCTCCTAGTGGTCCTAATATTCATGGAAGGGCAAGAGAAAACACGTTAAAAAATTATGTCTAAGGAAAAGAGAAAACACGTTAAAAAATTATGTCTAAGGAACTTAAAAATTAAAACAAAAGCAAATTTTAGTTACCAGACGTCTCCTCGGCCTTGGGAAAACATTTCCAACACGAAAATAACAGAAATAAAAAAATGCGAAAGGAAAAGATTTGCCCCTGAGGGGAGTCGAACTCCCAACTCAGCATCTCAGCTCACGAGACACGCCGCTTTACCGACCGTGCTACAGTGCCTTGTTGCGATTCAGTGATAATCCTCCTACAGAAAACAATCGGACAATGGTTAAAACAGGCACCAATGACGCACTTCAAAGAGGGGTTAGCCCCAATTACCCCAGAAGCGAAGGCAGTTCGCAAAAAACGAAAGGGTGATGACACGCCTACCCCACGGTCGGCAGAGCAGCGAAAAAGAGGGAAAGTCGTGCCACTCACCACGTCCGCGGAGCGACTCTTACAAAATCGGTTGCCATGGCACTTACCATTTTAGTATAAGAGATGGAATAGAACAAAAGTTTGTGTGAGAAAATAAGGGAAGGAAAAGCAGAGGAAGGCAATATTGACAGCCTTCTATCCAAAAAACACAGTACGCTCGAATGCAAAATGATAAGATAGACTGGCAGCAAAGAAATTTTGCCTACTATGGTTGTTGATGTCTGTAACAAGCTTGACACATAAAGAAGAAGATCTGTTACATGTACCCCCCTTGAGCATCTCATTAATCATTTTCAGGCTTTTCCAAAGCAAGGACTGCGGGGACAGTGAATAAAAGACATTTGTCATCGTAATGCAATGATTTTTGGGAAACTGCTTATCCCACAACTTCATTTGGCTGCTTTGAAGCATCTAGCTTAGAACGACTTTAAGGATGATGCTGCAGAGTCTAAAAGGAACGGTTGATTTTTCAGCTGACTAAACGAAAAGGGCAGGCATAGGAAAGAAAAACTAAAGCCAAGCAAGACGAAGAAAGCAATTCAGAGTTTATTTCTAGAGCTCTATGCACTTGTAGAGATGAGGAGGACTCTTAATCAGGATATGTATAAAATGAAAAGGAATATGACAATGAAAATTCAGGATGTTAATACATTGGCAATCTGGACAGTTTGCATTGCATTGAGTCTTTGCGTTTGTCCATTACATGAAGATTGTTTGAGTTTTTTGACAAATTGAAAGGATTTTTCATGGCCCATCTGAAAAAAATTAAATTTATGGCCCAACCAAATTACTCAGAATTGTTTCACGACCTATCCCAGTTTTCTCTCTGCCCCCCCCCCCTCTAGCAGACTTTTTATGACCGGACTCTTAGACCCAAGGGTTTAAATATCGTAAATACTACAGGAGGCAAGGTGTTATTTTTCTGGACCTAGGCTTTGCTTGAATCCCCTCAGATTTCCAACTGTCAACCAGTTGTCATAGTTATTGATATTTCACATCTTCCGCTTTTTAACACATCGGATGGGCTAAGACGTGCCTTTAATCATTCAGTTATTCCTTGTCCATGGACACATGAGGCATCGTCAACCTCAATTCTCTCCTTGACGATTCAGCAATTTCCTCTTACAACCCTGTTACGTAGCTTTTTTCCTTTTAATTACTAAGCCCTAAAATGTGCTAGGTTTCTGACTAGAGATGAAAGCAGAGAATACAAACATGTGCTTCGAACAAAACACATATTACGAGAGAGAAAACGTTAGGCCTACCACAAAGATAAGATAACCATGGTAACGCCAGGGGAACTGGCACTAGTAATCCAGATTTGACATAACAATATTACAAGACCTATTACGATTTTTTTTCGACGTGTCCTTTTGGATTTATCTGCACGATATTCGTGCCCTGCTACTCTCTGCCTCGTATAATACCTATTCCCACGGCACTTTCTTCGTGGGGACTGCTGCATTGGCAAAAAGTGTAATTCCCATCGAATCACGAATGTGAAGTGTTGAAGCGATGTGATGTTTGGAATTAAGGCAGTTTAAGGGCCGCATTTTCCAAGACTGGCCATCCTGAATTATTTGTAGAAAGCACATGATTCGTGATGTCATAAAACATAAAATAATTCACTATCAAAGCTTATATCTCTCAGCACAGGTGACACATAATGAAAGAATTGCATATTCTGGTAGCTCTGAGAAAGAGCTTTCGAACATAATGAAATGAATTACATATTCTGGTAGCTCTGAGAAGGAGCTTTCGTTTCATGACGTCAGCAATTTCGTTGATGACGTCATCAAATTAAAAAACTACAAATATCTGTCGATATTTACGCCTTCTGATTTGAAGATTGTTGCTTATCTTATTTATAATAGTTTCAACACCAATTCTACTGTCTGATCTACGTTGAAATATTTGTTTTAGAAGAGACTTGCAACATGTGCAGTTTTGTTGATGATAGCAAATAGGCTAATGACGTCATCAATTCAAAAAGTTAAAATATCTGTTGTCTTCATACTATAGATGGTTAAAAGAGCTTTCCGCGTAGTAAACATGTGTTTTTACAGGTGGGATGTATGCTTGACTTTTTTTAGGCAATAAGTGAAAATGCAAACATCTTTATGCAAAATTATTCTTGCAAGGAACATTCACGCAACTTTTGCATTGATATGATCTAGTTTGAATCGTGAACCAAAATCATGATTTATGGTAAATACAAGCACAATGCATCCATAACTTTAACCTACTGTCACAGCGCACCTACACCAACACCATTTAAAAGCAGGATAACTGCCAGGCTTCGTATGCCTTTCAAAACAAAGATTGACCCAAAAGCAAAACAGTGACATCGACATCAAACAAAGAAATGTTTAAATGACGTTACAACAGAAAATGCAATTAATCAGCTAAAACGATTGACAGTATCCTTGTAAAAATGCATGCATATTCCAGGATTCTACAGTACTCTAACATTCTTATAATAGACAATAAGCAGCCAAGTAGTTCATAATTAAGAAGGTTGTGACAAAATGACGGCTAATCACGCTTAAATTACGTTTTTTGAGTCGATGACGTCATTAGCGTATTTGCTGACATCAATAAAATTGAACTTGTTGCAAATCATTTGGAAAATACATTCAAACGTAGATCAGGCAGTACAAATGGCGGTTAAATAAGTATAAAATGATAAACAACAATCTTGAAATTAGAAGGGCTCGATAATCGGCTCGATAATCGATATTTGTAGTTTTTAAATTTGATGACGTCATCAACGAAATTGCGAACGTAACGAACGTAACCAAAATCCTGCTATACATCAAAACGAAAGCTCTTTTCAGAACTATCAGAATATGTAACTGATTTTATCGTATGTAACCAGCGATGGGAGATATCAGCCTTGATAGTGAAATTTGTCATGTTTTCGGAGGTCACTAATCACGTGCTTTCTAATAATAATTCACGATAGCCAATCTTGGAAAATGAATCTCCAGCCTTCAAAATATCAAAATCTGAAGAACTTCATCAATGTCGCTTTATAATATCCCTCATCGTAAGTCAATTCTGCCAAAACACACCCCAAAAGTATTCAAGGAAAATTCTATTCATAATTTTGTAAAACATCATGGGCGAATCAAGTGGAATAAGACTGCCACACCATCGAAACTAAACAATGCCTCTGTATATTGTTTTTAAATACGAATTTGCAAAGAATGATAATCTACCTTGTTAGTTAACACGCTAGCATTATAATGAATGTGAAAAGTTACCTCAATTAGAAGAAGCTGGACACGGAGAACAATTTCGTACAGTCTTTTCTGTAAATTTGAAAACTTCCCATTTACTGGCCAAGTTCTTGTTATATCACAGGAGTAGCCACTGAATTCACAACCAGCATCCATTAATACCAGTTCTCCATTTCTAAAAAAGGTAAATTCTTCTCAAAGGTGTAACTTCTCGCAAGGCTATCACAAATGCTCTTAAATACAATGCAGGGGAGTGCCCAACTGAAACATGTGCGGGATTGCGGAGTTGAGTTATCCTAAAATGCACATTTCCTACGAATTTTTTTGTGATTCTTTTGTAACAACAGATAGATTAAATGTTTACATTTTGAATGCGTAAGCTGATACCATTGATGCTGCAATCAAGCTACGAAGGGATTTGGTTTTTAGGAATCGCGGAAGTACTGTATTGTAGGGGTGATTGTAGGTATTGATACTGGGGTCCAGGGGTCCAAGACAAAGGTTGTTTTACAATTTTGAGGCTATCAAATGGTTTAAAATGATACCAACGTCACGTGGAAAAAGATAAAATCGGGAACCTAAAGATATTTTTGCGCGAAAAATTTCAGCCCTGTTACAAACTTCAAACCAAAATAATAACGAAAGGGGCCCGCAATCATAACAAGAAAGCAATGTAAAACTACTGTGATGAAGAGTATAACCATGGCTGGTAGGAGACTAGTGTGTTGGCCTAAACCATAACGCTACAAGAACTAACCTATGCGATATCATACAGAAATTTATCTATTTCAATTTACGATATTTTTAATGTTCGTACCTTGTTTATTGTCTTTGGCCAAACATATTCACAAAAATTTGCACAGCAACTAACGACTTTGAATGTTTGCCGCCATATTGCATAGATTCTACGCAGGCGCAGTTCTGAGGTCGTATCACAATCAAAAAAAGAATGGGTAGGAAGAACGCACCAGCTGACCTCGATTCTTTCGACAAGGCGTGTAACATTGAACCTTAACAAAGTTGAACTGAAAGCTTAGGCTGTGACGTAACAGCCTGGGCACTCGTTGTCAGCTTGACGAGGGGGTTTAGACATCAAGTAATAAATGCATTGAAAACATCTTTTAAGAATGGTACAGCTATTTTATGCTCCATTATAACAATTTCAAGTTGCGAAATCATCCCTCTATGCCTTAAAATTTTCTTTTCTGACATTTCGTGTCAAACATAGTAGGCCTAAGTTCTTACTTTAACAGTTTGATAATAATGTTAGTTATCTGTGTGCCAGTCTCCTTGCTCTGCAAAGTGACCTCAAGTCAAATAAATATCCTTGAATGTGTATCCAGTTTGAACAGGCCACACACTAACAAAAATCGTGGCTTCTTTTGCATGCGGCATCACGTGTTTGTCTGGGGGATCCTACTAGGCCAGGCGATGGCGTAGCCTAAATGGCCTAAAAGTTCCTTGTGACTTGTCAGGTGCAAGAACAGCGCCTGAGTTTTTGTAAAAGATTTCAATAATACACTCTTTAGACTTCGCAGTTCGAGCGATTCTTGCATCTTCTGGTCTGTTTCCTTGTACAGAGCAAGGCCTATCTTGTTTGTCCTTCCTTCGTCATCGTCAAAAAACCACGACCACACATCAAAGAGAAGGGTGATGCCCTTCCTTTCGCTCACATTTTAAGTTTTGCTTCGTGGTTTCGCCAGTTCTGCAACAAGTTTTATCATTCGACCATCTCTTTGATTTTGAAGAGCGGGGGCACACTCTATATGGGCATTCAACTTATCTGAACACATACAGCAGTAACTCCGCCATTTGGTTTCATTTAGGCCAGTCAAGGTGACTACCCCCTGAAAACATGTGAAATTTCTGACGATTCCACGCTTGATTCCTTGTGGAAAATGTTACAAGCCTTGGGAGAAAAGTTGCGCATTTCCAAACAATAGATGCTATTGTACCCAATCCCCTCTTCCTACCCATACGTTAATATAATAAATATCCTTTCGCTTCTCACCTCGTTTCCGTGTTCGAGGATTCCCAAGACAATGCAATATGGCGGCAAACATTTTCAAAGTTAATGTGCAACAAGTCGTGAGAATGTTTGGCCAAAGACAATAAACAAGGTAAGAACATAAAAAATATCGTAAATTCAAATAGATAAATTTCTATATGATATGTCATAGGTTAGTCATTGTAGCGTTATGGTTTCGGCCAACACACTAGTCTCCTACCACCCATGGTGTAACAGAAACTTAAACATAGTCATTAGAAAAGAAATGAAATATGAAATTGCTATTGACTATGTATTCAACAAGGGTTATCTCGAAAATAGTGAACGGGGAATGGGGAACAAGGAACGGGGAAGGGGACGGGTAACGGGGAATGGGGATGGGAAATTGGGAATGGGGAATTGAGAATGGAAAACAAGGAATCGCACATTCGAAATTGATTCTTATTATACTAGCATATTCTATTGTGAGAGTTGTTAGATTTACATGTATACTCACTGTTTACGTTACTGCTGTAACTGTACAGGTACAAGTCTGTCTTAGACCACTCTAAGTATGCTAAATCTTCGTTAATATTGTGAAATATGCAAACGCGGAAGAATTTGATACTATAGGTGAAGCTGAATGAACTATAATATTAATAATAATAATAATAATAATAATAATAATAATTGACTTATTTACAGTTGGTAGCGGTGATAATTTAAAAGGAACTAATAAATGCCAACTATTTACAATACTAATTTTCGATCATTAAAACATAGGGTATGTAGCTAATAGATGAAGTTATGATTAGATGAAGAAACACTAGTTGTTTTCTTTAATTCAGCAAGTTTCGATGCAAAAGATGAAAACTGTTGTATTTTGTAGGTTTCTGATTCCAACAGTCCAAATTCCAAGCTCCACTGTGAAAATCAAAAGTAACAATAGATGTAAGGACCTACATCCGCACATTTGACATTCACCAAAGAAAATTTTTGTTGCTTGGTTTGTTGCCTGTTGACTACTTTGTTGAGTTTTAGTAACAATGTTTCTATATGAAAGTGCTGCTTTATGGAAGTATTTTTATAATGAAAGTTTTGTTGTAAGTTGTAAGATTTTTCCTTTTGATTTTCACTCTGGAGCTGGGAATCGGAAGCCTACAAGATGCAACAATTCTCATTTTCCGCATGGAAACATCCTGAATAAAAAATAAACAACCAGGGTTTCTTCATCGAGTTCATCTAGCTTTACTTAGCATCTAGTTTTTTTGTCTCTGCATATTTGATAATATTAACGAGGATTGATACTTAGAGTGGTCTCAGACAGGCCTGCAGTAATATAAACAGTGAGTATACATCTAAATCCAACAACTCTCACAGCAGAATATGCTGGTCTAACAAGAATCAATTTCAAATTCACCATTCCCCGTTCTCCATTTCCCATTCTCTATTCCCTGTTCTCCTTTCCCACATTCTCGTTCTCCGTTCCCCATTCCATGTTCACCCACAAGGATGTATGGTCTACCTAAAACTCACAAACTCAACGTCCCTCTTAGGCCTGTTTTATCCATGGTTGGCTCAGCTAAGCATGAGCTTGCAAAATGGCTTCGAAAATTTTAGCACCTGTTCTTGAATTTTATTCTAAACATTGTATTTCGGGTTCTTCTTTTCTTTTGCCAATGCTATTAAAAACCTTCAATTAGGTACGGGAAACTCTTTCATATGCTCCTTCGACATCAGCAGTCTTTTGGATAACGTACCTCACTCTTTTGTACTAACGTACCTTTGGATGAGACTATCGGGATTTGCGCTAGAGGTCTGTACTGGGGTGAACTTGTTAGCCCGATGTTCCCCAAGAAGATCTGTCAAACTGATGGAGTTTGCTACCAGATCAGTAGAGTTCAGCCTCAACAATGCGATTTACCGACAAAGGGGCGGAGTTGCCATAGGAGAGCCAATTAGGACCAGCGCTAGCTAACATCTTTGTTTGTTTCAAAAAAGAACAACTTTTCTGCTCTACATCAAAATCTCCGGTTTATTTTCGATTATTGATGACACTTTCGCATACGACATAGGACAACACCTACTCGGTAACCTAATTTTGCAGAAAATTACAGCAAGGATTGTATTAAAATCATTGGCAAAGCAAGATCTTTGTTGCACATAGGGGTTTTGGAATATGTCCAGATCAAAACAAAAGGCCAGTTTTGTGTACATAGAGAGAGTTCGTTTTCTCACTCGGAATTTTCAATATATTTTACTATTGATCTTCCCACTGTATCCGGCAAGCTGATTGTTGTGATTTGTGTTGTGACAAAACACAATGCAATTGAGCTTCTTTTCCCGATTGGTGTATTTCGAGCCGCATATGCGTATAAATTCTTAGACGTATATAATGCACATAAAAAATTTTCTGTTACAGCTACAATCCGGGATAAAATTTACAAGACTAATACGAAAAACTTCTCTTCTTGCCAGAAGTTTTGTATCCAAATTACTTACAACTTATGAAACTACTGATTCATTGAAATCTGCAGCTGGCTAGTCTTCCCCTGTATATGTTTTCTCCGCTTTAGTTTCTTCTTTGTCAACGACAAGCAACTGATACTTATCATTAGAAAGTTTGTACTTTTACTTATCATTAGAGAGGTCTCCTGTTTTGGAAACACGCAACAGCAGGAGTGATGAAAGTCTTTGTTCCATTCGAATATTTATGGTTGAAAATGACTACCGTATTCGGGCTTCAATGGTTGAATAATTAATTCGCTCTCATGACCTTCTTGTGAAATCGAATTAAATTACTTTATGACAGGTAACCACGAAAAAATTCAGGCCTTGGTATAAAGAGAGAAACGGGAAAATACCAGTGGGAAAGTCCTTAAAATAAAGCATAAGATTACTGAATCTGAATAAATAATTTGCTTGTTGCCAAAACTAATTAAAAACTATACTTTCACCAACATGTTTCTTTTCTTTATAACAAAGCTCAAAGACAAATAAATTTACTAAAGAGATTTCTCGTGTAATGAATTATCTTTAAGAGCGGCAACATGCAGAATGCACGTTAATGGTCTGAGACATCTCTGTGTTGAAATATATATAAAAATTACAAACGGAACCCTTCGTATTTCAAAAGACATGTTAGAAAGAAATGTTCCTTCATATAGCAACGGTTTGAACCTTCAACATTACAAAGCCAATCAAGTGACATTCACCAGTGTCGATATTAATCACCGAGACTATCCTATATTATTCAAATGATCAATTAAAGCAAATCCTTGTTCAAGTTTTTGCATTAGTATGATTAAATGTGTTCTTTGTGATAAATCTGAAAATAACACTATTCTAAGAGGAAACAAACGGCAGTTTGTAAACCACGAAATGACGAAATGAGGAAACGAAATGACGAAATGACATGAAAATAAAGCAAAGCAGTGCATTATATGTATTTAGCTGTCTGTTAGTTAATGCAAGTCTTGAAATCTTTCCTAATTACCTCTTTAGTCGAGCAAAAACTAAGTAAACTGTTGATTGAACAAGAACACTTTTTCGGGAGATTCCCCACTTCCTATTCACGCAGGAAATTTCTGATGGAGTATCGGACAAATAGATTCGAGAATTAGACGCTTAATAAAAATTCATATCATACACCATCTTTTTAGTGTCAGAGGTATTGTATTAAGAAAGTATACATTAATCGGACAAAGAATTTTTCAAAAACGGTAGTACTAGTTTCATAAATTGGAGTTGACCTTCATCCTACATACAGTTGTTATCAAGCTTCTTACTTTTCAGTAGGGTTATTAACAATTGTATACTCCAAGGGAGGCTCACATTACATGTAAGAGCTTCAGCTGTACGTCAAGTGTACTTCCTCATAAATAGA
Organism: Chrysaora quinquecirrha; assembly: GCA_014526335.1. Lineage (NCBI taxonomy): Eukaryota > Metazoa > Cnidaria > Scyphozoa > Semaeostomeae > Pelagiidae > Chrysaora > Chrysaora quinquecirrha. The sequence goes on along the minus strand of JACTAT010000048.1, from coordinate 1,916,947 downwards.
AATCAGCGGGAAATGTCCTGGAGAAAATTGTCTATTTCTGTGGATATTTTAGTTTTTCCTGTGAAAAAAGTGTGCTTGGCGATCCCTCACCACGATTTGAATTGACCTCATAGATAAATTGTACTGTTTCGCTAAATGGTCATGTCATTTCGTCATTGTTTCGTTTCGTCGTTTCGTCATTTCGTGGTTAACAGACTGCCGAAATAAACAACACATGATTTACTGTTCGCAAATAAAGACCCGTGCAAGTGTAGCCATCTTGTTATAAGTAGTTGAGGTGAGGTGTGAAATTTTTGACTATTTTGGCGCCATGTCATGCACCCGTTCAAATTGTCTCTTCGGGAGAAAATTTCACGCCTGTTTTTAAGTCAGGAACAAAGTCGTTCAGTTTTCATCCGTTTCCACTATAACGCATACTGTTTTTAAACAGCATCGCTGTGTGACCACAAACGAGGTGTTGATACCAGGCGCAAAATCACAGAAGACAGCCTGTGGCAAGTTATGATTTGGCCCGTGGCTCACTAGACCTAGAATTCTGCAAAAATTCTACAAAACAGTAGGGTGCATTTGATTACCATTTAACTCCGACTCACTGAAATAGACTTGTCGATCATTTTAATTTCAGATGATAAGTTTGATTGGGTTGAAATGTCCTATCGTAATGTCTGAGAAGAATTCTTTCTTTCTTTCGCTCTAATTATCCTCAACGCCTCAACGTAGTTAACAACTTGAATAATATCCAATAATATTTACTTTGAAACTTCTTTATTTTCGACGTTAGTTAATGAAAAAATAAAATTTAAGAATCTTCCACTTCAGCTCAGCATATTGTTGAATGAAGAGTCTTAATGCTGCATATTGCTTTGAAAAGTAATAGTAGAACATTTGTAGAAAAATGGCAACCTTATTCTTTGCATTTTTCGCTGGCGGCACAAGTGATATCAATGCAATTATGTACCGAAATGCTGCAAAACGTTCATAGCTACAATCCTCGCCAAAAAGGCAGGGACACTTCGAACTTTTTAAAATGCTTGCTCAAAAGACGCATACCCCCTCCCCCCCCCCCGACTCAGTGTTGGTAAAATCGATGTTGTCATTGATCCCAACATTGAGTCGAGGGGAAGGGGTCTAATTACCCAAATATGTTGTAATGGGACGGGGTTTTTAAGGTAAAACATACTTATAACATACTGTCCCCAATATTTTTGGCGAGGATTGTCTGAGCAAGAGCATAAATATAATATCGTGCTTTTTCAAGAATGAAAACACCCAAAAAACTCAAGTGATATTTTTGTAAACAGGAGAAATTACTTTATTTTTTGGGGAGCTTTGGGGGTCAGGGCCAAAATTTTACAAAATGTGAAAATTCATTGAAAAGTGAAAAAATCCTTTGAAAAAGGCCGTAATTCACTTTCCAACATCGCAAAAAGCATAAGAGGCAACGGTACACATTTTTCAGCTGCAGAAGCAATACCTTTATCATTGAAATGCATCTTTAGAACCGTTCTGTAGACCACAATTTAAGCGATGCTTTAGTCGCTGCGGAGGAGAGAGCTTGACATCTAAAAAACTGAGAGTTCTCCATCATTTTCTACCAGAAAAAAGTGGAGTAACTCAAGTCCAAATAATTGTCCCATACTTCTCGCTATCCGACAATATATTTCTGGGGGTATTTCATGTTATAAAATAATTTTCCCTTTTTGTCATTCCATCTGAGTTCCTTTTCTGACAGTTCTCTGCTCTCTGTAGTATGTAAACAATACAGCTGGTGAAAACCTATCTTTCAAAACAGGTGGAGAACAGTGAGAAATATACTTTGCAATGCATTGACAGTCCAACTCTGTTAAAAATCTTAAAGTAGACATGAAATAATACAAAATTACAAAGTAACAAGTGCAGTTTTTCAAGTAACGAGGACATATTTACATTTGAAGATGGAGAACGGTGGGGAAAACTGTGTTGAGAACTGTAGAACTTGGCATCCCGCTTGGTTGCTCCTTATTCAAATTCGCAGTCCATCAAATAACAATGCCAATTATGCTTACTTTAGAATTCTTCCGTTTTCTGTTGCAAAGATCAACAACACTTGAAAGCAAGTACATCAAGCCTGCATAATTAGTTTCATTTTCTGAATTTCGAAATAATTCACTGCTAAACAGTGGAATCGGTTTATGAGCTTTGATGTAAGTTGTTCAGTTTATGGTTAGAATCATCTCGAGACAACATGATGCAGACTGTTTTAGGTAAATTTACAGCCCTCCAGTTACTGTTTATAGCAAAATTTCTAACCTTCTATTTTGCTGTGATTACTCAAAATTCAGACAATCCTCGCCAAAAAGGCTGGGACACTTTGAACTTTTTTGAAAATTCTCGCTGTAAAGACGTATACCCCCTCCCCACGACTCATTGTTGGTGAAATCGATGTTGTCAGTGGTCGCATCATTGAGTCTGGGGGAGGGGGTCTGATTACCCAAATATGTTGTAATGGGACGGGGTTTTTAAATTAAAACACACTAATAACATACTGTCCCCAATTTTTTGCGAGGATTGTAGGCTTCCAAAGACCTCGGAAATCCTCGATAAATGTATTTTCAGATACTGTAATTGATAAAAACACATCCTCAATTTCTGTCTTACAATCAAAAGAGACAAAAAAGTTGAAAAGTGCATTATTTGTTGCTTTTGCGGACGATAGTTGAGGAAAAACGCCGGTTCTGGCGCACAAAGGATGCCGTCATGTCAATCAAAATCGGTTGATATGTCAATCAAAATCCGGTGATCTGTGAGTCACGCGACCTGTCAAATAAGCGTCAGTGATCTGGAAATCATGTGACACATCTCGTTTTCATGCAACCTCTTTTTCCACCATTTTTTTTATTTTTATTTATTTATTTTTTTCTTTTATTTTTTATCAAATTTGAGATCATCATTTATTAGCGCATTCAGAAAGACAAGAGAAAAAAGTCGATAAATCTTTTGTAGAACATGATGATATTATTATGACGATGATATTTATATTCATATTTTAAATTTCTGGCTTCTATTGTTCAAGTCAATGTTCTACAGAGTTTTATTGTCCCAAACACTTTTTTGCCATTCCTCCACCAACAACATTTTGGCTTGCAAGCATTGATAGAAGAGTTCCAAGTTTTTTATCCATGTTTCCTTCATTTCGGAGCATGATTATTATAAAAACTATAATCAGCAAAATCATCTTCAATGCCAGTAAATATTGAACATTTGGCTTCTTTATCCTCCTCAAACTAAACGAGCTCTGTTTTTCCATAATGACGATTAAATGCAAGCTGGCCTGTTCACATCCATGAAATTTAGTGCGTCAAAAAGACATCATCATTATCATCGTCTGTTGCATTTTCATCATCTGCGTCCATTGCTGTCTGACGCATGATTAAGAACTTTCTTTTATTAATCGCATAGTGAAAGGCTTCTTCAAAACTCATACCATCTTCTTCCTTTGCCTTTCTCATGGTTTCGATGATTGCTTTCACAACTTCATCATGTTCAAAACTTTTGCAGTATATGAAATTCCTCTTGAAAACTTGTATAATATCTTCATCATCATTTACTTCAGCAAGCATCACAGGCCAGACATTTTGCAATGGGATTTCATCACCATCATCAACTTCATCGTAATCATCATCATCATCATCATCATCTTCAATATCATCATCATCATCATCATCAACATGATAGTCGTCATCACTATCATAATCATCATCATTTTCACTCACTATTTCACTGTCCAGGTCTAATTCATCTTTTACAGCTTTCAAGTCTTTGTAACAACTTTTGTGTTTGTTCTTCAAATGCCCATTTAGATTACTCTTGTTATTGAAATGGCTATCACAAAATCCACATTCAAAAGCCATCTCTCGAAGAACGTTTCTTAACAACTTGCCTTCTCTCTTGAACAATGCAATGAGCAACTAATCAAAATTTCAAAACTTGCTTCTATTTGAACCTTTTTTCACACAGTTCGATAAATGACTATAGTCTTTAGTAATTCAAGACTATAGTCCGGACAATGGTCCTCACTCAGTCCCTGCCAATTCTCTTCCTAGTCCTCACTTAGTCTTTGCCTTTTCTCGCTGCGTTTTTAGAAATGACTATAGTCTTTAGCTATTCAAGACTATAGTCCGGACTATAGTCCTCACTTAATCTCTACCTAGTCTCAACCTTGTCCCAACTTAGTCTTTGTCTTTTCGAACGCAATTTGAGGAATGACTATAGTCTTTGGTCATTCAGGACTACAGTCCGGACTATAGTCCTCACTTAATCTCTGCCTAGTCTCAACCTTGTCCCAACTTAGTCTTTGTCTTTTCGCACGCAATTTGAGGAATGACTATAGTCTGTGATCATTCAAGACTATAGTCCTCATTTAGTCTCTGCCTAGTCTCCACCTAGTGCACACTTAGTATTTGTCTTTTCGCACCCAATTTGTGGAATGACTATAATCTTTGAACATTCAAGACCATAGTCCAGACTATAGTCCTCACTTAATCTCTACCTAGTCTCTACCTATTCCGCACTTAGTCTTTACCTTTTTTGCTCGTTTTTGCACGCAATTCGGTGAATGACTAAAGTCTTTGCTTAGTCTAGGCTATAGTAATTGCTTAGTCCAAAGCTATTCACTACCCAATCAACGCTTGTAGTCTTTTATCAATTTGCACACAATTCGATAAATGACTATAGTCCTTGCTTAGTTCAGACTATAGTCCTTGTTGTTCAGTCCTAGCCAAGTGTCTATTCACTTTATCCTCTCAGCCTATGGTCACAGATTTAAATAGTCCCAAAAACATGCTTTTTAAGAAAAAGCTGTTTTGTTTAAATCTGTGACCATAGGCTGAGAGGATAAAGTGAATAACGACTGAACAACGAGGACTATAGTCTGAACTAAGCAAGGACTATAGTCATTCACCGAATTGCGTGCAAAAACGAGCAAAAAAGTAAAGACTAAGTGCGGAATAGGTAGAGACTAGGTAGAGATTAAATGGGGACTATAGTCTGGACTATAGTCTTGAATGTTCAAAGATTATAGTCATTCCACAAATTGGGTGCGAAAAGACAAATACTAAGTGTGCACTAGGTGGAGACTAGGCAGAGACTAAATGAGGACTATAGCCTTGAATGATCACAGACTATAGTCATTCCTCAAATTGCGTGCGAAAAGACAAAGACTAAGTTGGGGACAAGGTTGAGACTAGGCAGAGATTTATAGTCCTGAATTACCAAAGACTATAGTCATTCTAGTTGGGTCCGTTGTGTAATGCCGCTGGATTTCATTGCCTAAATTGATTTTTTTGCATGAATCCCTCCTTTCAGGTCTGTTCTATGCGATAAAGGTGGGTGCCATTTTTTTCATCCACATTAAGGGTGGTTTTCGGGGGTCAGAAAACAACAGCTGAAAATGAGATCCTCTGCGGAGGAGGGAATCTTAAATCACAGTCTTTCGCAGTCAAAATATTGGGTTACTTGGGATAAAAATAATTATTTAGACTATTACCTGCATACCATATATACTTTTATGATTAAAATCTCAAACATGTCCGTTTTGTTATGACATTTGTTACTATTTATGTCAAATTTTAACTCCAGAACTGTTTGATAGCTGCACATCAGGGAAAACTAAGATAAAAATACGTACTTTGCGATCTTTTACGAAAATATATGTTCTATTTTCATATCTTTCACCATGCAGCACTGTTTTAGTTCTTGAAATGGTTTTGAAACCTGCAAACTCTGTCATTGTATGTATATCAAGTTAAAACGGGTTATGAGAGAAGCTGAAAGACGAACACAATGGATCGAAAAGGGGATGGTTTGAAAAAATGTTGCCTAATTTGTAACGGATCTGGTGGAGACGATCTTCGTTGCAATCCTGAAAAGCAGTATTTGGAGAAAGTTCGGGAAGTCGCAAAAAAGCGATGCGCTTTCGGGGAAACAAAGTACATAACGGCATTAAAAAGAATCGAAAGCATAACAGAAGAACAATTCTTAGGGTCTGTTTACCACAGTTCGTGCTACAAAGATCTCACTCATGCTGGAAAGTTAAAGAGAGCAGAAACACGACATAATGAGTATCTGACATCTGGCAAAGTTGTTCCAATAAAACGGGGTCGTCGCTCAATTGACGAAAAATCCAGACAAGCAGAAACCGATAGGATTAGATTGCAGCGATGCCGCGAAAAGCAGAAAATCAAATCGTGCATATTTCAATGCAGCAATCCAGATTTAGGAACTTTGCATCGAGTGGAGAGTGTCACAAGAGGCGAAAAGACTTCAGATCCAAAGGTAAAAGTAGCTCTTGCAAACATAAGCGAGCCTTTGGATTGTGCAGCGTACGATCTTCATTACCATCAAGATTGCCTGCGTAATCAAGAGAGAAAAGTAGCATGTATTGAGGATGACCGTAATGCAACGAAGAATACCATTGGAAAATACATATCAGACATAGAACTCTTGAATTCTGTGAGATATTCTCTATCATGTGGGTCACAGGTACGACATCTTGACAGTTTCTAGGGTTTTGGTGGCTGGGGCAGGAAGGTAGTAAGAAATTTTTGAGTTGTCAGAATTTAGTTTATCGTGAAGCTGTGATTTTCAGCGAGAGAAGCAGTCTGCCGGCAACATTTTACCTGTTTGCCTCCTACTTGCCCCAGTGTTAATAGTCTCACTGCGTCCCTATCTTCAAGAGTGTAAAAATGAAAATTTGGGTTTGGGCAATTTGAAAAAGATTTTAGCTTTTTTATTATTCTGTAAACTCATTCTGAATATCTATACTGAGCTAAAAACGTAATCGCAATTTTTTGCAAAAAATTGTAGATGGAAAAATTACAGGGACGGAGCAAAATTGATAATTGAGATTGCCAAGTATATCACATAATTTGGATTTGTAAAATTGGCTCTGAATTTCAGGTTACCATGAATGATGTGGACGAAGCATATGTTGCGATCTTGGAAGAAAACAAAGTCGAATCAGGTTCCCATCATTACAAGAAGTATTTAAAAAAATTGATGCAAGAAAATATACCATCCGTAGAGTTTGTGAAGCCACCAAGAGCGAACGAAAGTGAGAGAGTAGTATGGAAAGGGCCACTTGAAATGGAAGTTGTTGGTACAGACAAAGACGAATTGGAAACCGTTAACATTTTGTCTCAAGCGGCCACTATTTTGAGATCTGAAATAGGCAACATGGACAATTGGCTTTTCCAAGGCTCATTAGATGGATTCGATCCTCCGCAAAAATTGGCAACATTTATCAAATGGGTGTTGGTATGAGACAAATCAAACGGTGTGAAAGGCAAAAGAAAAAATACGGTGAAAACATCTGTCGATGTAGTTTGTCAGCTAATACTTAATTCATTTAAAAGCGATAGGCAGATGGCTTACAAGCCTGCATCAGATCAAGTTTCCTTTCGTCGCACAGTAGAAACTCCGTTGTCTGTTGGATTATCGCTCGCAATTCACAAGCAAACGCGAAGCAAGAGGCTTGTCGAGTTGGCATCACATTTAGGACTAAGTGTGCAATATAGTGAAACAATTAAAAATGAGAATAGGATAGTAACAGCAGTGAAGAAGCGAATGGTGCAATCTGGTGGCTATTGCCTGCCAATGTTTGTCAAAAAGGACAGGTCACTCCTTTTTGCCGCCGATAACATTGATTTTTTTGGAACACACACCGGATGGCCAAAATACTCTTCATGGAACCATCCTGGTAATCAATCAACGGGAAGATGATGATGCACCGGTTGTCAATGAGCCATTGCAAGTATCAAGAGAGGAAAGTGCAATTGAAGTCGAAGTAGTGGAGATGGACGCCCCGAAAGGATCTCCAAAGCCTCTAACGTTCCAACATTATGAAGTCGGCAAGATTACTGAAGTTTTATCTACTGCTCGGTCGCATGACCTTGTTTGGTTTGCTGCTTGTTACAGTCACCGAAAAACGAGAGAGAAAGAGAATAGTCAACAAAGGGGTGATGATTTGCAAGTCCCAAAGAAAACAGATGTAATGCCAACATGGGCAGCAACCAATTCAATTCTGCAGGAAATTCGAAATAAAGAATCCAAAACGAAAAGGAAAACGTGCACAGGAATTGTCGCCCCTCTAAGTAGAAAACCCCCAACAGATCTCGACAGTCTATTCACAACACTCTGTATGGCACAAGGAATATCAGCACAAGTCGTAGGACCACAAAGAAAAACCATCATAACACTTGATCTTGATCTATACGAAAGAGCAGTGAAACTTCAAGAAATGTCAGCAAATACTAATTGGCTTCTTAGAGTTGGAGAGCTACATGCCTGTTTTGCTTCCATGCATGCTATTGGCAAATACATAGAAGGGAGTGGTCTTGACTCGATAGGCATTGAAACTGGACTGTATGCCCCTGCTACCATTCGTCAAATTCTTTCAGGCAAACAGTATAAAAGAGGACTTGAATTTCATATTACAAATGCATTGGCCTGTTACGAGCTGATTTTTGAAGCTTTGGACCTTGCTGAAAATATCAGTGACAAATGTATTCACCTCAAGGAAATGCTCCACAGTAAAGCTACCAATTGTGATTCGGTTGTTGAAGAAATTGCTACTTCATTGCCAAAGGAGAAAATGGAAGCGATTACTACCTCTGGTGAGCTTGGGAAATTTCTAAAGAATTATGTGACACAGGTTGAAGCCTTGCTACATCTTGTCAGAGCAACGCGACAATGTGATTGGTCACTATTTCAAGCAGCCCTTGAAGAGCAAGTAAAGTACTACTTCGCGCATGATCTATAAAAGTATGCAAAGTATGTACCGCTGCATCTTGCCCAAATGACTGAAGTTAAGCAGAACGACCCAGAAACATGGCAAGCTTTAGAGAGTGGAGATTTTACCGTTGCAAGAACTGGAATTCCATTCACAGATTTGTTTGTGGATCAAGCGCTAGAGCAGAAGATACGACAACTCAAAGTGGTTGGAGGAATAACCGGAATCACCCAGAATAAAGAAGCACTTGAGCGGTATTTCTATATTGCACCTGAGCTATCAAGGCTGACAGAAGAGTTTGAATCCTCGTTCAGTTACAAACAGAATTCATCCGATTCGAAGAAACATCACCAGCTGACAGGCTCCATGGCCACAAGGATATTCCAAAATGCTGCGAAGATTAAGACATCCATATCACAGCATTGTGGGGGAAATCCATTTCTAAACCAATCTCCATTGAGGCTCCATGGCCACAAGGATATTCCAAAATGCTGCGAAGATTAAGACATCCATATCACAGCATTGTGGGGGAAATCCATTTCTAAACCAATCTCCATTGATGAACATTGTATCTACAATGGAAGTACCAGCCTCTAGCAGAGATGATATTCTAAACCGAGATGAAAAGGGCCAGAGTACATTCAAAAAGTTTTTCACGAGCAGGTTGGTCAAAGAAAGTGCCAAGGTCTCGATTTGGGATCCAATGGTAAAAATGAAACTGAAAACATTCAGTACATGCAACAAAAAGGTCAAATGCAATCTGAAAGACAAAGTAGTAAAGTTGAGAGAAGACAGATCACTACTGGCAAGGTTTCTTGTCATCCAGCAATGTCGTCCTGAGCTTGGAGCGACTTTAAAAGAAGCAATTGGACAATACGAATTTTCTGTTGTTCCTCGCTCGTTGTTCTCTTCAGATGGAATGCTTCTTTTACCTAGTGACAAAAGCTCATTTATGAAGACAATCGAAGATTTCTCAACACAAGAAATATCCGAAGTTGAAATTGATGGGTCGGAATCGAATGGAGCAAATGCGAATAGAAAGAACGTGTGTATTATTGATGGGATGGCTGTTGTGCAAAGTATCAAGAAAGGAACAGCAATGTTAACATGTTTGGACTTTGCCAAATCATTTGTTCAAGCAATAGGGCGAATGCTGCAGGGGTATGCTGAGGGGAGAGTGATATTCGACCGCTACATCAGCAACTCTTTAAAATCGCAAACAAGAGCAAAGCGTTGTATGAATACAGAGTCAATTAAATTCAAAATTAATGACATGACCAATATTAAGATGGTTCCTCTGAAGACATTGCTGTCGCATATAGAAACAAAGTCACAGCTAACTGAATACCTAGGTAAAGCCCTCCTACGGGAATTTACGCTGAGCGATACGGATTTGATTGTTGTCTACGGAACTTCATGTTATTCAAACAACGAAAATTTGTACGCGCCTGAGATATCTACACACAATCATGAAGAAGCAGACACATTGATTCCCTTGCATGTTTTGGATGCGACAAATCAAAGTGATGTAGTTTGTAACATAACTGTTTGTTCTCCGGACACAGACGTCTTTATTTTGCTTCTCGACTTATTTGCAAGAAACAGCATCGTCGGAGAGCTGACCTTCAAGACTGGCAAAGGTAAACTTGAAAGGAAAATAAACATCAATGAACGTTGCAAATATATTGGCGCAAACAAAGCAATGGGTCTATTAGGACTCCATGTCTTTTCTGGCGCTGATTGGGGAGGCAAATTCTTCGGAATTTCAAAGAAGAAATGGATAACATCATACCTTGCTTTGGAACCGAACAGTGAAGTAATTGATGTTTTTCAGCAACTTGGAGATAGTGATTTTGACGTGGCAAGAAGTCAAAAGGTGCTGGAGAGTTTTGTGTGCTCCGTGTACTCAGCCAGAACACATCAGAAGTCCCTTGCTGAATTGAGATGGGAGCTGTTCAGTAAAAGAAATTTGGAAGGCGAAAAACTCCCACCGACAAAGGCCACATTTTCCCTTCACTTGCAAAGAGCAAATCATATAGCCAAAGTGAGTAAAGGATACAAGAATAGCATCAACGATTTTCCTCCGCTTTCACAGAATGGCTGGAACGAGACCGAAGAGGGGTGTTTTTCGCCTGTTCAATGTACTGAGCTTCCTGCACCGCAGGCTGTGATAGCCTTATTGAAGTGCGGTTGCCAAGGATCATGCTTGAAAACAAAAAGATGCTCCTGCAATAAAAATGGAATGCTTTGCACCCCGTTATGTAAATGCACTGATTGTGACAATACAAAGGACTACGACGTTTCTGAAATGACTGATGTACAAGACGAAGAAGAACTTTAAGATAACTGTCGTGAAACAATTCGGTACGATCTTTATTGATAACACTTTTTAATTTTGTACACCTTTGTTGAGCTGTTAACTGTCGGATTTTATTAAATTACTTCATAGTTTAACGATATTAAAAGAAATCTCAACACAAGTTATTCGTTGTATAGAAAACGATGTCGATGTGTAGAACAGTAAGTACCCTCTTTAAACAACAAGAAAGAACTTAAGGTAGGAGGAACCAGAAATGTTTAAACAATAACCAGTCTATTTGATGGACTTCAAGGCTATAAAATAGGGGTATTAGCCTAGTAGCCATAATTTTGTCCGACCGGTAGGTAGGACTATGCATTTCGAGGCATTTCTGAAGGGCAAAACCCATGGCCCCCTAGGCCCCCTGATGCCGCCCTTGGTAAAATATTACATGCACATCCCTGCAAAAAAAGGAATTGCCATCACAAACTCCCCAGTATCGGTATTTACGTGGCCAAACTTGTAAAAACCAATTGCTCCTCCGCAGAGGATCGCATTTTCAGCTGTTGTTTTCTGACCCTCTAAAACCACCCTTTAAGTGGATGAAAAAAATGGCACCCACCTTTATCGCATAGAGCAGACCTAAAAGGAGGGATTTATGCAAAAAAATCAATTTAGGCAATGAAATCCAGCGGCATTACACAACGGACCCAACTAGAATGACTATAGTCTTTGGTCATTCAGGACTATAGTCCGGACTATAGTCCTCACTTAATCTCTGCCTAGTCTCAACCTTGTCCCCAACTTAGTCTTTGTCTTTTCGCACGCAATTTGAGGAATGACTATAGTCTGTGATCATTCAAGACTATAGTCCTCATTTAGTCTCTGCCTAGTCTCCACCTAGTGCACACTTAGTATTTGTCTTTTCACTTTTAATTTGTGGAATGACTATAATCTTTGAACATTCAAGACTATAGTCCAGACTATAGTCCCCATTTAATCTCTACCTAGTCTCTACCTATTCCGCACTTAGTCTTTCCTTTTTTGCTCGTTTTTGCACGCAATTCGGTGAATGACTATAGTCCTTGCTTAGTTCAGACTATAGTCCTCGTTGTTCAGTCGTTATTCACTTTATCCTCTCAGCCTATGGTCACAGATTTAAACAAAACAGCTTTTTCTTAAAAAGCATGTTTTTGGGACTATTTAAATCTGTGACCATAGGCTGAGAGGATAAAGTGAATAGACACTTGGCTAGGACTGAACAACAAGGACTATAGTCTGAACTAAGCAAGGACTATAGTCATTTATCGAATTGTGTGCAAATTGATAAAAGACTACAAGCGTTGATTGGGTAGTGAATAGCTTTGGACTAAGCAATTACTATAGCCTAGACTAAGCAAAGACTTTAGTCATTCACCGAATTGCGTGCAAAAACGAGCAAAAAAGGTAAAGACTAAGTGCGGAATAGGTAGAGACTAGGTAGAGATTAAGTGAGGACTATAGTCTGGACTATAGTCTTGAATGTTCAAAGATTATAGTCATTCCACAAATTGGGTGCGAAAAGACAAATACTAAGTGTGCACTAGGTGGAGACTAGGCAGAGACTAAATGAAGACTATAGTCTTGAATGATCACAGACTATAGTCATTCCTCAAATTGCGTGCGAAAAGACAAAGACTAAGTTGGGACAAGGTTGAGACTAGGCAGAGATTAAGTGAGGACTATAGTCCGGACTGTAGTCCTGAATGACCAAAGACTATAGTCATTCCTCAAATTGCGTGCGAGAAGACAAAGACTAAGTTGGGACAAGGTTGAGACTAGGTAGAGATAAAGTGAGGACTATAGTCCGGACTATAGTCTTGAATAGCTAAAGACTATAGTCATTTCTAAAAACGCAGCGAGAAAAGGCAAAGACTAAGTGAGGACTAGGAAGAGAATTGGCAGGGACTGAGTGAGGACCATAGTCCGGACTATAGTCTTGAATTACTAAAGACTATAGTCATTTATCGAACTGTGTGAAAAAAGGTTCAAATAGAAGCACGTTTTGAAATTTTGATTAGTTGCTCATTGCATTGTTCAAGAGAGAAGGCAAGCTGTTAAGAAACGTTCTTCGAGAGATGGCTTTTGAATGTGGATTTTGCGATAGCCATTTCAATAACAAGAGTAATCTAAATCGGCATTTGAAGAACAAACACAAAAGTTGTTACAAAGACTTGAAAGCTGTAAAAGATGAATTAGACCTGGACAGTGAAATAGTGAGTGAAAATGATGATGATTATGATAGTGATGACGACTATCATGTTGATGATGATGATGATGATGATATTGAAGATGATGATGATGATGATGATGACGAGTAGTAATTTAGTCTCTGCCTAGTCTCCACCTAGTGCACACTTAGTATTTGTCTTTTCGCACCCAATTTGAGGAATGACTATAGTCTTTAGCTATTCAAGACTATAGTCCGGACTATAGTCCTCACTTAATCTCTACCTAGTCTCAACCTTGTCCCAACTTAGTCTTTGTCTTTTCGCACGCAATTTGAGGAATGACTATAGTCTGTGATCATTCAAGACTATAGTCCTCATTTAGTCTCTGCCTAGTCTCCACCTAGTGCACACTTAGTATTTGTCTTTTCCTTTTAATTTGTGGAATGACTATAATCTTTGAACATTCAAGACTATAGTCCAGACTATAGTCCTCACTTAATCTCTACCTAGTCTCTACCTATTCCGCACTTAGTCTTTACCTTTTTTGCTCGTTTTTGCACGCAATTCGGTGAATGACTAAAGTCTTTGCTTAGTCTAGGCTATAGTAATTGCTTAGTCCAAAGCTATTCACTACCCAATCAACGCTTGTAGTCTTTTATCAATTTGCACACAATTCGATAAATGACTATAGTCCTTGCTTAGTTCAGACTATAGTCCTTGTTGTTCAGTCCTAGCCAAGTGTCTATTCACTTTATCCTCTCAGCCTATGGTCACAGATTTAAATAGTCCCAAAAACATGCTTTTTAAGAAAAAGCTATTTTGTTTAAATCTGTGACCATAGGCTGAGAGGATAAAGTGAATAACGACTGAACAACGAGGACTATAGTCTGAACTAAGCAAGGACTATAGTCATTCACCGAATTGCGTGCAAAAACGAGCAAAAAAGGTAAAGACTAAGTGCGGAATAGGTAGAGACTAGGTAGAGATTAAGTGAGGACTATAGTCTGGACTATAGTCTTGAATGTTCAAAGATTATAGTCATTCCACAAATTGGGTGCGAAAAGACAAATACTAAGTGTGCACTAGGTGGAGACTAGGCAGAGACTAAATGAGGACTATAGTCTTGAATGATCACAGACTACAGTCATTCCTCAAATTGCGTGCGAAAAGACAAAGACTAAGTTGGGGACAAGGTTGAGACTAGGCAGAGATTAAGTGAGGACTATAGTCCGGACTATAGTCCTGAATGACCAAAGACTATAGTCATTCCTCAAATTGCGTGCGAAAAGACAAAGACTAAGTTGGGACAAGGTTGAGACTAGGTAGAGATTAAGTGAGGACTATAGTCCGGACTATAGTCTTGAATAGCTAAAGACTATAGTCATTCCTCAAATTGGGTGCGAAAAGACAAATACTAAGTGTGCACTAGGTGGAGACTAGGCAGAGACTAAATTAGGACTATAGTCTTGAATGATCACAGACTATAGTCATTCCTCAAATTGCGTGCGAAAAGACAAAGACTAAGTAGGGACAAGGTTGAGACTAGGCAGAGATTAAGTGAGGACTATAGTCCGGACTATAGTCCTGAATGACCAAAGACTATAGTCATTCCTCAAATTGCGTGCGAAAAGACAAAGACTAAGTTGGGACAAGGTTGAGACTAGGTAGAGATTAAGTGAGGACTATAGTCCGGACTATAGTCTTGAATAGCTAAAGACTATAGTCATTCCTCAAATTGGGTGCGAAAAGACAAATACTAAGTGTGCACTAGGTGGAGACTAGGCAGAGACTAAATTAGGACTATAGTCTTGAATGATCACAGACTAGAGTCATTCCTCAAATTGCGTGCGAAAAGACAAAGACTAAGTTGGGACAAGGTTGAGACTAGGTAGAGATTAAGTGAGGACTATAGTCCGGACTATAGTCTTGAACAGCTAAAGACTATAGTCATTTCTAAAAACGCAGCGAGAAAAGGCAAAGACTAAGTGAGGACTAGGAAGAGAATTGGCAGGGACTGAGTGAGGACCATAGTCCGGACTATAGTCTTGAATTACTAAAGACTATAGTCATTTATCGAACTGTGTGAAAAAAGGTTCAAATAGAAGCACGTTTTGAAATTTTGATTAGTTGCTCATTGCATTGTTCAAGAGAGAAGGCAAGCTGTTAAGAAACGTTCTTCGAGAGATGGCTTTTGAATGTGGATTTTGTGATAGCCATTTCAATAACAAGAGTAATCTAAACCGGCATTTGAAGAACAAACACAAAAGTTGTTACAAAGACTTGAAAGCTGTAAAAGATGAATTAGACCTGGACAGTGAAATAGTGAGTGAAAATGATGATGATTATGATAGTGATGACGACTATCATGTTGATGATGATGATGATGATGATGATATTGAAGATGATGATGATGATGATGATGATTACGATGAAGTTGACCATTAGCGTGAATGTATGTTCCTATGTTCCCATTCCCATGAAATTACAGACCTATATAAATAAGCGCTCCTTGCTACATAACATTAGTCGACGAGTCAACGCAAGCAAAGACCCAGCTCAGGATCAAAGATGCCACCGACTTCCACTGGTTACCATAGAGGTCCAAAGGCCAAGTGTTGGACCTTTAAATTCACAAGCTACCCTGAAAATGTCGAAGAGTTGCTGGTGGCGAAGAAGAACAACTTCAATTATCTCGTAGCAGGGAGAGATGAAAATAAAGCGCAGAATTTCAAATGGCTCAATGGTTTCGTTGTTTTCAAATGTCAAAAGAGGCAGCATCAGGTATTAAAGGTACTCGATGTGGACCACAGAGAAAGGGACGAAAGGTTGATAATAACAGTGGCGAATAAATCTTTTCATCAAAATCGACGATATTGCGTGCGAACTTCAAACTTTTTCGAAATAGGACACGATGACAGACTGGCCGCATTGAAAGACGACAACAATGACACCATCCTGAAGAACATATCTACATCGCCCGTTATGGACATGCTACAACGCCGAAAGCAGGGTGCGACAGAGGAATGTATGGTGGAAGAATTTGGGGATTCATGGCTGGCTAACCATCACAGAATCGACGCCAGCATAAAACGAGATCGGCAAGAACTCGCCGAAATCCAATTACACGAGAAGTTTGAGAAGCTCCAACTTAGACCATGGCAAAATAAAGTGATGAGTTTGCTTCGCGGTCAAGGTCCAAGAATCATCACATTTGTCGTTGATGAGAATGGGAATTCAGGCAAGACGTATCTTGGGAAATACATCATGGCAACCAAGCAAGCTTTGTACCTAACATCAAAAGCCATGAAAGATGTCGCCTACGCGTGGAAAGGAGAGCGTTATATTGTTTTTGACTTCACCAGGGAATCGGCTGAGCGAATTAACTACTCAACAATCGAGGCTATGAAAAATGGAGTCATTTTTAGTAACAAGTACTCAAGCAAGACCAAAACGCATGGAATACCTATAATTGTATGCTT
This sequence comes from Chrysaora quinquecirrha, assembly GCA_014526335.1. Lineage (NCBI taxonomy): Eukaryota > Metazoa > Cnidaria > Scyphozoa > Semaeostomeae > Pelagiidae > Chrysaora > Chrysaora quinquecirrha. The sequence goes on along the minus strand of JACTAT010000048.1, from coordinate 1,900,192 downwards.
TATGAATAGAAGACCTTTGGCAAAGAAATTCTCTAATGATAGATACCAGCTGGTTGTTTTAAATCACAGCAAAGAAGTCACAGACAATGAGATTACATATACAATTGAAGACTGGAGGTCAGCTGATTTTGATGAAGTAGCTTAGAATATAGTTTTCCACGAAGAGGTAATATGATTGTAACTTGTGTTTATTATGTTGTTGTTGCTGTCACAGTTGTTGTTGTTGTTGTTATCATTGTTGTTATTGATCTATGTTATGTTTCTTCATACTGTACGTTTATATTCTTAGAAAGAATTTGGGCTTATTCTGGGCTTCTGGCCTTATTTTGATACACGTATAAAAAGTATAGGTGGGCTTATTGCCTCGTTATCATATGATCGATTTTATATAGAAATGTATAGGAAACTTTGGGCTTGGGCTTATTCTCTAGAAAGTTTTCATGTCTGTCGATTTCCCATTAACAAAGTATTGGCAAATGTGCTTGGGCTTCTGGCCTCGTTCTCGTATATTACATTTGAGCTTCTTTCAACTGGAAACATGAAAACTTTATAGAGAATAAGCCCAAGCCCAAAATTTCCTATACATTTGTATACAAAATTCACGATATCATAACGAGGCAATAAGCCCACCTATACTTTTTATACGTGTATCAAAATGAGGCCAGAAGCCCAGAAAAAGCCCAAAATTTCAGTGAGTATGTATATCAAGTTGAATTACAGTAAAGACAAGAACCTAAGTATTCATATTATATATATTCAAGATCAGATAATTGATAATTGGCAATAAAATCTATGACATTATTGAATTAAAACAAAGTCTGTCCACATGTTCTTTTGTATAGTTGTTGGAACTTGCTTGTTCTTGCTCTTCTTAACAATGCATTTGTTGTTCTACCGGAAGCGAATTTCAAATTTTTATCTTTTACCATTGATGACCATTTACCATATCCATGTTTCTTTATTCCTTCGACCAACTGCGCATCTTCTAAAGCACTAAATACCAAGAGACGCTTTTCGTTAACAACATTATCATTATCTATTGTATTACAAGAAGATATAGGCTGAATCTTTACTGTTTCATTGCAAGTAACTTTATTGGACGATTCAGGTGCTGCCTTTGTTATGAAATCGTGCAAAGAATTGTCCATTTGAATGCCATCATCTCCTCTGAGCTTTTAAATACATTCGTTCCCTTTCTCAGCCACTGACCTTGATCTTTTCTTTTGATAATGTATTCTTGCAACATTGGACGTATGCTTCTGATCCTGTGAAATCATGTCCCTTTCTTCTGTTGTTAAATTATCTGCACTTTCTGTCTCTATTATTTGTCTGTATCTCGTGGGATGAATGTACTTGCCAACAGCTTCATAAACCATCATGCCCATTGCGTTGTGAATTCTTGTGCATTGTGATCCATTACGATTAACCAACAGAAAATTACATTTCGGATTCAACAAAGGCCTTACGTGTTTTGAATATGCATCAATGAACTGCATGCATGCATCGTCTATAATCAGGGAATCAAATCCGTACTTTTCAGCAGTTTTGAATTTTCTTTGATCTATGAATCCACCGTTCTTTTTAGCGTGCTGCAGCATCTCCATTGTTAAAAATTGATACGTCATTGGTCGTGTACCTTTAACACGAAGGAAAAGAAAGGTTGTAATGAATCGTGTTGCAAACGTTAAATCTGCTGCTGTAACAGTTGAGCCATTGTCACTCTTGCATAAATCCAGAATCTTCTTGTAACGTTCCATGTGAAATGATATGACTTTCTGCAAATCCTGCATAGATGCCCAATGTCCTTTACGTTCTAACGTGTCCACGTCTAATTGTTCACTCCACTGTACACGCATTTTACGTGCTATGAATTTCTTCGCTCTTTTCAGAAATATCTCGGCCAAATACTGTTGATGTCAGGGAAGTTATGTAACAATAGCTGTTGCCGTCATAGTAAAGCATCAATCACATCATTTACTTAATCTGGGAATTCTTGAGCAAAGGAACTAAAGAACAGGGGCACTACGGAATTTCGGAATAAAAGAATAAAGGAACGTTCCTCATATGAATTCTATGGTCCTTTGTTCCCAAAGAGGGGAACACTTATCAACGATGACAAGTTCCAAAGTTCAACAAACAAATGAACAAATAATGCGTTCCCCTGTTCCTCGTGGTATTCCTTTATTCCGTTTTGTGAAAAATGGAACAAATAGGCCAGAATGGTTTCTACTAAATATGCATTGTTCTATCTCTACCAGCATTATATCAGTGGAATTTATGTTCATATGTCGTGTACACAGTGTCATAGCAAGCATCACAAAAAGAAATCGTGGCATTCAGCTCGATTTTATGAGCATAAGCATTGTTACAAAATGCTTACACTGTCATTTTTTTTGTCGAATGTTGATGATGATGGTGATGAAATCCCATTGCAAAATGTCTGGCCTGTGATGCTTGCTGAAGTAAATGATGATGAAGATATTATACAAGTTTTCAAGAGGAATTTCATATACTGCAAAAGTTTTGAACATGATGAAGTTGTGAAAGCAATCATCGAAACCATGAGAAAGGCAAAGGAAGAAGATGGTATGAGTTTTGAAGAAGCCTTTCACTATGCGATTAATAAAAGAAAGTTCTTAATCATGCGTCAGACAGCAATGGACGCAGATGATGAAAATGCAACAGACGATGATAATGATGATGTCTTTTTGACGCACTAAATTTCATGGATGTGAACAGACCAGCTTGCATTTAATCGTCATTATGGAAAAACAGAGCTCGTTTAGCTTGAGGAGGATAAAGAAGCCAAATGTTCAATATTTACTGGCATTGAAGATGATTTTGCTGATTATAGTTTTTATAATAATCATGCTCCGAAATGAAGGAAACATGGATAAAAAACTTGGAACTCTTCTATCAATGCTTGCAAGCCAAAATGTTGTTGGTGGAGGAATGGCAAAAAAGTTTTTGGGACAATAAAACTCTGTAGAACATTGACTTGAACAATAAAAGCCAGAAATTTAAAATATGAATATAAATATCATCGTCATAATAATATCATCATGTTCTACAAAAGATTTATCGACTTTTTTCTCTTGTCTTTCTGAATGCGCTAATAAATTATGATCTCAAATTTGATAAAAAATAAAAGAAAAAAATAAATAAATAAAAATAAAAAAAATGGTGGAAAAAGAGGTTGCATGAAAACGAGATGTGTCACATGATTTCCAGATCACTGACGCTTATTTGACAGGTCACGTGATTCACAGATCACCGGATTTTGTTTCATCTGATGAACGTTCATAAAAATCAATGCCTTCAGGAGTCAGATAAATCCTATCATATTGAAAATTCTCAATTTCCTAACTTAAATCGATAAATCGTAAATCATATAAACATGCCTACGAAGGTCCAAGATTCGAGCCAAGACGAGAGAACGAGAGAAGCGTTAATCCCTGATGACAAAAAAACCAAGAAGAAAAACAATAGACTTTTGAAATCAAGGACCTTCCAAAGGTTCTCAAGTTAGTTAGCCGGCCCTTTTCATCCGCTCTCGAGAAAGTTTTGGGAAAATCGACCAAAACCAAAATTGACCATGCATATGGCACATTGAGGTGTTAACTCACGTAATCCCTAGAAGAATGAAAGAAAGTTGCCCATGTGCATTGGCGCGTAGGCTACAACTAATATAACGAATTTTCAATTAAATTCATCAACAATTCAGGCTCTTAATGAATGAAGTTTAGCGTTTAAAGGTCTTACGTTGAAGAATGATTTTTTACTCTGATTAAATCTCAATTTAACAAAGAACTAAACCTACCTACCTCAATAACTGAGAGTTGTTAACATAGTGCAATATTGTACCCGCTTCTCCACTTGCAACAACTGGAGGAAAAGCTAATCGCTGAGCACCGTTCAATCGGCATTCATACTCAAATGACGCATGCAGGTGGCTTTCTTCTAAGTTAGCTCTAGTATCTAACATAACCTGTTTAGAATAAGAGAAAGGAATTCGTCCGCAATTAACGATCAATTTAAAAAAAGCAAGGATAAATATTTAGACAGTTGTTTTCTATTGTTAGAAGGTTCCTTAAAAAATACGTACAACGTTAGGAAATGAAACAATGTAGAATTCATACTAGAATTTATGTAGAAGGCATAATATCATAGTATATTTCCAACACAATGAAATTGCAAAATTTTGTAATAACACATACCTGGAAACAGAGAGCGAGAATAGATATACTTACTTTAGTTAGAGCCTTAGCACCTATAAGTGCTGATTTCGTCAGTAATGTGACTTCTGCTTTGGATTTTAGGACTCTGAGAAGACTTCCATAATGGCCAATTGAATGTAACGCTTTCGAACAATAATAACAATTAGACTACGTTGTCCTAACTATGATATATAAATTCCAGCTTCCTTCTTTAAATCCCTATACAGACTGGGGAGGGGGCAATGGGTCCGTGGTTAGAAACTTACAGGCATAAAAACTGAGAGTATGTCAATGAAAATCCCCGAAATTTCCTAAAATCTGTTCAGCTTTATATAAGTGCAAAAAATATTTGTCACGGAGCATTCATTTTGATGATGTCATTAATTCTTCTTGTATGGTATAAAATTGAATTAGCAGTTTTATCACACTATTGCTCCTATATACCAATAAGCGTTCTATGATATAGGTGCATTCCCAATTAATAGTGCTGCATGCAATATACAAACTGTAGAAGGCCGTGTTACCTCGAAATAGCGTCATGAACTTATTCCCATTGTAAAGCCTGACGTCAACATTGTGAACGTCCGCAGAACGTGGTCATTTGACAGCCCCATTCGAATGTCAAAAGATGAATAAGAATAAGTTGTTTTATAATCCTGTCAGATTTCATGATCGCAGGGCTTGACACAAAGATTTTATAATTGGAAGGGGGCAAGGGGCCCTTTCTTTTTAGAAAAAATCAATATGGAAAAGTCGAGCACAAAGGCTTCTACACTACAAGATAAAAACTGTTCAACCTCTCTTATCCCTCGAGGGCTCTGTAAAAAATAAAATGGCGTAAACAAAACAAAATATGGGGGTAAATAATACATAAAAGGGCATACATTGCAAGATAGCCTAAAAAGAGAATTTTAGAGGACAAGGAGGCAAATTTGGATGCGAGACACAAATCAAATAACAGGAATAAGGTTAAAGGAAAAATTCGACTTTCTGTCATTTTAAAAACTCCATAGCTTGCAAGAAATAAGAGATACCAACGTCATGAAAGTATAAGATACATCCAAATGATGGCTCCATTTATCACTTTCACGGCGGACAACCCCATCTGCGACCATTTAAGCCGAAGCGGGAGAATGAAATGTCGGACTGACAATATTGATCAACTTTGTTTTCCACTATTATAGGGCTGTCAAAATAGTGTCTCTTGTACTTGTATGCATACTTCACACGAAAACAATGGTCGGACAAATGTCCTCAACCACAAGTTAAAACAATGAGTGTTTGCTGGAGAACGTTAAAATGAAAACACTATCACATGCGATTTTACCTTGGTATTTGAAGTTACTTCGGTCTGCAACAAGTTTGCTGAACTCAGTTTCTAACTTTGAACAATGGGGATCACCCCTTTTGTTGTACCAAATGCAGTAGTTGCTGTCTCCGAATCTCTCCCGCAGATGGGTCGTAAAGGACGAAATAGGGAACGCCTAAAAATCAATATAATTTGTATATCAACTCGCAGTTAGCTTTTCGTAGAAAATGACATAGATAAGTCGTTATAAGAAGCGATTAGAGACCAAAATTATTTCAGCCTGCAAGAACCTTAACAAAGTACCAAATGCTAAAAAGTGGTTTTCGTTAGGTAACAATCAGGAAAGGGAAAACTTGAAAATAAAAGGATAAGGACGGAGTTATAAAGACACATATTTCTGCATGTGAATGGAAACATTTACATCCCATTCATTTTCGATCAGACACATGTCAGAGCTAAGCAAATTGGACACAATTACATGCAATATAAATGTTACAAACGATAGACCTTAGAAAACACAAACACATTTAAATTCATGATAAATCTGTTTTAAATGCAGAATAGACCTTTTCAAAGAAGCCTGGGCAGGGCGCGACATTTTTCTGGAAAATGGTAGACATTTCCAGTAAGGGAATCCTCTCCGTGTGCAACGACTGGAATTACGGTCGCTTCAGGAGAGATAGTTCAGCAAATTTTGCTTCAAACTTATGACAAATGAAAGAAAAGAGAGTAAAGAATCTGAAACAACAAAAGTTGAAAATATGTGCAGCAATTCTGGAAACAGGATACAAGAATCTCAAAAACAGGAAAATACTTCATATAAAGTCTCCCTGAGTGGTTATGTTTTGATTTGAATCCTTTCTTTCATTTTTATTCGAATTAAACTTTGAATTTGAATAAAATTTTGTGAACAAAAATTCCCACAAAGGACTGTAATTCTAGTTTTTTGCTCACAGGAAAGATTCCTGTACTGAAAAAGTCTACCATTTTCCAAAAAATATCGCGCACGGCCAAGGCCTCTTTGAACAGGTCTATTCTAAACGTAAACAAAATCGTCGGAAAATAGGCCTCATTCAATCAAACAAAGAAATAAAGATACAACTTAATGCCAACGGAATAGATAAACATTTTAAGAAAACATTCAACATACACAAAAACAGTTAAAATTGTTATTCTATCCTATCTAAAAAGGACTGAACACCAAAAATTTAACAGTAATTTTCATTTTATGTACGAATAAGTACACGACGAAGAAACTCATTGTAAATTTAAGACAAATCCATGTTACCAAAATTTCTGAATAAGGCTAGACTAATGAGGCATTTCAAAAAACAGACGACATTTTTGAACTTGTAAGACATGTTTCGAATTACATTAATTCATCTTCAGTTACAATGTTGAACACTACAAAATTGTGAAATATAAAGGCAAAAATACATCATTATAATAACAAAGCGACACGTTGAAAAACAAAATCGTAACAAGATCGGTAAAGATTAATCAAAAAACTGTGAAAAAGAAAGATAATGAAAACTAGAATAACATAGTTACAAAGCTCAAAGGGATAAAGTTAAATTATAATGAAAAAGTTGCTTATTGAGGGTGGGTTTCTCCCAGCTAATATGTAGGGCTTCCGTAATTTTTAACTGAAAAGTGGTGTTGGAAGTATCTAAAATTTTAAAACAATCTGAGTTACAAAGAGGTCGGCAAGATGGGGACTCTTGCAGGTGCTTAAAGATGTGAGAATTCCTATCCCGGGATAGATGTTCATGGACACGTGTTGCGAAATGCCGGCTGGTTTCACAAACATATGATGCAGAATTACATCCTGCGCAAACAAATTTGTAAACAACACGTGCCTTAAGTGATCCAGGGATGGAATCCTTAACCCCAAACAAGTTACGAATTTTAAAAGAAGTAAAAATAATCCGTATATCTAAATCTTTACATCAACTAAAGCCTTGATTAAACCAGTTTTGTAAGAAAACGAGGTGAAGCTAAAGAAGTTAGTCAATGGACTTGTGTAAGTACTTTTATGATAGACCGAAGTGAGCAATGCGTTAGGATAACTGTTATCAATAAGAACATCTAAAAAAGGAATCTTGTTATTAACCTCCTTCTCCATAGTGAATCTAATATTAGGATGCTGTTTGTTAATAAAATGAAAGAAAAGTAAGGCGTCGTTTTCGTTACGGAACAAACAAAATGTATCGTCCACGTAGCGGCGATAGAATAAGATAATAGGCCCTACATAAGATTCCAACCAAATCTTCTCATGGTGTCCCATGAAAAGATTGGCAAGAACCGGTGCTAATGGCGATCCCATGGCTACTCCATCGATCTGGTCATAATAAACCCCTTTAAATAAAAAATGAGTTTGTGCTGTAGCGAAAATGAATAACTTTTTAAGATCGGCCTTATATCTTAAGACTAGGATTACCTTCAGAAATGTACTTAACAGCGAGATCGACAGATTCTACAAGTGGGATGTTAGTGAATAGGCTTTCAACATCGAAAGAGACCATAAACTTATTAGAGGTAGAAAGCGTTTTGAGATCAGAAACAAAAGAAAAAGTATCAATAGCACAGTGTTCCTTAGGAATATGAGGATCTAACAAAGAACATAAATAATTAGCTAAATCATAGTTTCAAGTGCGAATAAATGAAACAATAGGCCTAAAAGGAGGAGGAGAATCAGGAGAGCGTGGTTTGTGCATTTTGGGCAAACCGTATATTCTAGCAGGTTGAGAGCCGGAAGGATAAATTTTATCATACGTCTCACTATCTAGATGACCTTTCTTGTTTAGCTCTCTTAAAAAGCGTTGTAATTAGCCCGCACGAGTTTAAGTTGGATCACTATTTAACTTATCAAATTTAGAACTGTCCGATATTAAATTTAAAACACTTTCTTCATATACCTTTCTGTCAAAGATGACAACACCATTGCCCTTGTCTGGTTTCAAGATGACTATATCTTTCTTCTGCTTAAGCGCCTTCAAAATTCGGTGTTTCTTCAGCTCGTTTTGAGATGGTCGATAGGAGGAAACGTAGGAATTAGCAAGGTATGATAGATCCGCTTTAAGTTGGCCAGCCAATCCTTTGTCTTTTATCTTTGTGAACATTGAACGGTGTATGAGTTCAGAACTGGCAAAAATATCAGACTTCTTAAGGCGAGGAGGTTGAATTGAATGAGTTAAGCCATTCTTTAGTATTTCTAGCTCGTCGGTAGTGAGCTGTGTCGAAGAGATATTGGTGACGGTTTCATTGAACTATTCGTTAGATTCGGTTTCATTGAACTATTCGTTAGATTCTTCAGTTTTTTCTGGTGATCTTTGATCGTATTTTGAACCACTTTGTTGATGTTGATATCCAAGGCTTTTTTGAGGAGATAATGTTCCAAACCATCAAGTATCTTTGAGATTTTGACCGCACAGGCATCTCTGTCGTGATTCAACTTCTTTAGCTCTTTTGCTCTTTTGGTGATGGCACTTCGAAGCAAACGTTTACGAATAGCGACAACATCTTGCAAACTTGTATTCGGCAAAGCAAACGAAACAAACTTAGGGAAGACATGAAAACAATCCATGTTAATAATAATATTCGACAAATCAATTAGACAAGTCCGGGCCTTTCAAAGATCCATCATCAGTCAGATAAATAAAAATTTCAAGCTAATTTATACTTTTCTAAGACAATGATAATTACAAGGGAAAAACAAATTACAGATCTAAAGAAAATTACGGAATGCTACAGTGATAAGGTACCTAGGGACTACTAATAAAAAAACGAGTGATGGAAAAATAAACAAAACAATAGACAAGGCAAAAAAACAAGGAAAATTAGAATAATTCAAGGGGGATGGAAGACTGTTGATGGCGGTCGCGTAAAATGAGTAGACTCTCATAAACGAGGAGATCATGTGAATTGTTGGCTTTAGAAAGAATGGAGAAATCCTCAAGAGAGGCAGAATGACAAGCTGACAAAGAATGACAAAGTAATTACTGATTCTGTCTATAAGGAACTATTCCCATCTGGTAGTAAACCTGGCATTTGTACCAAATTTCATTTTCTTCTTTGGAATGGCAAAGTATATTTCCCAACTTAATAAGTGTCTTTGTCTAAAACAGCAAGAAGCTATTCCTGTTTGAAGAGGCAGGTGACATCCCGTCCCTGCCCTTTTAGCAAGATGGAAAGCAAACAATACTATAAGATGAATAAAAACAAGATTTTTTAGCTTTTTGGGACAAAAGTTCTTGGCAATTCAGAATCCAGCTTCACTTGAGAAGCAGAACACAAGTGGCAGGATATAGAGCAGTAGCATTACATGCTGTCAAATGTAGGTTTTATTTCAATTAACAGCATATTTAATTTGTATATGGTTAATTTTTTCGTGGAAAATCTTCAGTTACGCTTCAAAGCAGAGTCTACTGTGTATTTTAAAGAGAGTGTGGAAGAAAAACTTGATGGGTGTAAGTACAGCATATCATAAATATAGGCTAATGTATATTGGACTTGTCAAAATGTAACTCATCTTATCGAAGTGCAATTCCTTCCCTATAAGTTTTTCCCTATGTCCTACTGTTTGCTGTCCTACTTTACATCTGAAAGTGAAATTCCTCTATTGTACATTGAAAAAATTAAAAAAAAATGTTTATTTCAAGAGTGTCGCAAAAAAACGAAAACTGACTGAAATGAACTCGTCTAACAAAAACAACCGGTTTTTTCGTTTTTTGTCCTGGTGTTTCTTGCGCCCAACAATAAAACAAAGCTGATTTTCAAATCTCATTGGCCAGACCTTAACGTTAGCCAATGGCAAATGCATTTTAAAGGCAACAAGAGATATTCCTTTCTCAAGATTCGGACTGGCTGAAGGATATACTCACATATTGCGAGAACTAACAGGATATGTTTTGAATTCACATGATTTATAATGAGTTCGAATTATATGATTTACCAGTTAGGCCTGTATTTGACTAAATGCCGATTGAGAATGAAAGTTTTTACACAAGAAAATTCTGAGATTCTTCAGAATGCGTCAATTTTTATCACTTTGGGAAGCAAAAAATCAAAAACTTGAAAAAAACAGACTTTTTCAAGAGACTGGAAAAAATTATACCTAATACGTTATAACTATTAATATTATTTTGAATTTAACCTCAGCTCTTGTCATATCTGCGCTGTCATTCTCCCATAAATAGAAACGACGATTTTCGTATTGTCAGTCGACTGACTGGGTACAAAAGTCGGTGCTAGGCCGTCACATCTTAGGAAGATTTTTCCCAATTCTGCGTTCAGGAGAAGCCTTCTGCTTCTCTATTTACATTTCTTTCAAGCCATGAGCTTTATTTTTTGGCTTTTACCATTAATATTATTAATCAGCATGTACTAAAATTTCCACACATTATCTAGGGTTTTTAGCCTGACCTTGTGATGTGCGTGTCCGCAATATCGTCTCACAATAACAATGCATACTTTTGTTATCGTCAAAAAGAGGTTTTGAAATCTATTGTTAATTTTAAGTCCATTGAAATGCAGTCTCGTAATAGGTGAATATGATCACGCTCCCATCAGTCACATGACGAAAAAGTGTGTTGTTGAGATCTTCAATCTCACGTGTTGTGTATGTACCGTTTACCTTGAACATCTCCACAACACGGTGCAACTTAAAGGAAAGATACGGTCATTAAGTGTGCCTAAAATGTCTCCGCTGTTTATCTCAATTCTGAAGTTTTGTATAACTAAAAAACTCTTGACTTACTTGCAGACAAAGTACACAATACGTGAGATTGAAGATCTAAAGAACACAATGAAACTGAGGGGAAACGTAAGTATTTAAGTATGCTCGAGAATATTTCAGTTTTTTTTCACAATTTTGCAGTTTCATACAACTCAAAAACTACTCACTTACTTGCAGACAAGGTACACAACACGTGATTTAGAAGATCGCAACAACACAATGCAATGCAAATCTCAACTCTTTTTGATCTCAACAACACAGGGAAGCTTAGAGGAAAGGTAAGGTCGTTAATATTGCACAATATGTTTATGCTGTTTATCGCAAATCTTAAATTTTGTACATCTCAAAAACTGTTCCCTTAATTGCAGACACGGTAAAACAACACGAGAGATCGAAGATCTCAACAAAACGGTGAGATTAGTGAAATTACTAATTTGTTAGTTAGTCAGTTAGTAAGTAAGTTAGTTAGTTAGTTAGTTTGTTTGTTACTTAGTTTGTTAGTTAGTCAGTTACTAAGTTAGTTAGGTAACGAGTTCGACACAAATGTTGAATTTGTTCCCGAAGCTACAGCATGGGCCTAAATCTTGGTACCATTCGATTCCCCATGAAGCACTCTATGTAATACTGCATGAATAGAACGTCTCCAGTGAGAGGCAGAGGTAATATGGCCGACAAAACTATTTGTTGCAAATTTGCAACTCTGGTAAGTAAAGGGTTAATTTGTTTTTAAGCTAAATAGTTAGTTAGTTAGTTAGTAAATTAGTAACTAACGAACGCACTTACAAACTTTGCTAAGAATTTAACTTACTAACTAACTAACTAACTAACTTACTATCTTCCAAAGAGGCTAAATAACTAACTTAGTAGGAGGACATGCACAGTCGTGCTCAAGTCAGGAAAAACTGCATATTTTAGAGGATAAAGCCAATTATCCCACCAGGATTCGCTTGCTTATAATTCTACATGGTAGGTTTTGGTCAAAGGCAAGGGGTCGCGAGGTGCTTAACTTGATAATTTTAATCCGTTTCTGTCATAAGGGATTAGAATGTTCGACGATACCAAAAACATGGCATTTGATTGTTGGCTTACGCAACTTTAAAGCACCAAATGCTACAGGAAGACAAATCATCATTCTCTCTTTATCTGTTTATTTTCTGAATGCAGCAAAATTTTGTGAGAGAGGATGGCACTTTATCAGACTCAAGTTTCCTCCAAAAATTCGCAAGGAATACCAAGCAATATGCTTTTGGAGTTGAAAATAACAGAGCAATTGTTACTAGCCGATGTTTAACGGTTGGTAGTATTTATCAGCGGTTCACCACATAGTCACATGGTTTTGCAAACTATCAATAATTTTTCAAAGAATACTCCTATTTTAACTTTTCCTTTTTTTGTTTGGTTTTGTAAAAATCAGATGTCTTGTGCAATATCCTAAGATGTGTATACACAAGGAAACGTAGCTACATAGGTGATATATTTGGACTCTAGAGTCAATTTTCTTTCCAACAAGATCAAACAATACGACGTTTATACGATTTATAAAAATATTTCGATTAATTTTCCTACATCTGACATGACTCGTCATGGCGGGTCATAAAAAATTAACCCAACACTTTGGAGGGGTAAGTTTGGCTTTTTTAAGTCTTTGACCATACAAAGAGAAAATAAAACCATTTGTACTCCAGGTCAAGGTCATCTCAACCGGCCACCGGACAAGAGCCGAATTAATGAAACGAAGGTTAGCAAAACGATTAACAAATGATACAAAAAATATTATTACTTTCAGGATTTTATTCGTGTCTATCATATCAGCATCCTATTACGGGTAATTTGATTTTGATTCCAACTAAAACACTAAACCGTCCTGCCTTATGCTTCATTACGGCTGATTGAAACACAATAGAGCTATTTCGACAACACACTACATGGACACAAAAGACTATATAATACACAGATTCTCTCTATATATTAAAACAGGAGTAGTCATGGAGACCGATTTTGTGTTAGTCATTCCGCCGAAGTTACAAGTGGTAAGCTTTTCTGACCCTCCCTCTGCTCTGCCGACCGTGGGGTAGGCATGTCATCACTCTGTCGTTTTTCACTATCTTCTGCAATCTCTGAGGTAACTGGGGCTAACCTTTTTTGATGTGCGTCATTTGTGTCTGTTTTAACCGTTGCCCGATTGTTTTCTGTAGGAGGATTATCAATAAATTACAACAAGTCACGGTAGTACGGTCGGTAAGGTGGCGTGTTTCATGAGCTGCAATGCAGAGTTGGCAGCTTGACATCCATCAGGAGAAAATCTGTTCCTTTAGGATTTTTTTCTTCTGTGATTTTCGTGTTGTATATTTTTCAAAAGGCTGAGGAGACGTGTGGTGACTAAAATTTGGTTTTGGTTTAATTCTTAAGTTCGTTCGACATTATTTTTCAACGTGTTTTGTCTTCACCTTCCATAAATATTAGGACCCGTATGAGACTATTGTCCTTCTAAGCTATTGGTTAAATGTTCACCTGCTACCCTGAAGGGCTTGAGTTCAAATCCCCTCAAGGGCAGGTTCTTGGTGTCTTTATTTTTGTGATTTAAATAGTTTATAATTATTTTTAATGTCTAAAAGTTACTTCAACAAAACTAGAATGCTTTTTGGAATGACTCAAATCTTTAGATCTATTTTTTTCATATCTTTTCAATTATAAATTTATCTTCAATTTATCCTTAACACTAACTTTCATTTTCATTTGGATTTAAAGTTTTATTGCAATCTTAAGATTATATTAAACTAAGATTTCAGTTAAACAGCTGAAAATTAAGAATAATATTAAAATTTATTTTAAATTAAAGATTAATGTCACTTCCACTAATATTAACATTAAGGCTAATTCTTTTAGGTGCCAATTAAACGGGAATGCAAATAAACAGGGGGTGGGAAATTTTTCGAACATTTAATAAACGGGGAGTTCTAATAAGTTCTGGGGGTGGGAGAAATTTAATAAACGTAGTTTAATCCTTTCACAAGTGCAATTTTTTCTTCAAAAATAAATAAAGAGGGGGTCCTAATAAGGTCTGGGCGGTAGAGAAAAAACTCAAAATTAATCAATGGGGGACGTTTATTTGACACCTAAGAGTATGAAGATGAATTAAGATAATGATAAAGTTTGAGATGGACATTATTGCTTGTGGTGATTAAGAACAGCATTAACATTAAATTTAAGTTTCAATGTTATTTCAGATTTACATCAAGATTGACATAAAGGTTCAGATTAAGACTGATTTGAAAATGAGCTTCAGTTAACAATGAAGAATAACTTCAAGTTTAAGTTCAAAAATGAAAGACTGATACTTAGACCAAGACTAACACAGACTAAGACGAATATTAAGATGGAGTTCAAGATTAAGATAAACCTCAAGCTTAAGCTTAAGATTTAGGTTAAGATCAACATCCAGACTCAGATTCAGATACAGATTAGCATTAAGATTAAGATTAAGGTTAAGATTCCAGTTCAGGTACAAGTTAAGATTAAGATTCCATTTAAGTTCAAGACTAAGATTAAGACTAGACTAACATTAGGATTAATATCAAGATTTAGATTAACAGAAAATAAAGCCACATCAATGCACATAGCCTTTTAGGCGAATTTTGTTACTGGCAGAGTTCATGGGAGGCGGTGGTCCTCATGAGGTGGTGGTCTTAGATGGGCAAGGGCTAGTCAGTATATTCTAAAATAGTAATCAGATTAGCAAAAATTTTGTAATAGTCCAGCCGGCAAGGCTGTGCGAGGCTCCAAGAAGCTAATTTTGCACGATTCAGCCGCTTGTGGGGTAGGCAAGCTAAGTTTCCTTTGTTATCCATCTCTGCTTAAGTTTCTGGTGTAAGTGGGGCAATCCCTTCTTTGATGGGCATCACTGGTGCCTGTTTGAACAATAGCCTGATCGTTTTCTATATGGGGATTATCACGAAATTACAACAAGGCATAGAAGCACAGTCGGTAAGGCAGCGTGTCTCGTGAGTTGCAATGCTGAGTCGGAGACTCCCCTCAGGAGAGAATATTTTCAAAATCAAAGTTTTTATTTCCGTGATTTTTGTAGTGTAAATGTAATCAAGGAGCCAAGAGGATCCTTGGTAAGTTAAATTTGCTTTCGGAATAATTGTCAAATTTCTTTGATGTTATTTTTTAATGTGCTCTCTAAGAACTTTCCCAATGAATATCATGACCAGTAGGAGATTATTGCGAGCAGGGAGCATGGCTCAATAGTATTGTTAGAATGCTCGCCTCGGCTTAAGGTTTCACTTACATTTCAAGAAAGATTTCCATTGAGATGAGGAATTAAGTTTCACAAAAGGTTATGATGAACATTAAGATTAAGATTGCAATTCAGATTAACATCAAGATAAAAATTCAAAATTAAGATTAAGATTAAGATTAAGATTAAGATTAAGATTAAGATTAAGATTAAGATTAAGATTAAGATTAAGATTAAGATTAAGATTAAGATTAAGATTAAAATTCAGGTAGAAGTTAAGTTCCATTAAAGTTGAAGACTAAGATTAGGACTACAGCTAAGATTTAAGGTTATGATCAGGGCTAGGGTTTAAGATAAAGATTTGGATTATGGTTCCAATACACACTAACAGCAAATATAGCTTCTTCAATGCACAATACCATTGAGGTGGAAGTTGTTATTGATGGAGTTCATAGTGGGCGGTGGTCCTCATGAGACAGTGGTCTTAGACGGGCAAGGGCTAGTCTGTATATATCAAAATTGTGATTGCTGTGGAAACAAATTTTTTGTTAGTCACTCCTCCGAACTTGCCAATGTTAGGCTTTTCTGACTTTTTCGCTGCTCAGCTGACTGTGGGGTTATCGTGTCACTTTCATTTTTTGCAAACTTCCCTTGCTTCAGGGGTAATTGGGACTAACCCTTCATTGATGTGTGTCATCGGCGCCTGTTTGAAAAGTGGCCTGATTGTTTTCGTGAAGGGATTATCGAAATCCGAAGGCGTTCTGTTTCGTGATGTTAGTTGTTGGAGGCAGGAGATCGATTCCACTTAGGGGAGAATCGTTTTCCATCAGCATTTTTTATTTCTGTGGTTTCCATGGTGGAAATGCTTTTCGAAGGGCAAGGAGACGTCTTGATCACTAAATCTTGCTTCAGAGTTATTTTAAAATTCGTTTGGTATTAATATTTTTCAATTCAAGTTCATCTAACAAAGTCTATGTTAACATGAATATTCGGTCAACCGGTTTGAATTGCATTGTCCAAATGCTTTTAACCCTTTCAATGGAAATAAAATGCTATTATCACACTTCAAAAGCTTATTGAGAAACGCATATCAATCAAAGAAAACAAACCAAAACCCTTTTAAAAGGGTTCCTGAAGAGTATATTTGAAAGCCAACAAAACCATTTCCAAATGCCATTACAAAGTTTAAGCTGGCGTCATTGCAATATCTGACTATACAGGGCTGAGGAAGATAAACTACCACTGCTCGTCTACTACCCAGAATAGTTGGAGTTCAAATCCCCTCACGTGCAAATTTTTAATGCTTTTATTTTTGTCCTTTAGATAGTTTACAATTCTTTTCAATGCTTCAAAGTAACTAATTGCATTGTGTTAATGCTTTTACCCCTTTTAATTGGAACAAAATGCCATTACCTGATTTCAAAGGCTTATTCAGAATTGCGATTCATTTAAAGCAAAACAAAACCATTTTGAAAATGTTTGAAGGCCAACAAAACCAGATGCCATCCTGAAGTATAAGCTGGCTGGATAGCAGTATCTGACTATGCAGTATTAAACAGGATTGAGAAAGATCAACTACCACAAGGACAAGACTGAGGAACAGGACTAAAGAACGAGAATGAAGACTTTGAGTAATTTCAAGACCGAGGAAGAGGACTAAGGAACGGGACTGAAGACCATGAGTAATTTCAGGACAGAGGAACAGGACTAAGAAATGGGATTGAAGACCATGGGAAACTTCAGGACTGAGGAACAGGACTAAGAAATGGGACAGTAGAACATGGGTTATTTCAAGACAGAGGAAGGGGACTAAGAAATGGGACTGAAGATCATAAATAATTCCAGGACTGAGGAACAAGACTAAGGAATTGGACTAAGACCATGAGTAATTATAGGACTGCGGAGCTGGACTAAGGAATAGGACTGAAGACTATCAAGAACATGAACAGCAACAAGACTGAGGAATAGGACCATGGAACACGACTGAAGACCATGAATAGTTTCAGGACTAAGAAACATGAACAATAACAAGACTGAGAAACAGGATGAAGGAACAGGACTGTATACCATGAATAACTTTATGACTAAGGAGCATGAATGATAACAAGGTTGACGTACAGGACCAAGAAACAGCACTGCACATCTGAAAGAAAACAAGACTGCGGAACGGGACCAAAGAATAGGAATAGAGACCGTCAATAATTTCAGAACTAAGTAATTGAAACAATAGTAAAGCCGAGGAACAGGGCAAAGAGTCGGAGTTAACACAATGAACATTTCATGATTAAAGAACATGATAAACGAACGGGACTGAAGACCATGAACAATTTCAGGACTAAGGAATGTGAAAAATAATAAATTGAAGGAACTGGATTAATGAACTGCAGTGAAGACAATGAATAATTTCAGGACTTAGGAAGAGGATAAAGGAATGGGACTGAAGACCAAGGATAATTTCAGGACTATGGAACAGTATAAACGGACGGGATTGAAGGCTATGAATAATTTTAGGACTAAAGAAACAGAACAAAGGAGTGGAACTGGAGACCATGAATAATTTCAAGACTAAGGAACATGAACAATAACAAAAATGAGGAACAGGTCCAAGGAACGGGACTGCAGATCTGAAGAATAACAAAACTGACAAACAGGAACAAGGAATAGGACGGAAAACCATCAACTTTTTCAGGACTATTTAAGGAATAGACGATAGACAAAGAATTGAAACTTAGGAACATCAATGTGATGTAAGGACCTTGAACTAAAACAGAGGAACAGAACAGGAGTTGGCACTAGGAAAAGGGGGTCTTGACTAGGACCAAGAACAAATACTAAATATTAGAAAGTAGGAGCTAAATCGGAAAGGCAGAGGTTCTTGAGGTGGAGGTTCTTGACGAGGGGGTCGTTGAGGCAGAGGCCCTTAAGACGGAGGTCCTTTTGAGGCGGTGGTCAGAGATGGGAATTGGCTAGTTGTAAATAAATTATGAAATCTTTTTTTTCATTTCTATCTTCCTGACTTTAAGATATGAAATATCTTGTCTTCTTCTGATCCAAGCAGCAGTACTATTTTGCTCACAGGTCTATCAAGTGTACGATGTTCCGTATCATTTCCTCTGGCCGATAATATTGTTACATAGCACACGATTTATTTATCGTGCAGGTTTGTACAATTTATCAATAAAATTAGGTTTTTAGGGACCTTTTAAGGAGCTGTTCATAAAAAACTAAGCTAACAACTTGAATTTCGAAGAAAATTTTCAAGGATTCCTGTGAAAACAATAGTAACAAGGCCTAGGTAGTCGCAAATTCGGTGAATAATAGGGCCCATCCCTAAAGCTCCTGAAAATGCAAAGATTGTAGATGATTTCGAGAGTCATAACATTCTTAGTCACTGCTTTCGTGCATTTTGCATCAAAACAGAAATAAAATTCACGATTCGAGGATCAAACAACAGTGAAATCATGCGCACAAGGCCTAGGCAGTAGCCCATTTTAAGGGTAGAAGAGCCACACCTAAAACTGTTAAAAATGCAATGACTGGAGATGATTTCGAGAGTGAGAACGTTGCATGACCTTATGTCCTACTGTCTTTCCTTTTTTTACTTCCTTTTAACTAATTTTGGTTCTATGCGGCACAAAAAAAACAACACTGACAAAAATTTATCTAGATGCTCGCCTCGCCTAATTCACGTGAAAGATTTAAAGCAGTAACAGCTAGGGTCTGTTGCACTGTGCTGAGAAATGTGCATGACCCCCTGCGTCTTCATTGTCAGTGTGGGATCAGATTAATTGCTGTATCACAGCTGCTCTAGTTTGGCGAATCAGCTAAAAGGACGGTTTCACAAATGGATGAAAACGAAAAGAAAACTAGATTGAACACTAAGCAAAAGTCTTTTTGTGTGTATGAAACAATGATATAGCGAGGCGAGGGAACGCAGGATAAGAAAATATAAAGGTATAGGAACGCTCACAACTTACAGCAATGGGCAAACCACTATTGGATCATTGCGCACTTTGAAAATTTGCGAAGTTGGTACGCAAATGGCAAATGGTACGCAAATGATTCGCTTTTGGAATATCTCACGTGCTGCCATTCAACACACTAGCGGCCGCTGACTACATTAACCGTCCTTTTCGAAATGGGTCCATATGCTGCGTTTGGTACAGGCTATATCAATGCAGAAATGACTCTGATATCAGTGAGATAGAAGTTAGGGTGCCTCAAGGTTCATATTTTGGCCCTCTTCTTTTTCTTATTTACATAAACGATCTGATCCGACTTGCAGGATCAGAGCAAAGCATGCTGACATTAATTAGCCTCGCCTAGAGATCTAGGAATTTAACTCAGCTGAATGAGGTTATGAAAGAAACCCTTAAACCGGTCTTGGCACTTGGTTGAAGGGAGACAAATATAATTGAATGTTACAAAACCCACTCTATACTGATCTGTTGAAAATCAAAGAGCAATACACAAGAAACAGTTCAAAGAAAGACTTGATCCCAAAATTAAGGGTAAGAATTAAGAGGAGGTTCACAAGACAAAATATATAGGTGTACAAATTGAATAAAAAACGTGGACTTGAAATTGAAAATACAATAATTTTCCTCAAAGGTATGCAAACACATGCAACAAATCAACATCGTACATCATAGGCTCGACCTGTTTAATCAATCTATACAGGAGCATATTCGAGCCACATTTTTTATACTGCGGTTTAGTTTGGGATTACTGTAATTTTACAGACATTTTCTGCTTACAGAAATCCAAAACAGAGTTGGTAGAATTGTTTTACGGGAAACACAAGAACAAATTTGCAGGGAAAATGCAATTTTAGTTAAAGCATATGTCAAATGTCTATTTTAAAGAACACTTACCTCTGTTGCACCAAAGAAGTCCACAGCCGACCTTATGCCAGCAGATGGTCCGTCCCAAAGCTCTCTGTATTAAAAATATCACCGTAAGAGTTTGTGAATGAGAGATTGAGAACCAATATAAATGGAAACACGATTTGAGATTGAAAATGTCAACCTTGAAGGGTCATGTTGTTTAACAAACAAAGTCATTTTTGGTCGAGGTGGAAAAATGTCTTCCTGGGACTCTAGAGGATAAATTGAAAATAAATCATTTAAAGGTAAAAGCTCTTACTGTCATACTCGGCAAAAAAATAGTATTATACATCTAGTTTCTGATTTTTATCTCAGACCCTGAGTTATTATTATAATGTTTAAGCTCACCAAGGAGTAATGCAGCATCTGGTTCTTGTAGGCCAGAGAAATACAAAAAGTCGCTATTCTGTCGGAATGGATATCTAAGACACAGAAGGATTGAAAGTATCCGAGATTTTCACCGAAATCTATAAAAGTATTGAATAATAAAGTAAAGCCGCTTATAAATTAATGAATTAAAACCAAAAGTCTAGCTACAATTTCCTCTCTACATAATGTAGTCCAAGCGTGGGCTTCTCTCGTGTATGTAATCAAATTCTTTCTAGCCGACTCCCGTTGTTTCTTTACAGCGTTTACATCAAGTAAGCTAGTGAAATCAACATCTTGGTCAGCAACTTAGAATTATAGTTATATGTCTAAGTATTATCTAGATGTTTCGAATGTGACGTTCGAATTATCACATAACAAGGGAATTTCCCTTTCATTGACGACTTTCCCTTTATATAAGGGGCTGTTGACAAACGCTATAGCGCTAGCTCGATGACGTCAATGCACCCTAAAGTCTGCTTCCCTTTCACCTCAGCGTATACGAGGTTGCTAATCTTAAATGAGGTTCCTGATCTTAAACGAGGCTACTGATTTCAAACAAGGCTATTGTTTTCAAGCGAGGCTACTGGTTATTGCTATTGCTTTGGTTACGAGCGAGGCTATTGCTTTCAAAAAGATAATACAAGAACTCTCGCGCCATAGCACTAGCTGATGACGTCACTGATGACTTCGTTGGAGTAAGACGTCTGTGGAGTAGGACACCTGATACACATCCTACTGTCATACTTCCCAGAGATTTTTGGAAAAGATAAAACAGGTTAGTTATCGTCACTCAGATTGTGCCGAAAATAATATAGAGGAATGTTTTCAATGATTGGCAAAGCAAGATCTTTTTCTCATTTAGGAGTTTTGGAATCTGTCCACATCAAAACCAGTTTTGTGTGGACACAAACAATTTGTTTATTTACATGGACTCTTCAATTAGTTCTAGCTGTCTCCCTGATATCTATTGTCTGTTGAATCAAAGCTTTTAATCAGTTAAATGCGTTGAATACTTGATATTGCAAAGATAACTACATGTCTCTATTGAAATCATTGACGATAGACAGATTTTGCCTCCTTGATTTGAACCATAGAATTCCAGGTATTTCTCTCATTTCTCGAAAAATTGTAACTTTTAAGCATTTATCGATTGAAAATCTGAAATCTCCGTATTAAAACCATACTTTTGGAACCTTGGAAAGCAAGGCAGCACCTTTGCTTGCAATGTTCCCAGGATTCCGTCTTTTAGCAATTGCTCGAATTTCAGATTTTTAGAAATCTACTAAAAATACATCGTTGAACTAAAAGGAATAAAGGTCGCTAAAACAAACAACTTGTCACCCTCTATCATTTGAAGTTTGTTACATTTTGATATCTTATGCGGTTTCGATGTACCCCGGATTCCCAGTGTTACCCTTTTTAATAATTTGCTATTTTTAGAATTCCCCTGACTCCCCTGGTTCCTTGAATTCTTTGCCCTGATTCCCTGTTACCTTTTTAGTAACATCCTAATCTAAGTTCAGCAATATCAAAGTATAAGCAAAAACATTTCCTATCTGTTTCAGACATTTAAATTAATAATTTGGAAACAAATGAAAACTTACGGAATATCTTCTGTCATCAGCTTAACTGGACTTGCAAATATTATTATTACATGGTTCTTGTAACCTTTACCGTACTGAGAATTAGCAACGACCCTAAAAGCAGTGAAAAAATTGAAACATTAAAACAAATCTGTTCTAACAAAGCGCTGATTTTTGTAAACAAGCTGTGACGTCACAAGGATAACCTGAAACCGTCACGCATCGTCATTTACCATTGATTAAACGAGGGTGATCGAGAGCGCGCCCATCTTTTCCCACAGTTTTGACGACCAGAGGACTTTTTAGTCTATCTCTCGATCTACCTGCTACACCTATCTATCTGTCTGCCCATCTATCTACCACTTAATGCCAATTTTAACAAGTCAGGATTTGCTTCCGAGTTGTACAAAACTTTAGAATTGCCATAAACAGCGGAAAAATTTTCGGGCATACATAGTATGTTCTAAAATATGTTCGGCCTTTTGGGCCATTTAAGCCTCAGGTGTAAATGTAAGTTTAAAAACTAATGATTATGACGAGAGGCTGCCACGAGAGAGAAGCCCACGCTTGAACCGGGCCTAGTCAAGTCAAGGAGTCTAAAGGACAATTTGTTCGAGAACCACGTCTGCTTTTTGTGCGGAAGCATGAAATCTCCAATCCCAATCGTGATACTTGAATCCTTAACGTGAACAGTATCCTTGTAAGATTCACTAAAGTTGGAAATAGGATGGCAATTCCATTCGTCAAAAGTACCTGGCAAGTCCCCAAAAAGTCGAGAAAGAAGATGCAAGACGAAAGCAGATCAAGTCTTCACAGTCCGAGCTATTAGAGGAGCCTGCAGAAACTTCGGCAACAGTTGATGTTTTGAAGTCAGGTTAAAAGAAAAACTTTGGAGAGAGGGGAAGTATTGTTCAAATTTATCTTTAATAATTCCTATGTCCATCGCAAAACAACTGCTCAGGAGAAGCTTGCCCTGCAAAAAGTTATCGATCTTTCCCTTTGATCTGACCTCAAGCTGAGCCTGCTGAGATGGGCATGCAGAGGCTGTCCCAGCATGACATGTTGGGAACCATTCATGTTGTATTGACTACAAGTAACATAGGCACTGCCTCTGTACTTCAACAGGCATATTTAAATAGGCCTGTGCTGATAAAGTTGCCCCTTCACAACCGAACGTCAGTTATGGGTCCCAAAGCCTTTCTTTTCAGCTCTTACAAACGTTATTTCAATCAGATCCCCTTTGCCATAACCGTCCTTTTAGTTTTCAAAGAACATACTTAAGGTCAGAGCCAATCAATCTAATGACTTTGACAATAGTGCTTTGGGCATGATACTTTAACAATTTTCAGAAAGGAGTCCGACTGTAACATTTTCCTCCAAAAACTTAGGCCCTATCTACACGAGAGCCCAGAATCTGCCAAGCCCAGCAGGTTACATTTGCCGAATGTCAAATTCCTTTGAATCTGCCCAATATATAAGGACAGTATGCCGCAGCGCATTTCACTTAGTAGTTTACGAGTTGACATGTTATCTGTCAGCAATGGTATGATGATGTAACAAAAAAAAGTCGGTGGTCGACCGTAATTTTTTATTACATTCTTTACTCTGAAGTTGACGCGTTTCAAAATGGCTGGATTCCGAAAATTTGTAAACGAAAATTTTATTAACAACGGTGACCTTTATGATGATTGTCAAGACCCAGACGGATACCCAAGAGCTTCCAGTACACCACGTTAATATACGGAGTATACGCAACATAATAGTAATCAACAGCAAGTTTGTTTTCCGACCCCAAGAGTTTTCCCCCCACCCTTTAGTGTGATGCAAAGTTCAGTTGCAAATGCATTTTCACCGTCACTTTTTTAAATGAATTACCAGCATCGTCCTTACAATCAGCCTAGCCAAGAGCCCACAACGAGACCCATGATGATAGAAGGCGCAAGTCATAAAAAGAACATGGAAAACAATACAAGAACAAGATGGACAGAGATTGAAACCAACGCACTAGTGAACACGTGGAAAGAATGTTTTGTTGAACTTGAGAGCCATAAAAATGCAGTTGCTTGGAAAAGAATAGTTGATGCTAAAAACGAGAAATGCACAGGAAAGACGGTAGATCAGGTGAAGAAGAAACTGAGAAAGTTGAAAGATAACTACAAAGAGGCCAAGGATAACAACAGTAGAAGTGGGGCTGCAAGAAATTTGCCGAAATACTACAACCTGTTTGATGAAGTTCTCGGAACAAGGAATTTGGTTAGACTGAAGGAAGTACGAGAAAGGGGTGAAGGCTTTCAGCAGAAAGATCCACCATCTTCACTGCAAGACAACATCAGAGAGGCTGTCTGTGGCCAAAATGAAGATGTTGCTAGAGACCTTGAAGACGCAGATGCTCTCCCTGCTCCTCCGCAACTGAAAAGAACCAAGAAGAAAAAGCCATCTAAGACTTCTGCATCAGCCCAAATGGTGGAATTCTTAAAAGACATCCAAAAGCAAGAAGACAGCATGAAGGAGTTCCTCGACGGAATGAAAGAGATCGAGGAAAGAAGCAGAAGGCATACAGCAGATACACTTCTTAGTGTGGCAAATTTATTTGCAGAAAGAGAGAATAATAAGAGGAGAAGAGATGATGATTCTTTTAATAGTGACACTTTTAATTTTTGCTAGGACAATCATAAAATCTTCCAGGGGCGAAGGAACTAGGGTCAAAAAGGGCACGTGCCCCCTTTCCTTTTTCAAAACTTGTGTCTCGTGCCCCTTTTAATTGAAAGAAAATGCTAATAAATAAGAAACTTCTCTCATTTATTCATTGCTTTAATTACTGAAAAATTGTACCCTTTTTGTTGTGCCCTACCATTTCCAACATGTTCCTACGCTCCTGATATCATCATTATTATTTTTCATTTTGTTCTTTCTACAGCTTTATCATTAATTAATCATGAATGCCTTGCATATCAATTAAGTCAATGTGCTTGTTTGCTGATTTAAGGTCAATGTGACCGTTACATAGAATTACAATCAAGCTTGATATATTTCTAAAAATGTCTCAAACGATAGATTCATTCTGCAACTGTTCATCAACGCAGCTAACAAGCATTTGACGAATCCTATCAGCAGACCAATTTGTTTCTCTTGAGGCCGATTGTTAAATAACATATGGCTCAATTATTTATCATCTATTAGCTCATTTAACTGTTGACAGATGTTACACAACACAGTGCAAGCAATTGCAAGATCGGAAGCATAGGATGGCTCTAATTCCAATTTTCCCAAAAGAATTCACCACCGGCCCTTCAAGACACCAAATGCTCTTTCAATAGACACTCATGCTTGAGAAAGAGCAAGGTTGAAAGTTTTTTGTCGTGGCTGCATACTTTTTCGTAAGAAAATGGCTTTATGATCCAATCTTCATGAGGGTACGCTGCATCACAAACCAAGAATGGTTTAATGGGCGTTTCATTATTGATATAAGAAATTGGTTCGGTTAAAATTTGCTTGTTTACGGCTTCTCTAAATAGCCATGTATTACGTAAAATTGTCGAATCATGCACAGAACCAGAAAAACCTGCAGACATACTTAAAAACGTCAAAGTTCTATCACCAATTCCTTGACATCCAATACTATATCTATGTTTCTATATCAAGAAGTCAACAATACTTTCTTCAGGAGCAGAAATTACAATATGTGTCCCGTCTATAGCCCCAAACACATTTGAAAGAGGCAAAAGATTCTTAAAACTTTGCGCTGATTTTTCACAATCTGCTGCTGTTCGGGGCCATATGTCCCTTAGATGAACCAGTGCACCGACGAAAGCCTTTGTTATGCGACAGGCGATTGAGCGAGAAATACCAAACGTTTGACCAATGGATCTATAAGACCCACCATTTGCGAGCCACCAAACAGCATCCCGTTATGGTAATGGAATTGTGACACGCATATTTGTTTGTTTTTTGGTCAAAAGGGTCGAACACGATCGCATATAAAATTGAATGTTTCACGGCTCATACGATAGTGAGCATGCAAATAATTTGGATCAAAGTCCTTACTTGTGTTCAGATCAGCCGAGTAATATGTTTCATATTCATTTTCTTGCCGATGATAAACCCAAGCCCGTCTGTCCTAGTATAAATCAGCAAAATAATTTATTGCTGCTAATTGCATTTGGAGGCTTCGTGTTGCCAATACATTATATCCAAAATAAATCATTCTACGTATTCTGTCCTGCTCCAAGAGATAGGCAATAATAAGGAACAATACAATTAATTCTTCGTCAGACATTTTGTAGTAAAAATGGCTTGTGTATCAATGACATGTACAGTAAACGTAAATGAAACGTAAACGTATTTTAAGTGCTCCTTAGGTGGTTTGTAAATCGCTGTGTTTTAAAGCAAGTCGATGACAGCTTTGGCACGTTGTAGATCCTCTGGACCGTCTCCTGTTTTTTTTAGCGGTCATCGGCGGATTCGTTCATGTGCGCCCAGAATTTTCGCTTTGTGAAAAACACTGAAAGTAACCATTAACATGGCAAAATTGCCCACACGACTTGATAATTGGATTAATCCGCTCAGGAATACAATAGGGCAGATTCTGGGCTCTCGTGTAGATAGGGCCTTAATGCCTTGCATTTGTTCTTAAAATTTACTTTCGAAAAGGAGCAAAACAACTCCTTGCCGTTTTTCGACGTTTTTGTTGAAAGCTACTGCTACTAGATTTCTAACAAATATATATAGGAAACCGACCTCTATAAACGTTGGGGTTCCGTTAGTCCAAAAACAGAAAACAATTAACCTCACGAACACTCTAGTTCATCAGTCACTTATGATTTGGTCTAAAACTGGACTTTATTCGGAACTCGACAATAAATAGGCTATTCTTGTTGAAAACGGCTACCCGGAGGACCTTATTTCGAATTGTTTCCGCAAGAAAATCGCAAGTTTTTCGGCTGACAAAAAGTACGGTCCGTAAAATTGACCTGTTTAATTAAAAATGCCATGGCTTGGCAATCTTTCCTTGCGATTCGAAGATCAGATCAAAAAGCCCATTACTAATTGTTTCGTTGCTGCCAACCCAAGGCTGATTTTTAGCACTCGGAAAGTTCTGCCATCCATTCAAAAGGATTGCGTGCCTACCACACAGAAATGTTTCACTATTTATGAATTTTCGTGGCGGTGTGATGCCAGGTACGTAGGCCGCACTTTCCAGGGACTAGGAGACAAGATTGATCAGCATGTTCCTACCAACATTCGTAATCACAACGTTCGGCAAATGGAGCAACCATCCCGCAACGCTAGGCATCAACCAACTCTTAAACATGATTCTGCCATAGGACAACATTTATTACATCACACAGAAAGCATCAAAACCAAAAAGCCGGTTCTGAGTAGAAAGAAAGAGTTCGTTTTCTCATTTGGACTCATCAATCAATTGTCAGTGTTCTTTCCGCCTAAAGGTGATTGGTGTTTAAAACACAATGCCAATTCAGCTTTTATTTCTGATTGGTGCATTTTGATCCGCATCTAGGTATAAATCCCGCCTTAGTTTACTGATTCGATCTGCTTATGACGATCATACTCTGAGAAGTGTACACGAAAACAGCTTTGTCCGCAAATGTTACCGCTGTTTATCGCAATTATAAAGTTCTGTACAACTCAAAGACTTTATCATATTGACGTGACAACTTTTAAGGCTAATGTATTGCAAGCAGCAATGTGGACAGACAATGTATCTATATCGGAGACAAGTCAGGATCAGTAAAAAGTATGGGAACAATATCGCAGAAGTTGATTACATAATTTCATCTCTTATTAT